>WBMZ01002225.1:0-28872 GCA_013400975.1 Atrichornis clamosus | reverse complement strand
CACTGAGTCCCCCACAGGTGCAGGGGGCGCTCCCGCGTGAGCTCGGGAATCTCCGCGGCAGTGGCGGCCGCGGAAATCGAGGCAGGGAGAAGGTGCAGGGTGGGGGGAAGGTCTCAGCTCTCCCGGCTTTCTCCCGTGTCCGGCACTGTCTCCTTAGCGGCGGCAGCAGCAAAGCCGCGGTCTTCAGGTGAGGCAGCAGGCAGTGGGGAGAGAGAGACAGGGAGGCCGGCTCCTCCTGGAGCCCCCACGCAGATGGAGCTCGCCCTCCTGGCCCACGACAGGCAGAAGATGGTGCAGGAGGTGCTGGTGGTGGCTGAAAAACCTCAGTCCGTGGACAGCTGAGCTTCCAAAGCACCCGTGTTCACTCCAAGCCGAGGAGCACAGAGCGAGTGAGCCCTCCCCGGCTCCGGAAGCTCTTCCTCAACCCCCTCACACCGTTCCCCACTTCCCTTTGTGTTTCCAAAAGCCACGACCAAAGCCTTGCCAGGGTGATCAACCACTCCTTTGTATCTTTTAATCACCTACTATTCACTACACACACCCCCCCACACACCCCCACACACACCCCCTGCTTCTGCCACCGTTTCCCTGGTAACCGATTGGAAAAAAAAATAAAAATTCACCAAGAAACTCAAACCCACCACAAAAACAAATCATAAAAACACCTTCCCCTCACTCCACCCACTTCCCAATTCCTTTTTAATCCAAATATGTCTCAAACCAAAAGAAACGCCCTCCCTCTTCCCTGTCCTAGGTGCAGAGGTCCTGGCTGCAGAAATTGTCCACAAAACACAGGCTGAACCTGTCGAGAAGGAACCCTCAGCTCCCGATGCTCCTGCCTTGGAAGCAAAGAGACCAAAGATCCTGGAGAACCCAGACATGAAGAAGGTTCCTGTTGTTGAGAGTGGCACCAAGTCAGGGAAAAGTAAACCGCTGAAAATTGTGGAGACCAGCCCCTCACAACCTCCAGACAACAACCAAGCAGAGAGTGGTAAGTGCTGTTCCTTTGGGAAAGAATTCCTTTAAAAGCTGAACCATCAACTGTCACAACCTGATGATGGTAGAGATAAGAAAAGGAGAGATGGCTTTGAACTGAAACAGGGAAAATATCAGATATTGGGAACAATTCCTGGCTGGGAGGGTGGGGAGGCCCTGGCACAGGTTTCCCAGAGAAGCTGTGGCTGCCCCTGAATCCCTGGAAGTGGCCAAGGCCAGGTTGGACGGGGCTTGGAGCACCCTGGGATAGTGGGAGGTGTCCCTGCCCGTGGCAGGGAGTGGAATTGAATGAGCTTTAAGCTCCCTTCCATGCAAACCATTCCATAATTCCATGAACAAACGCTGCCCCTCGTTGCCTGTGGGGGTCCTGGAGTGGATCCCAACCAATGCTCTCCCATGGGATGGGTCCTGCTGAATGCCAGGATCTGCCAAAAATGCCAAATCAGAGTGTTTGGCAGTAAGAAATATCTTCATTTCTGAGACATTTCTGTGTCTCACTCCGCAGTTCTCAAGGAAATTAAAAGTCACAGTTTGGGCTGGAGCACGGATGGGATTTAATGAGCTTTTACTGGAAGAGGGATTTTTGTGCTGGTTTTTAGTAGGAAGCATTAACCTGATTTCATGGCTTCATCCTGCTTTTATGACCATGGGCCTGGAGCCACCGTGAGGGGAATTTTTAACACCAAAACCGAAATTATTTCTTGGTTCTGTTTCTGTGTGTGCTCCTGAGAGGTCGTGCTTGAGGGCAGGGTGGTTTTAGAGATTCTTCTGTTTTAGAGATTCTTCTGGTTTAGAGATTTTTCTGGTTTAGAGATTTTTCTGGTTTAGAGATTTTTCTCAGGGTTTTTTTGTACCTGGATAATTGTAAGAATAACACAAGAGTCGATCAGTGAAAATTGCAAATATTCAAACCGGAAGAAAGATCAAAGCAAAATAAAAAGGATTAAGGAAACCTAAAAATTTCTCAGGTTTAAGTGGCCAAAGGTGTGCAGGGCAGCCAAGGGGGATTTTGTTCACACTGGATCCCGAGAATAAACCTCCTTCCTGAAGTTGCTTAAATTCCCAACTCTGGATCATTTCCTAATGGCCTGCATGACCATGGAGACGTTTCCTTGAAGTGTGGAAAATCCATGTTGGAGAGAGCTTTTTTCCTGAGAGCCTGCCTTGAACCCCTCCTTGAGGGGCTGAGTTGTGTGGCCTTTATTTATTTTTTAACTTTTTCTCATTCAGAGTGGAAGGAGCCCTTCTCCGACCTCCCAAGCGAAGTCTCTTCCCAATCCCATGGAGCAGAAATCCAAAGGAATGAGGTTTATCCCGTTGGAATTGCTTTTGATCTGCAGGGGGACAACTGTGACTCCCACGCTTTGAACTTGCTGGCTGACCTGGCTCTGGGCTCCTGTTCCTTTATTCCCAAGGACAGCGGGATGATCCCTGTGTCCGGCAGCCCTCCTGCTGAATCCCAGGAGCAGCAGAGCTCTCCCAAGCCCAAATCCCTGCGTGTTTCTTCCGACCATAAATACCACAGAGCAGACAGGCATGGAAAAAGAGCCACCTCAACCAGCAAAGCATCCCTGAACCAGCCACTTCCTGCTGCTGAAAACACAGACTTGGACAACTTGGCCTCTCTTCCCAAGGAAAAAACCCCTGGAATTCTCGGTAAGAGCAACGTGAACCCCAATCCTGCCAAATTCCACGTGTTGCCTCCACGGGAAACTCCGGAAGCTGCCGAGGTGAACAAGCACTCCATCATCTCTTCCGAGCATTCCTACGCCTCTCCCATGCCAGAGCACTCCAAGAAACACACAAATCCCAGAGGGAATCCCTACCCTGGGCCAGCCTCCTCCAAAAACGGCACCAGGAATGCCCCAGCATTGGTTGGGAAGGTCCTGCCTTTCCGCCACCAGCAGAGCAGCACCTCGGAGGCCACGAGGAGCAGGAGCAGCCTGGCCTCTCCCAGGATAAAGGAGGACTTTTCCAAGACCCACACAGTGAACATCAGCGGCAATTCCATGAAGGTGACGTGCCGTTGGGAAGAGCAATATCTCTTCAATTTTGACAGCAGGTACACCAATGATTCCCTGGAGAAAACTGTCATCCGTGCCCTCCATGGGTAAGTCAGCCTGGGATGTCTGGAAGGCTTTGGGAATGGCTTTGCTTTTTTTCCCTTGTTTTCCGTAATAATTGCTTTTTGTTCCGCATGCTCAGCTGCCCAGTTCTGCCGTGTTATGGCTGCTGTGTTTTCCCTGCAGAAAAAACAAGGATTTGGGGATAGTGGTGGGTGACAAATTGGACGTGACCCAGCCACGTGTGCTGGCATCCAGAAATCCACCTGAGTCCTGGGCTGATCCCACTGTGTGGGCAGCAGGAAAGGGGGGAATTCTGCCCCATTCAGGTGAGATCCCACCGGCAGAGCTGCTCCAGCCCTGGAGTATCCAACATCAGAAGGAATTGGAGCTGCTGGAGCAAACCCAGAGGAGGCCATGGAGATGCTCCAAAATCTGGAGCTCCTCTGCTCTGGAGCCAGGCTGGGAGAGCTGGGGGTGTTCCTCTGGAGAAGGGAAGGATCCAGGGAGAGCTCAGAGCCCCTTCCAGGGCCTAAAGGGGCTCCAGGAGAGCTGGAGAGGGATTGGGACAAGGGATGGAGGGACAGGACACAGGGAATGGCTTCCCACTGCCAGAGAGCAGTGTTTGGTGGAATAATGGGAAGGAATTCCTGGCTGGGAGGGTGATGAGGCCCTGGCACAGGGTGCCCAGAGAAGCTGTGGCTGCCCCTGGATCCCTGGAAGTGTCCAAGGCCAGGCTGGACGGGGCTTGGAGCACCCTGGGATAGTGGGAGGTGTCCCTGCCATGGCAGGGAGAGGGATGAGATGATCCTTAAGGTCCCTTCCTACATAAACCATTCCATGACTGCATAATTCCTGTGGCTCTGCAGCTAAAATTGGTACCTAAAACCATGACCCCAAGTCCTCCATCCCTCCTTTGAAGCTGTGACTTCCTCTTTTCTTATTTTTTCCTAAAAAAAGCTGGAATCTCCATCAGGTGATCCGTACACCCCCTGCCTTGGGGCCGAGCACCACGGGAATCCAGGGATGAGTTCCCTGCTGCTGAGGCAGGGAGGATGGAGATGTTTCAACCTCTCTTTCCTTTCCGTCCCAGGCCCTGGGATCCTGATCTTCCCGACGATGTGGAAGGGATGAAGCTGATCCTGCACATGTGGGTGGCCCTGTTCTACAGGAAGCCCAGCAAACTCCTGAGCAGCTCCAGGAAGGTGGTGGAGCACAGCAATCCCAGGAAATACGTCTCCATAAACAGCACCGGGGGCTTCCTGGAGCTCAGTGACGACAGCGAGGACTGTTTTGGGTACGAGACGTGCCCTGCGGACTCCGGCTCGGATCCTGACCAGACTCCCAGCAGCTCCCTGGATCCCAGCACCCCTTGCCAGGGATCTTCCCACCCGGAGAAGAGCCCCGCCGACTCTCAGACCGACGCTGACGGGACTCCTGGAGCTGTGGATAACACCGTGTCCTCTTCCTCAGGGGAGCTGCCCTGTGGGGAGGAGGAGCCTTCCTCCACCAGCTGTCCCGAGAGCCTTTCCCCCACGGATCACGGCCAGGAGAGCCTGGATGTGGGAGATGGGAAGCTGGTGGTCATTCCAGAGGAACGCGAGCGGGACGTCTCCAGCATCACCGCGGTGAGTTCGGGATGTGGGTGGGCACAAGGCACAGTTTTGCTCTTAGGGAAGTAGGATTTTCCAAGATAAATGAGCAGATATCCTTGTGGGCTCTCCAGGGAAGCAGGGCCTTGACATGGATGCTCTCCAAGGGGGAGGAATCCCAGATTAAAGCAATTAAAGCTCAATGCCTGTTGTGGTTTGAGCTGTGAGCTGTGTGAGGTCTGAATCCTTAACTGAGGGATGAGGGGAGCTCCAGCATTCCAGAGCAGGATTCCAAAGGCAGGAGACACCACCAGCAGCGCAGTTGTGCCAAGGGACACGGAACAGCCTTTCCCTTGTGGATTTGGAGAGCTGGGATTTGTTGGCTTGGAGGCCTTTCCTCCACATAGGGGGCAGTGCAGAGCTTTGCATCCTTTCCCTCACCCCTCTGGTGAAATCCATGAATATTCCATTCTGGATCCAGTTTTGAAATGAATTTTTACAGTTTCTCCAGTCTGCAGATGGTCGGGAGGTTCTTGGGTAAATACAAACCAAGGCTGTCTGCTGACATATTTCAAACCTTGAATTCTTGAATTAAAATAATTCCCTTAAAACTTCCACTCCTGAACAAATGAGCAACTTCCATAAGGGCTGGAACTGTTTTGAATGAAGGAAAAAATATCCCAGTGTTTTTTTCCTGCGCGGGTGTCTCAATTCCTGTATTTTCCCGCCCCCGTGAGGATTAACCTCTGGATTGTGTTGTTCCAGGAGGAGCCAGGCAAGGAGGAACTGCTGGATGCCACCATCACCCCCAGCCCTTCCGATGGCCCTGCCAGCAATTCCCCAGCTCTGCTGGACGTGGAAAACCCCTGCAACCCATCCCCAAATTCCAGTACATCTCCATGGACAGACACCCCGTGTGCACTGCAGGGACAAGGGGAGGAGCAGGAGAGCCTCTGGGAAGCAGGCTCAGGGAGGGGCCCTGGCCCTCCCGAGGATGAGGAGGGAATGGGAGAGGCTGGACACTGCATGGAAGTTGAGGACAGCAGCTGGGCCCCCGGGGCTGATCCACAACGTGCCTGTGATTCCATGCCTTTGGAAGCAAGTCCCCAAAGTGCAGAGCCTGACAGAGCCAGTGAGGAAGGGTTGGAGTCACAAGATCCCTTTGGACATTCAGAAAAAGAGGAGAGGGAGGTGGAGGAGGAGAAAGAAGAGAATGAGGATTTTGAGGATGAAAGCACATTCCTGGGCCCTGTGGATTTGGTGTTATCCGAGAGCAGCGACGCCGAGGTGGAATGTGAGCACAGCCAGCAGAAACCTGGGAATTCGGCATCTCCAGAGGACTTTGGTGTTCCTGGAGAGGACCCTGTGCCCAGCCCCACGTCCTTAGCATCCCCCTGTGCAGACAGGTCAACACCAGTGCTGTCAGATGGGATTGGGAACGGGACAGACCCTGAGCCTGGAGAGCTTCCCGGTGAGATGACACCAAGCCGGGATGCGCTGCCGGAGCCCTGGGAGCCTCCGGCCACCCCGGATCCAGAGACTGAGGGGGTTGGTGTGGCCAGTCCAGCTGCTGTGGGGTCACCCTGTGACAGTGAGGAGATGCTATTCCCATCTGATCCAAGCCTTGTCCATGGGACACAGCCAGACAGCGTTACAGGCAACCCAGGACCCGCTGGAGAGACGCTCGGGAACGGCTTGGAGCAGAAAAGTATGGATCATGCGCCCTCTGCAGAAAGGTGGGAGCCTGCCGGGAGCACGGCCACCCTGGAGTCACCGGGTGACCAGGGAATGACACTGACCTTGTCCCCTGACTCCAGCTCTGTGTGCCTGACGTCTCCTGATGGATCTGTGGATCCTTGGGCTGCTCCGGAGGACCGGCCCATGGCAGGCATCCAGTCGCCATCACAGAGCAGCCTGGGAAGGAGCAGCTGCCTTTCCCAGGGATGTGGGAATGATGTTTGTCCTGACCTCACCTTGCTGGACACCAAGGAGTCAGACCAAGGAGGGAACAAGGGTTTGGAGGAAGAACAGCGTGGAAGCACCTCTGCCAACTGCACGGAGGTGCTGGATGATCCCATGGGAGCAGGTGGTGGCCAGGACTCCTGCTTTGACTGTGCAGACTTAGGAGATGACTCCAGATCTGAGGAGAGGGATGATGTGGACCCTGTTCCAGAGAATTCCCCCAGGAGCGACAGAACCAACAGGGAGATGGTGGTGGAGCCAGAGATCCCTCTCCATCATCACCTCCTGGAATCTGAGCCCTCCTCCTCCGTGAGGGAGGGAATATCAGCCATAAAGGAGCTCCCCAGGCAGCAGCAGAGCTTCCCAAACATCCACGGAGACCCAGCTCCTGCTTTTTCCCCTCGTGACAGAGACCCAGATCCCCCCATTCCCTTAGTGCAGAGCCGGCGGGAATCAGTCCTGTGCCGGCTCTGGAAGTCCTGCCGGGAAGGAGAGGCTGCGCAGGTGAGTGTGGCTGCCTGGAGCCTGGATGGCTCCTTAAATCCCAGCTGTGCCCAGGAAGTGATCACAGCCCCGACTCCGTGCTCCGCAGAGCTGGCAGAGAGCTTCCCTGTGGATGTGCCTGTGCCAGAGGAGCCGGAATCTGCTCCTCCTTCTCTGTGTGATACCTGGGAAGATCCAGGTGGTGCTGAGCCAGGCTCAGCCCTCCCTGTGCTTCCCGGGATGCTCCTTCCTGGCACGAGCCTGGCTCTGGACAGCTCCCCGTGGTCCTGCAGTGGGAGCTGTGCCAGCCCCGGGAGCCAGGCAGAGGATGCGGGAGGGAGCCACGGGGAGGAGCCCATCCTGCCTGAGGATTTGGAAGGATGCAGCAGCATTCCCAGTCCTGCCCCTTTTCCAGCTGGGGAGGCGTCGGTGCCGCTGTGTGAGCCTTGGTCTGTGTGTGAGCACGAGGCTGAGGAATCCAAGGCATTCCCTGAGCCGCACTGTGCCGGCATGGAGGTGGGAGAGGGAGAAATCCCCACTGCTCCCATCCCGGTGTTGCCGTTCGGTGCGCACAGGGATCCCTCTGGAGAAAGCCTGGAGCTCAGCGATGCTGAGGATATTCCAGATGTGCTCCCAAGGGCAAAGCAGCCCCTCAGCCAGGACAGACAGGTGGACTTGACCTTGGAAGATCCGTTGGAGACTTTCTGCAGTCACTCAGACCAGGAATATTTTGAGAGGAATTCACGGTCCCCACTTCCAGCCAGGGATTCCTGCATCATGAGATCCATGGATGCTGCCGGCACAAGGACTCACTGTGACGACTCCTCCATGAGCTCGGTGCCCATGGAGGAGCAGGAAGAGGACTGGGATCAGGGGATCACCAGGGACTTCCGGAGTTTTGTGGTCACCAGGCAGTGCCAGGAGAGGATGGGAAATTCCCCAACTCCAAAGAGGCGCAGCCGCCGCACCCGGGAATCTCATTTGTTCCGGTCCCTGCTGGGGACTTGGAGGGGCTTTGAGGAAATCACCCAAAACACTTTGGACATGGAATGTCTCCGCTTCCATTATAAGCTAAAACAAATCCTAAGGAATGAGAACCCCCCTTTTTCTACCTCCAGAAACATCTTTCCAAAAGACTTTTCTCCCCGGGCGATGTCCGAGGCGTCGCCCCCGCGGGACTCTCCCATCCCGCTGTCCCCACGGAGCAGGAGCCCTTTGCAGGTGACAATTCCACCCTCGGACACGTGGCTGAGCCGGCCCCGCTCCCACCGGCACCGCCGGCACCAGGACAGCCCCTGGGACACGAGGAGGAGAGCCAGGAGTCGGGATCACAGGGCTCCCTTCCACCTCGGGAAGCTCAAATACGACCACAACCCGCCGGACTCGCGGGGGGACGTCTCCCTCATCCTGGACGAGTATTCCGAGTTCCAGAGGGTGGTGCTGAGCAGGGCTGGAGCCGGGAGCGAGGGCGCGGGGCCGGGCCCGGCACACGGAGAGGCCGGGAATGGCCGGGTGGGCACATCCCAGCCCGGGAGCACCGTGGCTTTTGAGGGAATGATCGCGGAGCTGTGCGGGGCCCTGCGCTCCCAGCTGCGCCGCGTGGCCGCCGAGGCCGACGGACACCCCGGAATGTTCTACCTGCTGGAGACGGGAAAGGAGCCTTTCTTTGACACAGTGAAGGTAGGAGTCATTCCCACTGGCCTGGATAGGGATGGGTGGCTCCAGGGGGGGAGTTGAGGGCGGCAGGTGCAGGGAAGCTTGAGGAACTTGACACGGATGGTTTGGTTCCCTTAAACCAGGAGCCACCTCAGCTCCCACCACCCGGAATTGGAATCACGGGGTTGTTTAGGTTGGACAGGACCTTTAAGATGGAGTCGTCACAGAATCGTGGAATGGTTTGGGTTGGAAGGGACCTTAAAGCCCATCCAGTGCCAATCCCACGGGCAGGGACAGCTCCCACTATCCCAGGTTGCTCCAAGCCCTGTCCAACCTGGCCTTGGACACTTCCAGGGATCCAGGGGCAGCCACAGCTTCTCTGGGAATTCTATTCCAGGGCCTCCCCACCCTCCCAGCCAGGAACTCCTTCCCAATATCCCATCTAAAACTGCTCTGGTTTAGTTTGAAGCCCAACCATTCCCAGCACTGCCAAGGCCATCCCTGATCCACGTCCCCAAGTTCCACATCCACAGGGCTTTTAAATCCCTCTGGGGATGAGAACTCCATCGCTGCCCTGGGCAGCCCATCCCAATGCTTAACAACCCTTTCCATGAAGGAAATTTCCCAATATCCAACCTGACCCTCCCCTGGCACAACCTGAGGCTGTTCCTTCTTGTCCTGTCCCTTGCCCATCCCTTGGACCAAACCAGATCCGAGTCCAGGCAGCTCCAGCTCAAGCCCCTTCCAAGTTGGCTTTTGCTGGAGCTCTCCTTAAAGGGCTGGAAATTCAGGAATTGTGTTTGCATGGGAGGATTTGCTGCTCTGAAAGCGCAAAGAATCCCAATCCATGGTGCAGTGAGAGGCTTGATGTGGATTTCTAAAAGGTTTTTAGGGATAAAAGTCCATGGCTGCTTCCTCCACCGCAGCACTTTGGTAGAGACTGTTGGGTTCCCTTGCTCCTGGGGTGCCTGGTTGGGATCGCTGCCTCCTTCCTCTCCTGCTGTTCCCAGGAAGATATTCCCCATCCAAACCTCCCCCTGGTGTCTGTTCCAGGCCTTGCTGCAGGAAGAGGGATTTGTGAGGACAGAACCTCTGAACTTCTGCGGAGCGAAACGCCGGGACCACACCCGGCTGCTGGTCATCATCAGGAACGAGGACATCTCCTCCCACATCCACAGCGTAAGGCCTCAATCCCTACTTTTTGTTCCTCTCCCAGCACTATTTTTTAATACCAAGATCCATTTAAAAGTTGGGACTAGCCCACCTCAAAGACTGGGCTTCTCCCATCCAGCCGTGCTTCGGCTCACAGGCTCCAGGGAATATTTCATCCCTGTATCACCACTCAGCTTTGGGGTTGGGATGTGGGGACGTGAGCTCTGGGATGATGATGCAGGGGTCGGGATGGGCTCCCTGGATTTTGGGTGGGCACAAAAGCCTCTGTGCCTGGAGCAGGTGCCGTGCCTGCTGGAGCTGAAGCGCTGTCCGAGCGTGGTGTTCGCCGGAGTGGACGATCCCGAGGATGTGACGGGTGGCACATTCCAGGAGCTGTTCCCTGCCGGTGGCTTCGTGGTGTCCGACGAGGAGGTGTTGGAAAGGGTGACCCTGGGTGAGTCTCTGGGCCCCGGGCCTTGGCCTTGGTTTGGTGGCTCCTTCCCAAATCTTCCCGTTGGTCCTGCTTCCAGTGGGGCCGTTCCTGCCCTCTCCTTGATTTTGGATCCCATCGGGATAGAGGGTCCAGCTCGGGGGTCCCAAAAACATCAGCCTGGAGAATCATGGAATGGTTTAGGTTGGAAGCGACCTTAAAGATCATCCAGTGCCACCCCCAGCCCTGGGCAGGGACACCTCCCACTATCCCAGGTTGCTCCAAGCCCCGTCCAACCTGGCCTGGGACACTTCCAGGACTCCACGGGCAGCCACAGCTCCTCTGGGCAACCTGTGCCAGGGCCTCCCCACCTTGACAGGGAGGAATTCCTTCCCAATATCCAGTGGAAAAGGGAGGACAAAGGGGAGCTGTCTTCAGCATCCTAATGGGAAGGGGCAGAGAAAATTGAGCCATTTTCCTCTGGAAGATGCACAAGGTGCCAGGGACAGGCTGCATTTGTCCTCTCAGATATCCGGGAAAAATTCCCACCAGGACAGAATCCCAGTTCCACAACCTGTGAAGCTGAGAGTCTCCATCCCTGGAGGGACTCAAACCTTCCCTGGACAGAGCCCTGAGCAACCTCAGGTGGCCCAATTTGAGCAGGGGTTGGGTCAGATCCCTCAGATCCCTCTTCCCGCTCATCCTGGGGCTCCTGTGTCTCCTCAGGCCGACTGAAGGAGGTGGTGAAGGTGCTGGAGAAGCTGAACAGGAACGGGAGGTGGAAGTGGCTCCTTCACTACAGGGAGAGCAAGAAGCTCCGAGGAGACCTCAGGTAACGGGGCCTGGGAAATCCGGGATTTTTGAGATGGAGCAGCAGGCCCTGGGACCTGGAGAGGATCAGATGGCCTCAAACGTTGTCCTGGATGTGATCCCGGATGAGGCACAGCTCTGGCAGCTCTCCTTGCTCCCCACTGTACTTCCATAAGGCACTTCCCTCTTTCCTTGGCAGAGATGCCCTCAGTGAGGCCTGGAAGGGCTGGAGGAAAGGCACAGATTTCTTCTGAGGAGCTGCACACTCCAAAAGGAAACTTCCCTCCCTTCCCATCAGCTCATCCCAACTCCTGGCACACCCCCAGGAGCCTGGAGCGCCTTCCTGAGCCTCTGTTCCCACATCTCTTTGCTGTCTTCTTCTGTTCCATCATTTGTGGGATTTGGGGAGGGATGGGCAGCTCTGGGCTGTGATTTAGAGAAGGAATTGCCACTCCCAATTCCCACCATGGATGATTGAGGATGGACCTGCTCTGGCGTGGCTCAACCGTGGCTCTCCCCGGAATGGGGAGAGAATGGGAAGGGTAAAGTGAGGACAGTCCTGGGTTGGGATAAAGACAGTTTATAAGGAAAGCAAAAGCTGTGCATGCTGGCAAAACCAAGGAATTCATTCCCATCACAGGCGGGCGTTCAGCTATCCCCAGGAAAACCAGGCTCCGGCATGGAATGGTGACTTGGGAACAGAAACACCACCTCTCCCAACATCCCCTCTTCCTTCTTCTCCTCCCAGCTTTATATCCTGAGCATGATGCCACGGGGTCTGGAATATCCCTTGGGACAGTGGGAATCGCCTGTCCTGGCCTTGTGTCCCCCACCAGGCCCTGATGGGGTTGGTGAGGAGCACAAAGGCCTTGGCTCTGCCAAACCCTGATAACAAAACTATCCCTGATTTATCCACAGTTTGTTCCCGATACAAATCCCAAACAGCCCCACGTTGGCTGCTGAGCTAAAATGAACCCTCTCCCAGCCCCAACCAGCACGCCCTTGGAACAAGGGAGCTTTTTGTCACTTGTGATCCAAAATCACCCCTGAGGCTGGAAAAAACACCTGGAAGGGCAGATCCCATGCTCCCTGCTCATTCCCTGGGAAGGGACAGAGAGGGATGAAGCCCCTGAGCCCTGCCCTCGCCCCTCTCCCAGCAGGGATGATGCCAACGCCCGGAAGAAGCAGCTGATGCTGAAGTGGTGCCAAGGAGCGGAGCTGGCGGAGGTGCTGCCCTTCCACAGCTGCGATTCCGCGGCGGCTCCCGAATCCCAGCACATCCAGTGCCTGCTGCAGCTGCAGGTGCAGCACATCAGCGCCAGGTTCGCCGTGTATCTCACAGGTAAAGGCCCAGGTCTGGAATTGCCCTGGGAGGGGATGGAGGAGGGACGAAAACCTCCCTGTTTTCCTCCCCTTCCCGCAGGAATCACTGACGGTGTGGGTCAGGTGTGAGCAGTGTCAAGGCGATAAAAAACAAAGGGATTTTTGGAGGGTTGCTAAATTCCAGCAGTTTTTGGAGCCTGTGGGTGGCTTCACGCTGCGGTTCTGGCCTTGCTGGGATGAGGCTGTTGGCAAAACAACTCTGCTCCCATTTGCAGAACAGAGTAACCACAGTGGGATTTAGGGATGTTTTCCGCAGGTTTGGGAACACCCTCGTTGGTTTGAATTAATGATGCTGCTCCTTCCCTTGCAGAAAATCCCGGGAGCTGCAGGGAGATCCTGGAAAGCAAAGGAATTCTTGTGGCTGACATCAACACCTTCCTCGGGACAGTGCAGAAAGTGGCTGCTCCATTTAGAAGAAGCTACTGGTAAGGGGGGAAGCTTGGGATGGATCCCAAAAAGCTGGGAGAAGCTCAGGGCTGCAGGAAGCTGGGCTCCAGCTGCTCCTGGAGCAGAGCAGGGACCTTTCCCAGGTGCTGGACACAGGATCTGCCGGCACTCCGGGCTGACTCCGGGAGCCGTAGCCAGGAGAGCCGTGCTTGGCACTGCTGGAAAACGGGAAGGACTCCGGCAGTGGCGCTGGGGGAGCTCTGCAGGAGGCTGGCAGTGCCCACAGGGAGCGGGGCGCTGACCTGTGCCACGGCTCTGTGTTGCAGGTGACGAAGCGAAGCCACAAGGACACGGCTCCTCCCCAGCTCCTGTGGCACCAGCTCGGGCATCCCGGGCATCCCGGTCCTTGGTGGGACAGCCCCAGCATCCCAGAGGATTCCAAATGCTGCTGGGGGGGGCGGGGAGGAAGGTCGGTTCTAGTTCTGTACATAAATCTTATTTAAAGGTGACAAATGCAAAGCCTCCAGGGATTTATTCCCTGTCATCCAGTCACATATAGGACAGAGGTTCTTTTAATGGTACAGTTAAATTATTGGAATGTTTCCAAGTGTTTAGTGCAGCTGCCATTGGGTGACATAGGCAAAAACAAATTTCCAGAAGTTTACTTGAAGGTTAGGAATGACAATAAATTCGTTTTCCACGTGGTTGTTGCTGTTCAGGCCTTGCCCAGGCCTACACTACATTTCACCTCACCCCTGTTGCCTCTTGGTACCATTTCCCTGCTGGGACTCAGTGCATTCCAGCACGTGGAATTCTTGTAAATAGCCGGATGCCGGGATGCAGGAACAAAAAAGCTGTTATTTATGGTGGCCGGGATGGAAATGCTGTGTCCGAGCCCAATTCCTGATCCGGCCCGGCTGGGACAGGGTCGTCCTTTTATTTTGTTTTTAAATAAAAGAATGCGAGGCCGTTCTGTACAGGATGACTTTGTAAAGAGTTTGATAAATAAAAGCTCAAAAAATTGAAGTTTCACACACCTCTGCTTTCGGGAGAAGGGATTGCACTCAGCATCCAACCCTTCCCAATGTGGGAAGGGGAGGACAGGGGTTTTTCCAGCTTGGAGAAAGGTTGGGAATCAGCTTTGTTCTGCATTACCCCGTTTTGAAACTCATGCAGGAATGAGAGTGAACAAGACCGTGGTGGGCTCCTGGATGATTGATCCTGTCCTGCTTCCCAGCGGGAGAAGTGCTGGGAGCCAGAGGAATAACCAGGCTCCAGCAGGTAGGGATAACAACAGAATAATGTGAGGGTTTCGTTTTCCACCTGCGCTAGGTCTTGGCTTTGGAAAGACTCAGCTTGTGGCCACTGGCATGGGGGGAACTTCCCCGGCCTCGCCGGCAGCTGAGGATGGAAAGTTGTTCCTGGAGCTGGGAGCTCAGGAAGTGCCAAAAGCCGCGGCTGGGAGGAGGCAGAGGGGAGGCCACCGGCAGCCTGAGCTCAGCTTTGTGGCTGCGACCAAACGCCAGGTCCTGCCCCGGAGCCGTGTGGGAACAGCGCCGGCTGAGGGGCGGGAGCGGCCCCTACCAGCAACCCTCCTGCAGAGCTGCTCCAAGGCCTCTCCTCAGTTTTCCTGGCACTTGGCATTGCTGTGTCCGCACCCGAGCCCTGCTCCTCCCTGGACAGCTGCTGCTCAACAGCTGCATTGCCCCAAGCTGCCAGATCCCAGCTTAGGACGGTTGCTCCGGAGAGGAGCATCTCATACTCAGGATGGAGAGGAGCCCTAAGCAGGAATTCCTGGTCGCTGCTTCCAGGGGACGGCTGCAGGAAACACGGATTGTGCCGAAGGACAGCCTGAGCCCCCGCAGCCACATCTGCCCTGCCAAAAGCATCCAGGAAGCCCAACCAGGAAACGTTTTCCAGCAGGAAACGCTCTGCACCGCTCCCGTCTCAGGCCTGGCAGGCAGAGATCCCACGGGATCTCGGCCTGGAGCTGCTGCTCGTACAAGTGAAGTGAATGAGACCGGAGGCCAGGACTGGTTTCCAGAATTTGGCTTTACTTCGCAGTACAGAAATCATTTGGAGCCTTCAGGAGACACGAGAAGCACAGGCTCTGTCATGCCGATACCGCAGCGCCGTTTGGTCCATCCGAGAAGCCACCAGGGGACAGAAAATACTTCCACATCTTGCCTGCTCTGTAATTTGTTCTCTCAATTTTATTAAGATTAAAACACAAAGGAGCCTTAGGCACAGCTGTGTCCCAACCGATGTAAACAGGTTTAGAAGCCTAAGTGGAGGTTAAGTTCTGTGCCCAGAACGAAGCCAACATTTGCTGCTACAATAGATGTGGGCTTTGTCCATGATACAACTTTGCCACAGAGTTAGATTGGATGGGAGAGACTTTAGGGATGCTGTCCACAATAATGGAGTGCTCAGTTTCTATTTTCCTTGATATCAGGTTTGAGTGACATCACCGTCACATCTACGAGCTCACCAGAAGCACAGGATTGTGAAGGATGTTTTACAAATGATTAAAAAGACAAGGTAAGACACAGCTGTCAATGAGTTATTTCAAATCTGCACCCACGTCTACGTCTGCAAAAATAGTAAGTTGAGTCTGCCTTTTGCTTACGAGGTTAGTCAGGAAATCAGTCAGGAATTTGCCAGATTCTGGACAGCAGCCCTACTAGAATGAAATAATTAACACATGATATCCAAAAAGGGAACATTACCAGTGCAGTACTCTTCAATCTCTCAGAGATGGGATTACAAAAGCAGGCCTTACAATATTGAATTTCGTACAGTGTTCATTAAGTTCCTTATATATTCATATTAGCCGATTTAAATTTCTCCTAATTAGAGATTCTCATTACTGCTGCTCCTCCTCCCCGTAGATGTCGTTTTTCTTGCGTTTCATCTCCTCGAAGTCAAACTCTGATCCCATCATCCTCTTATAAATATCTTTGATGTCATCGCACGTCGTCTCGAAGTGGGTGGTGGCGTCGTAGGTGCGCGAGATGAAGATCTGGAAGGAGAAGCAGCATTTGAGCCCCGAGCTCGAGCCCTGAGCCCTCCCTCAGTGGCTCAGCCGTCACTAACCTGGCTCTCAGTCCCCAGGTCGGTGGGTGCAAAGAGGTCACTGATGCTGACAAACCTGCAAGGAGAGAAAAGAAAAAGGGTTCAGGATCGTTTTAGGGCGGAGGAATGGTTTGATCCAAGGGCATCGCTCAGGGTGCAGAGGAAACAGTTCCAACAGCTCTTGGCAGCCAAAGGGCTCCAGATCTCCAGACCAGGAGCGGGGAGGAGGGATTCACTGAGGACTCACTTCTGCTCAATGGGCTCCAAGAGGTCCAGGGCCGGCTTGATTTCCTTCTCCGGGTCCGCGGTCTCCACGGTGGTGCTGGCGATGGCGATGTACTTGCCCTGCGCCGCCACGTTGTGGGCAGAGGAGATCATGCACACGTAGATGTCTGGGGGACACGGCACAGCTGCAGCTCAGTGCCCACAGCTCAGCCCCAAATCCTCCTCGTTCTCATCCCAAAAACCTCAGCCTCATCCCAAAAACCTCCTCCTGCCTGCACCTCTTCCCGCTGTCCCAACACTTGGTACCCCCTGGATCGAGTCCCATCCTTGCCCTGTGTGCTCTCATCTCCTGGTGCAGGGGTCTGGACACGTGACATCTCCAAACTTCAGTTTCCCATGGCTCTGATGGCTCCTGAGATCCGGTGGGATTCCCACTGCTCTGTTCCAGGGTGAGGAAGCACCTCCCCTCCTGCACACAGCCCTCACCCCCTCCTCACCCACAGCCCCCAGGCCGGGCACTTCCTTCCGCAGGCTCCTCACACGATTTTCCAACCAGGGGCTCCTCCCACCTCCCCCACCGCTGCTCTAAACTGAAGCACAACCTTGCTGGGGCCTAAAAATTCCTGGAAAGGCCGGGAAAAGTCTCCATTTCCCTGCCTGGTCCACACCTCCCCGGACCCTCGGAGAGAGGCCGTGCAACGACCGCTCCGCCTCCCCCCGCACGGGGGAGAGCTGCTCTCCACACACCTGATTTCCGGTTGACCTGGTTCTGTGGAATGATGATCTGGCACGAGTTGGCATCGTTTGTGTTCTTGATGGGGTGGCTCAGGATGCAAATGACCCGGATCACCTGGCCCACCTTCGTGACACGGTCCGAGACGTAGCTGGGGTCGCAGATGAGCTGTTTGCAGCGAGCGACCTGAGCGCATCCAACGTGGAAAAATTACCCACTTCACATTAAAAATCAGTTTTCCAGCAGTAATTTAGTATTTGACCTATTTGAAGCCTCCAGGATGCTCACACTCGGGCACCTCAGTCTCTGGCACGGATCGGCACTTCCGCTCCCAGCCAGGCCACGCCATTCCCATCCCAAGGGACACGTTATCCCACCAGTAAGTGCTGAACTGTCCCATGAGTGCCTGCTCCAGTCGGGAGCACATTTAGAGCTTCCAAGCAGCTCACAGCATTCCCAGTTTTATGCAGCCAGGTGGAGGAGAAGCTGCGGGAAGGCCACGTGCCAGCTGTCAGAGCAGCTAAAAATGCCAAGGGCAGAGCTGGTTCCAGGTCAGACACAAGGAACAGCTCCCTCCAGTTTAGGCAGCCTCATTTATTCACTGGACAACCCTGCCAGCCCATGGAGACTTCATCCCAACTCCGGGAGCAGGGCTGTTGGAGTGTATTCCACACCATCAGGACATTGTGTCTTAAGTTGGCACAGAGGAAACAGCACCAGCCTAGAGGTTTGGTCCCTGGGGTTAAGGGGGTTTTCTCTGTATTTGTCCTGATGAAAGCCAAAAAATCTGAGTTTTGAGGGGCAGGATGTGGGGTGGGGATTGGGAAGGATGGGAAGGGACTGTACCTCCCCCTCGGACTTGACCCCGACCACTTTTCCGTTTTCTATGACGATCTCCTCGATGGGCTTGTTGAGCATGTAGGTGCCTCCATAGATTGCGCTGAGCCTGCAACAGGAAAATCCCTTCAGCATCTCCCCCAGCTCCGGGGTTGGATTTTACCAGCCCTTCCAGCCCCGTGCGTCTGTTCCACCCGGAAAAACCCCACCTTAGACTTCAACCTCCTCAGAATACTCTGCTGAAACACAAGTGATGAAGGCTCTGCTAACAGGGTCTCGGAGCAAATCCAGAAGTAGCACCACAGTAAATAGGGCCAGGAAGAAGGACTCTCACATGGAGGAATCACTTCTTAATTAAGACAGTGAGAGAACCATTAATAACCTCCATATTTTTACGCAGCATCACGTTCAGGAAGGTCAAGCTTTGACTCCACATACCCAACATCCACATATCCAATTCCACTCCACACCGGGTGCCACAGCAGGGCTGGGAAAACATGGAATCCAAAGCCAAGTGCTCACCTTGCAAATCCCTGGGGCAGCTCTCCAAGGCCATAGAGGGGGTACAGGTAGGGGCTTTTCCCGTATCGAGCCAGGGACTCGCTGTACAGCTTAATCCTGTTGATTGTTTCTTGGCAGGGTTGATCTAGATAGCTGGGAAGGACAGTTACACCATTTGGGATGTTTCCCAAAACAGAACTTCCCGTGATCTTTCCTTCCCCACCCTCCAGCTTCTCCTGGCAGTATCTCCCTGGGAGTTCCCTTGTAGAAGCACTCAGTGACACAAGTTTTACTCAGGAACCCTCCAAGTTTAAAGGACCCATCAGCTGCCACAAATCCTGGGATTTTGGAGAGCAGCTGAGCCCCACTTACTCATCAGTCCTGTAGAGAGCAAGGGCGTGGCCTGTGAAGTCTATGACATCCTGTCCCAGGTCAAACTTCTTGTACACATCCCTCATGGTGGTTTTTTTGGGATCGACGCCCTCGAAGGTCCGGGGATCGTTCTCGTCAAAGTTGGCCACGTAGACCAGGAATTTCCTGAACCGGCGCTTCTCGAACAATCCCATTAAGCCTAAATCCAAGGAGTTCTGTCAGAACTCAGCAGATACCCAGTGGCTTTTCCATCACCACGGAGTATCAAAGTGGGTAAGAACTGCTCAGTGTTTCAAACATGGAATCATGGAATCATGGAATGGGTTGAGTTGGAAGGGACCTTAAAGCCCATCCAGTCCCACCCCCTGCCATGGCAGGGACACCTTCCACTATCCCAGGGTGCTCCAAGCCCTGTCCAACCTGGCCTTGGACACTTCCAGGGATCCAGGGGCAGCCACAGCTGCTCTGGGCAACCTGTGCCAGGGCTTCACCACCCTCAGCGCCAAGAATTCCTTCCCAATATCCCATCTACACCTTCCCTCCTGCTTAAGGCCATTCCCTCTTGTCCTGTCACTTCAAACCTCAAACACGAGACTGGACAAGGCACCATTAATGCACTTTAATTTTCCATAAATTGGAGAATCAAGACTGGACTTGCTACTCCTGACAGGATGAGTCTCTTGGAGACCAGGCAGGAGACAGCAGCCAAACTGAAGGGATGACTGATTCCTTCAGAAAACAGGAATATCTGCCACGAGGAAGGCTCAAACCTACAGACCTGGAGCCTTAATTGCAGGAGTCACTTGATCACAAGACTTTTCAGGGATGCTACTAAATACATCCCACATTTGGAGCTAATGGAATGCCCTCCACTAGCTCCTAATGGATTTCACCACACAATTATGAATGAGAGGTAGTTTTATTTGAAGAGTGAAATTTAAGTAGGCAACAATTAAGGTCTGAGGTAGGTGCCACATGTTGGAATTAGTCATTCCAATTTGCCTGCAATATTTTTCACACACACAATTCCAACAAGGACACAATCTTAAATATTTATGGCAGAGCTGGGAGCACGAGCCCCAAATGTAAACTTCTTGAGGAAGGAAAATACTGACAGATTCTCACCAGATGGGCCACGGAACAGGCAGCTTGGAAGCTCCAAGAAAGCAGTAACTCAAGGCTCAGGAAGCCCAAGGCTCACACAGGAGGACCCTGAGGATGCTCCTTAAAACGTGAGGAGCATCAGGAATATCCCAAGATGTGGGATTTGCCTCTGTTCAGGGACAGGGGATTCAGAGGAGACAAAAAAGGTGCAGTTACTCACTGGATGCCAAAGCTTCTGCCTCAGTGGAAGGAACTTTGTAGATCTTTCCTCCCTTGTAGACAAAGCTCCCCTCGATCACCTTGAAGTCTAAGTAACGAGTGACTTCTGTGTAGAGCAGCATCTTTACCAGCTGACCTGCAAGGAGGTTTGGCACCAGTCAAGCAGGAGGACACAGCAGCTCCCAAGGCAGCTCTTCCAACACAACAAATCCTTCCATGGCAGCACCATGTTCAATTCCCACAGAAAGATGAAGATAAGCTGGGACTAAAGCAGTCAAGCCTTGGCTTGGATTTATCAATTCTGCCACTGCAGCAACCCCGAGCCAGACGGGCACTACACGAGACATCCATCCTCTCGTGCTCCAAGAAAAAGATTCCAGCAGGAAGTGGTGGGGTTTTGGCAAAGGGAGCTGCCCCTGAACTTGCCTGCACTGGTAACCACTTCACTGAGAGTGGATCTGGTCCAGTCCCAGTACTGGAACACACAGATTAAAGGATAAGGATTTGTGTTCATTCTGTGTCTGTTCCATCCCAGCACCCAGCACTAACCCAGGCTGAGCTCACAAGGAACATTTGGGAGCTCGGGATCACTCACCATTAGCCATAAGGAATTTTGGGATGAGGTCCACATTCCAGTCTCTTCCCCGTCCCATAGATTCTGGTGGAGTCCCTGGGAGATTAAACCTTTTGTAGAGCTTTGGAGAGAGAATACAGAACTTATTATAGCCCAGGAAATCTGTCTGGGTGTAATTTCTCCCACACGTGTACACACTTTCCACCCCCACAGCTCCTGGCTGAACACAAGCTCTTCAGAGCCAGCTTTTGGCTGGAGTTTTAGCTCCAATTTCATTTTTGATGCAACACAAACACATGCAGTGAATTGTTACAGTAAGAGCCAGGCAGTGTTATCCTGCTCATCCCTTTCTCCCTCCATGGTTTAAAGTTTGGGAATTTACGGCCTGATGAACTGAACACTGCTTAACATGACATTTCTTAGACATTTACAATTTAGCTGAAGAGTTTTAACATCCAGCTGTGGGGCTATAACGCCTCTGGAATGCTCCGTGCTCCAATTCCAGCTGGGAATTACAGAAAAGAAGTGCTGTCCACCAACTACAAACATCCACACTGGTGTCTCCCCCCTGTTATCTGGTGAGGAAGTGCCACAAAACATCCTCACTCAAAGGAAACCCTTAAGAGTAATTAATTTGAATCCACCCCAAGGCTAACTGGGAATAAATCCCCTTTATGTGCCCAGGGAGGACACAATGGATGGATCTCTCCATACTCACATCTTCCAGGGGTGTAATGGATGCACTTTCCCCTCCATAGTAAGAGTTCCGATCCATGTGAAGGACTTTCTTTCCATTCACTGACATGATCCCGGAGAGGATGCATTCCTACAGAAAGGAATGGATGCAAGGGACATGTAAGTGGCATTGGAGCCTCCTCCTTCCCCTTTTTCCTAAGGAAAAGCATGCTTTTCCTAAGGAAAAGCATGGTTCAGACAGCTGGATTTGCAGGTACATGCAAGGTCCCCTGAAAACAAATACAACAGTTGCCTCATTCTGGAGTTCAGATTAACCCCAATTTTGCTGTCTGCTCTGGGCAAGCCAACCAAGGGGTTGGAACTACACAACCATCACCTATCAGGACTTCCCAGAGGAAGTTTCTGGGAATTCCATGCATTTGAGACAGACTAGGAAAATCTGTCCTCCTAAACTACCAGCTATCAATTTAAGGATGTCCACAGAGAGGCAGCAGGAGCATGAAATCTTACCTGGACTTCAATTAAGTCTCCTCAAAACCTCAATTATTCATATTTGCCACACTGGGACATTCCAGAGAATCAACAGCTTCTCTTAGTGGGTGACATAAATAATAAATGAAGGCATTTGGGTGCTTTATCACCTCAGCAGACGCTTTGCTTTCCTCGCTCTGTGCCCACTGAGATTCCTTGGAGCAGCAGATCAGCTGAGTGCCATTCCACGAGGCTGAGACTCACCCCAGAGGACACACAAGCTGCAGCTTGCAGAACCAGCTCAGGACTTGCACAACGAAATCCTCATTAAAACACGACTTTGCACCAGCTCTGGCATTCACGAGCCAAAGAGCTTAACAAAAACTTGAATGTTTGCGTGCTTAGGTCGGCTTATCAGGGAGGTTTTAGTGATCTTGCTCTGCCCCAGCTCTCTCCAACAGCAGAATTGTGTCTGCAGCTGAGCTCTCATTCACCATCACCACCTCACTGGTAGGTCCCAGCCACATCTCACATTTTGGGGGGGTCTTACTGGATGGGGGTTGGAGTAATCTGGTCGAGTGGAAGGTGTCCCTGTGGCAGGATGGTCTTTAAGGTCCCTTCCAACGCAAACCATTCCATGATTCTACGACTACCTTTCATTCAGCTTGTAAAAGCTACTGAGAGATGCCACCCCTGCACATCTGCTGGCCCAGGAGCAAAGACATTCATCCAGGCAGCCTGGCCCTCCTGGCAGAGATCTGTGTCTCCACAAGATCCTTCCCGTTTACTCCATGAGCACCTCACTCAGGACTCTCCCCATGTGTCACTTCCCCCTCCCATGGTGTTTATTTCCAACTGGAGGTTTATTTCCAACTCCATTTCAAACTGCCCAATGTGGGTCTCCGTGGGAGCACTCGGGAAAACCCCAAACACCAGGAATCTCCCACTGTGTATTGTTTACACCATTTGTAAATGCTAACTCCCGTCAATCCTCAGTGTAAAGGAAGCTGTTAAATCATCTTCAGCTCCCCCATCCAAAGACCAAGGCAGCTTTCAGGGGGTTGTTTTCTTGTGAAGGGGGCAAACATCTGTAGGTGCAGGGGTGGTTGGCAGGGATCACTGGCCTGAGGACTTGGCTATTCTGGTGCTTCCAGGTGGCAGTGGACAAACTTTCTCCGTTGGGACAGCAGGGCACTGCTGGCCAGTCTGTCACCCACCAGGATGCCACC
Source organism: Atrichornis clamosus (assembly GCA_013400975.1). NCBI lineage: Eukaryota > Metazoa > Chordata > Aves > Passeriformes > Menuridae > Atrichornis > Atrichornis clamosus. Next base: position 5,922 of record WBMZ01002225.1, on the reverse strand, counting down.
AAAATCCAGCCAAGGATCTGAGGAGCAAAGCTAGAGCTGCCTCGTGCACAGCAAGGACGCTCTGAATTTAATCCTTGAAGTCATGGAAGATATCCAACACGGTGCCCACAAGGCTTCATGATCACCACGTGGATTGTGAATAGCTAGTCACAGTACTTCCCATAAAACCTGTCCATCATCCATCAGCTGCTCCTTCCAGCGCCACACCATCCTTCCAGGTAAGTCCTACGAGGCCCCTCCTTTTTTCCACACAGGCTGGAGCAAGCAGAGACCCTCAGAGCAGGCAGGGCGACACCAAACCCTGTGTTAAGACACTACTCAAGGCCTACAACGCTGAGTAAACACACAAGTGAAAGTGGCTGCAGGGTGTCAATTACAACGTTAACGATTACCCGCACACCATGTGGGACTGTCACAACATGGGGCTGTCACACCAAGTGCATCACCACTGACCCACACGAGTTAAATTCACAGAGCTCTGTGGTTGGACTTTCTGCTCTCCCGTCCCTGGAACACCTCCCAAAGCCCTGGCTCACCAGCTCTGCCAGATGGTGGCACAGGACTGCAAGTGTCCATGCTGGAGCTGAGCCACAAGGAAGCCAACCAGGATTTCAGAACAAGTAAGTATCAAACACAGGGATGAAGCTCCAGCGAAAGCTGCTGAAGTTACATCCACTGGTCTAGATGTCAGCTGATTGCCTTCCTCCATTGAACTTCAAAGCATTCCTTGCTCTATCTTCCTGGAAGAGAGAACGTGCATCCCTTCCCCAAGTTACCAGCATCCCTTGGAGTGAATTTGGTACCAACAGAAGATAGAAGAGGCCTTAAGTACCTCTTCAATCTTATTTCATACCCATTAAACACCACAGTGGGGACTGAAGTGGAGATATTACACAGCTATGTTATCCAAGGCTCATTTAACACGTCCCTTCCATCACCCAGGCCCCGGAGCGTTGAAATCCCACGCAGGCCTTTCAGTGCCACTTCCCTCTGCAGCCATAAACCACACGGGATGCACAATAGATTTATCCTCCCAGCTCAGCAATTCCTTTGGATGGCCCTGCTGGCTCTTCCCATCCGCTGGTCCGTGACCAGGAACTGCTTGATGTGTCACGGTGTTGTTTGGGTCAGAGAGAGAGGAGAACAAACAGCCTGTACTGATAAGGGAAGGGCTGAGAAGAGTTTCGACTGCAAATAAAAAAAGGGGAAGAATCAAAGTTCAAATCTTTGCGTTTTTGGCTGTATTATAAACATCGCCACCACACGAACGGGAACAGTGAGCAGCTGCTGACAGCAGCACCAGGACACGGCAGGGAGAGCTCCCGGTATCCAAGCGGGATGGAACAGAGTCTTCATGTAAATTGCAGTCACGTTGCTACTACAATCCATTGCCTCAGCCAGTTCAGGTTACGAGGGCTCCCAGGAGCTCATTGTGCTGCTGAATGAATGACAGAGCAAGTCTCAGCACGATCGATGTCGTCTGCAGCACCGCTCAGCCACTGCAAATGGCCGGAAAACCAGGGAGAAGCCGGCATCGGGAATGTGGAGACAGCACATCCAACGCAAATCCATGAAAATAAAAATAGGAGTAAGCAGTAACTCGGAGGTATTGGTGTTGCCATGCTTGCTTAAGACCATCAGCTCTTCCTTCACTTGCAGGAGCGGGGCATGAACAGACCTTCTGCATGCAGAAGCCTTGAGGAATGGAGGGAAGCAAGGAGGTTTCCATGGACTTTCTCCAAGTAGGGCGGCAGTTCAGGAAGGCTCAGACAGACCGACGGAAACTCGAGCCAGCGCTGGTCCTGTAACGGCGCTGAGGGGAGGATTGTGCACTAAGCATTGAGCAAAATCCCTTCGGCTTCAAGAACGGGCTCTGGCACTGCCAGAGCTCTTTCTTCGAAAGGCAGGGCCGTGCTGTGGCCAGCAAGAGTCACAGAGCCACGGAACGGCTGGGGTTGGAAGGGACCTCTGGAGAGCCTCCGGGCCAGCCCCCCTGCCAAGGCAGGGTCACCTGGAGCAGGTGACACAGGAACTCATCCAGGTGGGTGCCCACACCTGGGCAATTCCACCTCTCTCGTGGTTATGCTGCTGTGCCGGATTCCAGCGTGACCCAAAGCTCTGCTCATCCTTAAAATTGCAAAAGCAACTCCTCACTGCACTGGAACAATCCCCTCTGCTACCAGGGAATGGTGCAAGGGACAGTGACTCTCCACTTGACCCTCACAGTCACTTTGAGGCTCTCTAAGCAACGAGGCCTGTGCCTATATGACTAAATATATCCTGAACCAAGGGGTTTGGCTCCTCTGCTCCTCCAGAAAGTGAATCTGTATCTTTGTGATGGATTTAGATAGCTTTAGCACGGTGAGGCAGTTGGCAGGTAAGAAGCTTAGTTCAGCCTGCAAAGAGTGAAACCTCAGCAAGAAGAGAGCATTCACCTACTGGGGCTGAACTGGATGGTTTAATTATCCCCAAAATCCATGGCAAATGACTCGCATTGTAGAAGCACAGAGGGCAGGTAACAAACGCCTGTCACCAAGCACAACTTCCTGCTCCCAACTAACCCAGTGAGGAAGTACCAAGCCACTTCCAGTCCAGAGAGGTGTAAATTGTGGTGAACTGAAAAGAGAGGTGTGAAAATACAAACATGAGGAGTTCTCCAGCCTGTGATCACTGCACCAGATTAAAAACGAGTTTGTGCAGTAGGTCTGCAGGAAGATGATCCCTAATCTGCAACGCACGACGCACACGGCAAGCCTAAGCCAAGGACCTTAAAGCTATTAAGGCTCCAGCAAATTGGAGAAGCAATTCCCACCAGGAATGAGGTAGCTGGAAGATCTACCAGCACTCATGCAGCCAGACCCATCAGGGCCTTGCAAACACCTGCCCCCAGCACACAGGGCCTGGCACTTCACCACTGCTCCGTGCAGGAGGGATCGGGAGGAGCCATGGAGTTAATTACACCTGGTGTCACTTTGAGGTGTTGTATCAGCAGCAATTCAGGATTATTTTTCCCCATAGTGCTAAGACACATCTCTACGAGCTTAGCACTGCAATGGGGTCTCTGATTACACACATAAGGGAAAAGCTGAAATAATTTCAGTGCCAGTAATCCCAGTCCTAAAGCTGCCTTAGTCCTTCATTACTGGTCGAGGAAGAGATTAACACCTGAAATATTCTTGTTGCACTTCCACATCCATCCAAGTGGAATTTACACGTGCACTCACGTAGAGGTGGCCCCACAGACCCAACCAGAACGACCACTACAATGGATGTACTTGTGCGCTTTTACAAAGGCTCCAGCAGTTCATTTTTCCTCTTTAAACCAACAACTGAACTTTCCCTTTGGAAAAATAAAGGAAAACCCCTCTAGATCAGCAGCAGAGACACAACCTCACCAATGGGACTCCAGCAGCAGAGTCCACTTGTGCCAGGACCAGCTTTAAGGAAAGGGTGGTTGCAAACATCTTAACTTCTACGACAGCTCAAGGCTCTTTGGAAAAGGAAAGAAACAACTGGACATGGTTCCAGTTCCTTTTCCTCAGGAAGCCTGACTCTGACAGCACTGGTAGCAAAACTGAAGGAGCAACCTTCAAGCTTCATCCGACTGCAGACGATTCCTTTAGCCCAGCCGGATCCAGCTCCGCTCCAACACCGCTCGCCAGCCACAATGGTTGAGCCAACACAAGGAATTTTAGGACAGGGAATGTCCTGGCTGCACCAGGACCTCTGGTTTCTATTCTTTTCTGCACGAGCTGCTCAAGACAAGATGAAGTTCACCCTAATTGGTATTTCAGTGGGAAAGCCAGCACACCAGAAGCAAAAGACGTGCTCCTGTATATTCCCAGGCTCTGGAATTCGGTCAGCACACCTCAAAATACGGCCGTAATTTATTCCTTTTAACTCAACGGCTGCTCATTAGCAGGAGCTTGTCTTAAAAGTGATTTCACAAGAGACCTTTTGTCAAATTTACACTGGCATTTGTCAGTTTGAGATTAAGCCCCGTGTTCACCAACTTGATACCGCACTCACGCTAAAGCATAAATTAACATTTTAATGGAGCTCAGATCTATTGGAGGCCCCTTCACCAGAAGCTCATTATATTTCACCTCCCCAAAAGTCCCTTTCCCTGCTTTGCTGAGCCAGGGGCAGGTTTTAGGACAGACTCCAGCTTTCCCTAACAAAGGGAAGAAGCTTTTTCCTCCTAAGCCATTCCTCCACCTCAAAGAACCTTGAGAGAAAGGAATGAAAGCAACTGGAAAAGTTGAGTCTTCCCTATGGCAGCAGCTGGGAAGACGCTCCCACACTTTGCACACTTCCTTTGTGCCACGTCCTGGGTTTGTTACCATTCTTCCCAAACCCAAAACAGGGGGATGATAATCCAGCTCTGCCTTGAGTGGGGTCCTGTGTCAGCAGCCATGATGCCTCTGGCAGCCCCGTCAATCACAGCACCAAAACCACAGGAGGAAACGCGTGGATTTCAGTTTAATCACCATCACCAGGGGAAGTGGGGGAAATCCCTCCCAGCCAACCCCAAAGAGATCCCTTTGTCCAGCCACTTTTCCCAGCTAACAGGAGGGAACAAAAGCAGGAAAGGCCGTTTCACAGCGAGGAAAACCTCCTCTCCACCATATTGGATTTTCTTCCCCCCTTCCTCAAACAATGCCTCGTATTTGTGACCTGCAATCCGCCCTCCCGTGGCATCTCCCGGGCTCCAGGGATGCAGGAACCAGGAGAAATCCTCCAGCAAACCTCCCGGGCAGCGGCACTGCCATGTTTTTTTTCCCCACGGCTGCCTGCGGCGCGGGCTGCATCCTCCACAATAGGACAAAGCCCCACCACGACTCATCCCCCTCCCTCCGCCGCACCCCCATCAGCTGTCAGCTTTCCTTAGGGATCACCGGGATGCAGCGACATCGCAGGAGAGGGGTTTTTTTTGGAGGGGGGGATAAGGGAAATTTGACAGGCTCGCCAGCCTCCCATCCCCCTCCTGCTGCAGTCAGGGCTGGATGGAGCCGAAGGCTGCAAAGGCGGAGCGGGAATGGGGATGGAGGGGGGGCGATAACTACGGCTGCCTCCACCCTCCACGGACCTGCAGCCACGTTAGGTTTATGGGGGAGGAAGAAATATGTGAAGAGAAAAAAATAAGATAATAATTGAAAAAATAAATAAAAGGCAATAAATCCCCGTCGCCGTTTTATTGTCCGAGCCCCCCCACCCCGCTCTCCCTCCGCAAAACAACCGCATTTCCTGGGGCCCCCTGGGAGCTGGAAGGGGATCCAGGCGGGCAGGGATCGGGAGAAGGGGGTGTGTGGGGGGGTGTATCCAAACACGAGGGTCTGTTATAATCATATAAAAACCCCACCAGGGGGTCCAGTTAGGGATGGGGGGAAGGATCCAGGGTGGGGATGGGAATGAAGCTTGGGGGTGCTGTGAGAATTAATGATGGAGAAATGACCCAGGGGTCCCCGGGGGGGTCACACACACCAGACTCCCGGGGAAATATTGAGGGGCGGAGCGGGGAGGAACCCAGACTGGGTTGGAGATGAATGGGGAAGAATCCAGGGTGTGGGTGGGATTGAAGCCGGGGGGTGCTGTGAGAATTAATGATGAGGGAAATGACCCAGGGATCCCCAGGGGGGGTCACACAAACCAGACCCACGGTAATACTGGGGATAGGGAGGGGGGAAGGACCCAGACAGAGGTGGGAGGGGGGTTACGATGGAGAAGTGACAGCTGAAAAAACCGAAGGGGGTGAGGGGCGTAATAATCAGGTAAGAGATTGGGGAGGGGACCCCACACCTGGGGAGGGCATCAGGACCCGGGTGCCCGAGGTGGGGGGGCTCAAACCCAGGGTGGGGGAGGATAATCAGGTGATAGACGGGCAAAAGGACAGCGGAGCTGGGGTGGGTGAGGGATGGGGAA
>WBMZ01002224.1:0-14893 GCA_013400975.1 Atrichornis clamosus | reverse complement strand
GGAGGGAAGGACCTGGGAGAGGATTTGCAGCAGCACCTGGGAGGGTTTTTTCCCTGCTAATCTCAAACCCGACAAGAGACCGACCCCGGATCAGGAAACACAAGAGGGAGGGGAAGAACCACCTCGAAGTGTGGTTACAGCCAGAGCCACGCCGGGGATGAACCCCCTGATCCCAGGGCTTTGCACACACAACCCCCAGGTTTTGTGTTCCTCCTCTGAGAAGCTGCTGGCCCGAAATAACTTCCTTTTTTTTTTTTTCCTCCTTTTTATTGCCGTAATTTAAACCAAATCCCTCCATGGCTGAGCAGCTTCCTCAAAGGAGCAGGTTACTGGTGTAAAGCCATGCTGGAAAAAGGCTGGAATTCTAACCAAGGGTGGATAATTTGTATTAAAATCACCTTTTGCCTTTCCCACACCGCCTCCGCAAGGACACGCACCCCAACTATTCCACATGGCACAGCAATATCGGTACATCAGAGCTCTCCGAGTCCTTCCACATCCAAAACCAAGCACAGGACGGAGCAAAAAAAAGTTCTGAACCGAAGCAGGGAAAACCAGAACCAGACTTTGAAAGAAACCCTACCCTCCAGCCCTGGAAGGTCTAAACCCTTTCCGGGCCACCAGGGGCTGGGTTTGGCTTTAGCTGAGCAAGGCAGCGACTGCCAGGAGGTGGAAGGAAGAACCAGGAGGGGAAAATGTCAGGAAGAGGCCAGGCCAAGGCTCAGATCTGCTTTAATTTGGGTTCACCAACGTCCTCTGCCTTAACCCTTTGAGCACCGGAGAGAGGGACAAGAAGCTGGAATTCCACAGAATCCCAGAACGGTCTGGGCTGGAAGGAACCACGAAGATCGTCCCATTCCAACCCCCTGCCGTGGGCAGGGGCACCTTCCCCCATCCCAGGCTGCTCCAATCCCAACCAAACCCAGAGCGCGTCGCGTTCCAGCCCGGCTGGGAAGACGGGACGCCCAGGATGGGATGGAAAGAGGGATTTGGTTCCAGCTGGAACTCAGTCGGCTCCCACCGAAGCACCTCCGAAGGCAGCAGCCAGCTCTGCACAGGCTCAAGCTCCAAGGAGAAGCTGTGAAGCCTTTGGGAGCTGCAGTTCCTCGGATTTAGGAGCGACAAAAGCGCTGCTGCTTCCGACTTCCAGCAGGAAAAAACCCAATCCAAGAGGGTCGGTCGTCCCCTCCAGAGGGACAAGGGGTTAATGGGTCCTGAACGCAGGTGTGGAAGCGCTCACTGCATTTCCAGTGAGCCACGTCCCACTTCGACCTGGGGTTTCCACCACGAAGAGCCGCTCCACGCTGCCTCTCCACCCAAAAAAGTCTCATTATCCAAGGTTTTTCCCGGAGAGTTTCCCTGCTGCCAACCCCACCGACGCCTCCAGGGCCGTGCTCCGAAGCACCACCCCAGAGCAGCATGTCCATTCTCAAGAATGGATCACTCCAAACGCGCTCCCGAGAGGAAACCAAGAGAAGCCCTCTGGATATCGGGGTTCTCTCCGAGCAGGAAGCCCCAGGAATAAACGACTGGGAGGCAACAGCAGGGAAAGGAGGCAGGAGAGAAACAAATCTACTGGGAGAGAGCAGTGAGGAGTGCCCTCACCTGGGCTTTGATCCCCGAGTCCCCGGTGACGTTGTACTTCTTCTTGTTGGGCATGGCTCCGCTCCCTGCGGAGCCGGGAGTGCCCCCCCATTTATAGCTCCAGCCCCATCCCGATCCTGCCCGCTCTGGTTTCAGCTCCGGGAGGGAGGGAGGGAGGCACAGGGAAGGAGGGAGGGAAGGGGAAGCGCTTGGATTTTCAGTCCTTTTTTTTTTTTTTTTTTGGACCCCGAGGCTTAATGAGGCGTCGCGACAAACAAGCCCTGCCTGTGTTTTTTTTTGTGGAATTACAGCTTTTCCCTGACCTCCAGACGCTTCCCGGCCGTTCCGAACTTTCGTGTGCATAACAATGGCTTGTTTATGCAACCAGAACATTTCCCTGCTCGCCGTAATTAACTTGCTAATTAAGCTCTCTTAACTCTGGGTTCTCTCCCCTCCCCACCGCTTTCTTCTCCCCCAGTGTCAGGTGATTACGTTAAGGGAGGCTCATTAGAAGAAAATTAACTAATGAGCAACTCGAACAACGAAGGCATTCGTGAGATGGCGAAGTGGTTCGTAATTACCGCGGTCCTTGCTCTGTCCCTCACAGCAAGTGCAGTTTGTCCTTGGGAAGGTCCAGGGTTGGAATGGGATGATCTTCGTGGCTCCTTCCAGCCCAGACCGTCCTGGGATCCCGTGGAATTCCAGCTTCCTGCCCCTCTCTCCGGTGCTCAAAGGGTTAAGGCAGAGGACGTTGGTGAACCCAAATTAAAGCAGATCTGAGCCTTGGCCTGGCCCCTTCCTGACGTCTCATCCCACAAGCTCCCGTGCTGGACCATTCCTGAATTAGGGAATGGTTTGGGTTGGAAGGACCTCGAGGATCATCCCATTCCAACCCTGACACCTCCCACTATCCCAGGGTGCTCCAACCTCGGACGCTTCCCGGGATGGGGCAGCCACAGCTTCTCCGGGCAAGGAGTTGAGGTTCTTTTTGGGAACCGTCTTGGATACGTGGTCAGGGATGAAACTCCTTGGATAACCACTCCAGCCACAAGATGAGGACTGAAATGATTGTCCCGAATTGGATCCACTCTGTCCGCAGCCTTTTTCCTGCTGCAGTGGGAACCTGCGGGATGGGAGGGGATGATCCAAGGAAGAAATGATGGAAAAATGGAAGTGGGGAGGCCCACTGATCCGATCTAATCCTATCCCTCAACAGTCGCCACCCTTGTCCAGAGGACGGAACACACTTCCAGGGAAAACTGCTTCCAAGGGCTCCTCCAAAGTGTTCCTGCAGACAGGCATGGCCCCCAGCGGCATTTTCCATCTCCACGGCAGATTTCAAGGAATCCCCTCAAAGAGTCAAAATTCCTGGGCTATTTGAAAGCAACCCCCGGCGGGACGGATGGGAAAAAACGGAGGGAAAAACCCCAGAATTCCTGAGTTGTAGAATAACTGAAAAATGGAAATAAGAATTATTTCCCGTGTGGAAATACATCGGGAAATAGGAATCTGGGATCAGCATCCTGACATTACAGCCCAAGTTGTGTTTCCAAGGCCAATTTTTCATTTTGCACATCATCAAGGATCCTTTTCCTGCAAAATCCTCAGGGAGACACGACTTCAGCTCAGTGTAAATTAACCAAAAACCTTTAAATGAGGAATAAAACTCATCTTATGGTAACACCAAACTCCTTTTCCAGTAGGTTTTCACATCAGGATACTTAAATCAAAAAGTTTTTCCTGGAAAAAAAATTTTTAAAAGCCTTTTTTTCCCCTCAGTGAAGATCGAGGCTGAGACACCAAAATGAAGAACCTCTAAAAATGCTAAAAATAAAATTCTTTGCTCCATCTCCACTCCACAGCTCAGGAATCTTCTGCAAATCCCATGTCAATTGGGATCAATCAAATAAAACCAGGGAGAACTGCGTCCAATCCCAGTAAATTGTTTTTGTAGTGTGAACGTCTTAATCTGATTCTTGGCCACGGATATTTATTTTTTTTTAAGGAACAAAGGGAGAAAACAAGAGTTTTCTGTGGGATTAAGTGGCCCAAGCTCTCCAGCATTGCTGACAGCTTCTAAATCCACTTGCAAAAAACTTGGGAAGTTCAGTTTCTGCGTGGAGGGAGTTAAAATCCATCTTTTTGTGGATGGACCAGCAGGACAAGTGGGTGCTCTTGAAGAACAAGAATTTGGTGCCAAACTTCTTGGGAAGTTTTTTCCTAATGGAAAAACATCTCCTCTGTGGATGATGCCAAGTGATAAAATCCATTTAATCTTTTTTTTTTTTAATAAAGAAGGGCGAAGACTGGGGGAGAAATGGTTTTGTGCCGTGACGGGGGAGGGACCAGCGAGGTCATCCCGATGTCCGGCTGGCAGCTCCCACCCCAAACCTCCTCCTGCTCCTTCCCTCTCATCCCTATTCATGACGGAAAAGCTGCTTTCCAGCAGCACCCGACCTGCCAAGGCACATCACCCATCTCCTGCTCCCTTTTCCCTGGGAAACCCGAGAGGGGCAGGGGGACACCGGGTGCTGGCACGAGCCCGGCTCCCTCTCCGTGCTGGGAATGGGCTCCAGCCCTCGGCTCCGACAGCTCCAGCAGCTCCTGCTCTGCTCATCCACCGGCACTTCCAGGGGGTTTGGGACTGTCCAAACCCATTTATTCCGTGGTTTCACGTGCCTTACAGGAATAGGTGATCCTGAATTTCACGTTCCAGGCCTAAAGGTCACACGGAGACCGACCCCAGGATTAACCCTTTGGGATTTTCCTCTGGCAAAACAGCTGGAGAATGTGCAGGCTCAAAGCTGGTTTTACCCACAGGACTTGGGAAGGAAAAGACGGGAATGAGGAGTCACCCACCTGGGATAAAGGTGGGAATTCAAACCACTGGTTCCCGAGGCGTCACCTCAGTGCTGGATCACGGAATGATGGAATGGTTTGGGTGGGAAGGGACCTGAAAGCCCACCCAGTGCCACCCCTGCCCTGGGACACCTTCCACTACCCCAGGCTGCTCCAAGCCCCACTCAGCCTGGCCTTGGACACTTCCAGGGATGGCACATCTCAGCATTCCCTGACAGGGAATCCCCTGGAATTGGGGGGAACAGGGAGGAGGAATCCTTAAAAGAAGAAAATAACAAACACCCAACACAGGAACTTCCAGTGGGGAAAACGGGAAGGCCAAGGAAGAGGGAAACCTTCTGCTGAGCTGTGGAACAGTCCCTTGGACCACCCCAGCTCTGTTGGTCGCAGTCCCACAAGAAAGCAGGAAAAAGAGGGAATTATTTCCACCTCGCCTTGACTTGCAAGGAACGAGTCACGTGTGTTTTATAATTTAAAAATGTGGGATCTCTGCAGCTGGAGACGGGAAACGCCTCCGGGGTCATCCCCTGCCAGGGCATCACCTCCAGCACTCAGCCAGCATCCCATGGGATGCTCCAGCTCCTTCCCACAACTGCACATGGAACTCCTTCCCTGACTGCTGCGGGCACAAAGGAAGTTCAGGTTGGATATTAGGGAAAATTCCTTTCCCAAAAGGATTGTCCAGCCCTGGCACAGCTGCCCAGGGCAGGGGTGGAGTCTCCATCCCCAGAGGGATTTGAAATCCCTGTGGATGTGGCACCTGGGGACACGGAGCAGTGGCGGCCTTGGCAGGGCTGGGAATGGTTGGATTCCATGGACTCACAGGGATTTTCCAGCCTCAGTGATTCCACGATTCCAGGGTTCTGCTGCAGCCCTGGAAACCCAAACCTGACCTGCTGCAGATCTGAGATCTCCTCCCAACCATCAGAGTCCAGGGAAATGGGAGAACTCCCAATGTAACCTGTTTGTCCAAGAGCAGCACANTGGGAGAACTCCCAATGTAACCTGTTTGTCCAAGAGCAGCACAAAGGGATTATTATTATTATTATTATTATTATTATTATTATTTACTATTCACCAATAATAAAATGTTTCAATATTTCATTAATAACAAGAGGTGGACTGAGGTAAAGAGCAAGGACTCAGCAAGAACATTAAGACCTAAAAGACTGCTTGAAACCATGACCTTAAAGAGAATGAGCAATTTAAAGCTCGGGCTAATTATTTCTTGAAATGGGGCTGTTCCCTCCCACGCTGACCCGAGAATCCACAGAAAATGCAAATCAGTGGAGTTAAAATCCTGATTAAAAACATGGCTGGAGGACATAACCCTGAGCCCTTTGGAGGTGGATTTGATGCCACAGCAGCTTTAAACCAGCCCTAAAATCCCAAAACCACGCCGGAAAAGGAAATTATTAAGGCTCTCAGGAAAAAAAAAAAAAAAAGTCTATTTAAATCAAGTTTTTGTCATTTTGTTCTGATCCCAACGGCACCGAATCCATAAAGGAAAAAAGTGAGAGAAGGGGATGGACCCACAGGGAGAGGTTTGGTTTTTAAGGAGAACTCCAGACTTTTACCATGGAAAATCCACCAAATCCACGCTGTGAATGATGCAGAGTTTGTCCCTGAGAACCCCTAAATGCAAAATTCATCTCCTCAATTTTGACATAAAAATGACAGAATTTGGGGGAAGGCTGAAAGAATCGTGCTGCTAAAAAAAAAAGAAAAATCAGTGAGAAGCAGAACCGGAATTTTACAGTAAAATCCATGAAACTTAAGAAAGGGATAGTAGGGTACATAAAGCTGGATATAAAGGGGGATAATGATGTTTAAATCCAATGCATGGACATTATTTGTAAATAAACATCAAATCCCATCGCAGGAGCACCAGAATCCCAACTTTTTATTACATCGATCCGAGTATTTTAAGAAGAACTACCAAGAGGCACAACTTCAAATCCAGAAACTGGAGACGTGAGCAGAAATTTGGGAAGAAATAACAAAAATTGATGCATTTTTGGACCACACAGCACCAACAAACCCTCGGGGCACACGCGGAGCCAATCCCAACCTTCTGTTTTCCAAGCACGGCCCGGATTTTGGAGCAAGGTCATGGCATTTTTCAGCTGCTTTGGGAATTCTTTCCACCAGAGGAGCAGAGAAAAGTGGATTTTAGTATTTGCTGGTATCAATTCTGAACTCTTTAACCACCAAAACGAGGAGCACACGTTGTCCTGAAGGGCACCTCTGAGTTTTAAAGGTTTTATTCCAACAACGGAATCCAAATCGAGGATAAAAATGAAGCTGGAAACGACTGGATCTGCGATGAAATTCCAAGTCTTGGGAACACACCGTGGATTCTCCCATTCCTCCTCCCTGCCAGTCCCAAATGCCTCTAAAAATGAGTTGTTAACAGAACAGATCCGGGGTGACCAGGGGGCCTCACCCCGGAATTTTCACCGAGGCTCGTTAACCTCGTTAACCTCGGCCCTTAACGACCCTCATTCCAGCTGAATGCCTTCCCAATCCCAAGGGAGACCTGGCGCTCCCTGCGGGAATGAAGCAGCTGGGCGGGTGCTGGTGGGAGCGGGGAGGTCAAGGACTCACCATCCACTGGGGCAGGTGGAAAGGGGAGGCTCCGGCGCCGCCGCTCCACATCTCCGTCGGAAAATCCCTCCCGGCTCACGGTTGTTTGGGAATGCAGTGGGATGCAGTGGGAGGCACCAGCCAAGCCCAGCACTCCTGCTCGCCGGGGGCTTCAGGACAGATCTCCCAGCTGAGGTCTCTCAGGATCCAGCCTCGTTATCCACGCGTCCTGGGGAGCGACGGGTTCCTCATTCCCGCATTCCTGCTCAGAATCCTCGGATCCAGCCCGTTCCTACAGCCGGGAATTCCCGCCGGCCTCAGCTCTGCTCAGCATCTGAGCCAAGAACAACCTCGCTGCGGAGGAGACGTCCACCCCTCGCCTGCTGATGATCCCAGCCTTGCATCACCAAAATTCCGACACTCCGCTCGATCCGACGGCGATATTCCAGAGGCACACCTGGATTTACACCTGGATGATTCCTGCAGCGAGGATTACACTTGGAACCATCCGAAGTTCTGCCACCTCCAACCCAAGGGCACGCGGGCACCTCAGGTGCCACCTCAAGTTCAGCTTCAACTCCATCCCGTTCCAAATGCACGCCACATTCCAAGACAAACGCTGTTAAATGCTCGGCATTCAGCCCAAATCCCAGGGAAAGCCGGGATGGAGCTCCCTCTGCTGAGCACACTCCGAAGGCACGGAGCACAGAGAGGAAGGGTTCGGAGACTGGGATTTGCACAGGGATCTCCTGCTCCTCCAGCAGCTCAATTCCACATCCGGCTTCTCCAAAACATCCCGGACTGGGATACAAACAAAATCCTCGCGTTTTGTAGGGCTGAGGATTTGAGCTGAGCTTTCCACTTAATTGGAATTTTCCGGTCCACTCAAAATTCCACACTTCCGTGACTGCTTTCCAAGTCCTCTTTGGAATGTCATCAGGACATTTCCACCCTCAGAGCGACCAGGGCGAAGGGAAGCTGGGGCTGGCAGTATCCCCCTTGGAATCCCCCTTCCCTGCTGGAAAAGTCCGGGAGCTCGTTATATTTTGGTGTGGTATTTTCCCATGTCGCCTCTGCTGCTCCTTCCCCCTCACACTCGGTTCCGGAGTGGGATCTTTCCCATGGGAGACAGTTCCCCGTGAACTTCTCCAACGTCCTTTCCATGGGGTCAGTCCTCCAGGAACTGCTCCATGTGGATCCCTTTTTTCATGGGGTCAGTCCTTCAGGAACTGCTCCATGTGGATCCCTTTTTTCATGGGGTCAGTCCTTCAGGAACTGCTCCATGTGGATCCCTTTTTTCATGGGGTCAGTCCTTCAGGAACTGCTCCATGTGGATCCCTTTTTTCATGGGGTCAGTCCTTCAGGAACTGCTCCATGTGGATCCCTTTTTTCATGGGGTCAGTCCTTCAGGAACTGCTCCATGTGGATCCCTTTTTTCATGGGGTCAGTCCTTCAGGAACTGCTCCACGTGGGTCCCTTTTTCCATGGGGTCAGTCCTTTAGGAACTGCTCCAGCGTGGTTCCCTCTTTCCATGGGGTCAGTCCTGCAGGAACTGCTCCAGCGTGGCTCCCCCACACGTCACAGCTGCTCCAGGTTGGGCTCCTCTCTCCACGGATCCACAGCTCCTGCCAGGAACCAGCTCCAGCACGGGCTTCCCACAGGATCACAGCGTCCCTCAGGCATCCCCCTGCTCCGGGGTGGGATTTCCAGGGGCTGCAGGGGGATCTCCCTCCCCCGCGGAGCTCCATGGGCTCAGCTGCCTCACCAAGGGCTGGGAATCTCCTCTCCAGCACCTGGAGCATCTCCGGCCCCTCCTCCTCCCGCGGGATGTGCAGAGCTGCTCCCCTCACACCTCTCACTCCTCTCTCCACTGCTGTTCCACCTCCAGTTTTTTGTTTCCACTTCTCCAATACTTTATCCCAGATCCCGGATGCGCCCAGCCCTGGCCAGGGGTGGGTCAGACATGGAATTTCTGGGAGGTTCCCACAGAAGCCACCCCTGTCCCCTCCTCCCATCACCGGTTGCTGTGTCCAGAGCTGGACTTCCCAGGATAGGAGAGGAATGGGAGTGAGGCCAGGGCAGGACCACGGTGGTGGTCAAGGAGTGGAGCATCCCTTGGAGAAGCCAGGAGTTGGGAATGCTCAGCCTGGAGAAAGGATGTCCTGGCACAAGAGGACTTGGGCAGGGTGTGCCAACATCTGACGGGAAGGAAGGAAAAAGAGGGAGTCGGGATCTTCTCGGTGGCGACCACTCAGTGGGCAAGAGCCAAGAGGAACAAACCAGAAATTCCATTTCACCGCCAAAAAATCCCTGGTTTCCCGGGAGGGTGGCCCTGCTCTGGCACAGGGACGTGGTGGAGGCTCCATCCTTGGAGATATCCAACACCTGACGGGATCTGGGCCTGGCCAACCCGCCCCAGGGGCCCTGCCTGAGCACACTGGGCTCAATCCCAACACCTTCCAAGCTCAACCACCCTGGGGAATTTGATCCAACTCGGCTTATCCCAATATATCAAACCCCGAGTTGCTGCGTTTTCCATGGCAAGCCTTGAAAGCTTTGGATCAGGAATTTCAGCACATTTGTCTGACAGGAACAAGAGGCGTGGCCCCACTGCTCCTCACGCTGGGCCCCACAACCTTATTTAAGGAAAAAACCAGACCTAGAAAATGTGGGTAACGAATATTTAAGTTCCTTTTAAGATGAGATGAAGTTTGAGATCCAGACGAGGAAATTGGGATTTGTTTTCTCCTTCCCCACCACGATCCCCTCAGGTCAGAGGAGAAGACCCAGTGAAAACACCGGAACAAAACCTCCCTGATCCTCCCCAACCTCCAGCTCCCTGGGGATGGGGGTTTCCAACATCCCTGACTCAAATCCAGGTTCATTATTAAAAAATTAAGGAAATACCAGCAGGGATCTGCTCGGAAAACTGCTCCAAGTCCCAGCTCCAGGAAACGTGATGGTAATCAGGAAAAGCTTTAAAAACCTGCTTTGACGAAGTCATGAATCACTTAGGGATGTGTTTCAGAGCAAAGAACAGCTCCAAGCTCAGTAAATATAAAACTTTCAGTATCCAAAGGGTGAACAGAACTAAAGCCCTGACTGGAGAAGGAGAACTAGGAATTAAGGTTGGAACACTCAAAAAGACAAGGATTGCCATTCCTGCTGGAAAGCTGGGCACGGTTCAGTGACAGAAGGACGGGAGGGAGGCAGCCCCCAGAGCTGGGCTGTTGGAAGAGCGAGGGAAGGAGATGAATTCCAGCAGAAAAGCTGCAGGAGCCCAGCGCAGGCACGAGGGGGAGCGAGAGCCTGCGGAAAAATCCCAGCGTTTTCACGGATGGAGGAAAATGATAAGAAATGGGGTGGCTTGGAGGACGATCCAGCTCCATGATCAGGCATTTGCAAGAACATTTTCCAACTGCAAATGTCACCAGCTGCCTGGGAATGAGAGCAGATTGGCAGGAGGTCAGGAGGCTGCGCCTGGATGGGAGGGGGGAGTGATCCCTGTGAGGTGTCCCGGTGTTCCCAAGCTGCTGCCAACACAAACCTGCACGGCCCCATCCATGGATTCAGGCACAGCCCACCTGGGATGCGTCCACAGGCCGGGCGCATCCCCTTCCCTTGAAATTCCAGCTGGGAATTTGCTGTCACTCGGCACTGGTGAGGCCCCGCCTCAAATCCTGGGGGCAGTTTTGGGATCCTCCCGACAAAACACGGAGGGGCTGGAGCGTGTCCAGGGAAGGGAATGGAGCTGGGAAGTGTCTGGAGCAGCAGGAGCAGCTGAGGGAGCTGGGGAAGGGGCTCAGCCTGGAGCAAAGGAGGCTCCGGGGGAACTTCTGGCACTGCACAAGTCCCTCACAGGAGCGGGCAGCCAGGGGGGATTTGGGATCTGCTCCCAGGGAACAGGGACAGGAGGAGAGGGAACGGCCTCAGGCTGTGCCAGGGGAGGGTCAGGTTGGATATTGGGAAGTTTTCTCCATGGAAACTCTGGTCAGGCATTTGAAGGGGCTGCCCAGGGCAGGGGTGGGGTCCCCATCTCTGGAGGGATTTGAAATCCCTGCGGATGTGGCACTTGGGAACATGGATCAGGGATGGCCCTGGCAGCGCTGGGAATGGTTGGACATGAACATCTCCGAGGGCTTTTCCAAGCCCAACGATTCCAAACCCCACCAGCCTCCTGCTCTTGTATTGTTCTCCAATTCACATTCCCTTAAATCCCACCTGCTCCCTTTGCCCCATCCCAGCTGGGACATTCCATCCCAGCAGCACCCGGAGAACGCGGGGCTTCCTCCGCTCTCCCACTGCTGCTTTTCCAAGTCTTCCCAAGTGAGCTGCGCTGCCAGGCTGTCCCACCCCGCTGCTTCCCAGTTTTTCCTGTAGATGTGATGTTTCTGCAACACAGAGCCAAACAATCCTCTTCCCCACAGGGAAAACGGGGAAAAAATCCCAGCAACACCAGCCTTGGAAAGCTCTTTCCTTTAGGAAAATCTCCTCCTGCCCGCTTCGCACCCTGCTCAGCCTCACAAATGAACTGAGGACTCGTTTGTGGTTGATTTATTCCTCCCTGCCAGTTGTGTTCCACCCTTTTGCCTCCCAGTATTTATTAACGTATCGCCGATTGGCTGGACCAGCTGAGCTCAGCTTAAATGTGAGCAGGGAAGAAAGGCGGGGCTTTAAGCGAGGTCCTGAGCCACAGGCAGCGCCCGGTGCCACGGTTTTGTTGTAATTGATGTATAAATTTAATTATCACGGTCAAGTATCGTGTTCACGTCTAAACAAGGGATCGTTTGATGGGGTTCAGGAGACAGGAATTGCCTAAAAGCCACAAATTTGTCAAGAAATCACCTCCCGTCCCCCAGAGCTCGTCCTAAAGCTGCTCCCAAAGGCCTGAGAAAGCGGCAGGGCCGCGAGCAGCCTCCTCCCGAGGGGATGAAAATCGTGTCCCCGCTGCCCCACGAGCAGGGATGCAGCTCTGGGAGCCTGTGGAATCCTTGGGATGTGAATTCCCAGCCCAGGCAGGAGCTCCGGGTCAATCCATGAAGGTCCATTCCAGCAGGGGGATGTGGGATGAGGGACGAGTTCACTGTGGATTCAAAGGAGCTCTGGAATGGGAAGATTTCCAGCTGCTCAGCGCCAGGAGTCGGGTGAGTGTGGGAGGTGCTCAATAACAAATTCATCTCTGCTCTCCTGGTTTCTATTCCCATTAAAATTAGGGATATCCAGAAGCTTTGCTGGCAGTGCCTGAACCTGGAGCAGCTCCTAAACCAGGGCTCCTGACGGATCCTGCCCTGAGATTTCACCATCACAGGGATTTCTTTCCTTAAAAAATTGATTTTCCCCCAGAAACTCCAGGGACGTGCCAACAGCTGCATCCAAAGTTCCCAGTTCTCGGGGGGTTATTCAGGAGAAGACCAGGCAGCGCCACAGGAATTCCTGCCATTCCCGGATTACAGCATCAGCCCCACTGTAAATAATTCCCAAAAATCATTGCTCCGGTAGGATGGGAAAAAGAGAAGGTGGCTGGAGCTGAGAGGGACAAGCAGCCATCCCTGAAAAGTCCCTCCATCCCCTGGGGAACAAAAAGCTGGAACGTGCCCCCTTTTTAGAGCACAGGAAGCATCACGGATATTCCAGGACCGGCTGCAACAAGGGGATTTCCCATTAATGGAATTAAAAGGTGTTCCAGGCACTCCCTGAAGGATAAAACATCCGCACTGGGAACCGGGTGGATCCTCAGGGAGACGGAGGCGCCTTCCCAGCACTCCCTGAGCTGCAGCAAACATTCCCCAGCTCCTGGGATGGTGCCGAGGTCAATCCAAGATCCAGAAAGAGCAAAAGGTTTCATTTCTCCAAGGAAAGGATTGGGAGGGGGGTTTTTTTGGCACTGGAAAAGTGGAGGATTTGTCCACCTTCCCCAAAAAGTAACTCCCGGTTTTACATTGCAGGGAGACGAGTGAACAAATCCTAAACGGCACGAGGGAATCGGGCTTGAAAATTCTCCTCTCCCAACACCTTCCCAGCAATTTTTTACTGGGAATTCAGAGGCTTCTGCAGCTGCTGGATACCAGGAAGGCGGGAATAGCATCAAAAAAATAGGGATAATCAGCTGTGCTCCGTACAGGAGCCTGCGGGAATGCCAGCGTCTCCCCCCACAAATGAGCACAGCAGGAGCTGGGTTTAATTCCTTGATCCTGGGAGAAGGAAAAGGCTCCAACTGGGAGGCCTGGCCCAGGGCAGGGGGACAAAGGGACGTGGGGGCTCCCAGCAGGAACAAAATCCAGGAGGGAGTTCAAAGGGAAAAGCCATCTGCGCGTTTTTGAAGGGAACGGAGCCGTTTGGGAACAGGGACATCCAACTTTTGGTGTCTGGACGTGCCCGGGGCTGCAGGAATCCTCAACTGGAGCATCCCAGCCCCTCCTATCCCTTTGCAAACTGGAAAAGAAGGAATTCTGTCCTGGATCCAGCCCTAGGTCCAACAGCAGAAGGACGTGGAGCTGCTGGAGCAAATCCAGAGGAGGCCACGGAGCTGCTCCAAGGGCTGGAGCCCCTCTGGAGCCAGGCTGGGAGAGCTGGGAATGTTCCCCTGGAGAAGGGAAGGATCCAGGGAGAGCTCAGAGCCCCTTCCAGGGCCTCAAGGGGCTCCAGGAGAGCTGGAGAGGGACTGGGAGAAGGGATGGGGGGGCAGGACACAGGGAATGGCTTCGAGGGGGAAGAGAACAGGGATAGGTGGGAGATTGGGAAGGAATTCCTGCCCGGGAGGGTGGTGAGGCCCTGGCACAGGTTGCCCAGAGAAGCTGTGGCTGCCCCTGGATCCCTGGAAGGGTCCAAGGCCAGGCTGGATGGGGCTTGGAGCACCCTGGGCTAGTGGGAGGTGTCCCTGCCCATGGAATGGGGCTGGAATGGGATGAATTTTAAATTCCCTTCCCACCCAAAGCATTCCCTGATTCCCTGCTGCGATTCTGTGATCTACCTGGACTGGTTCCAGTGGGAAAAAAAGAAGGAAAAAAAGGAAAAAATAAAAGAAAAAAGGAAAAACAAGGGGGGAAAAAAGGAGGAATAAAGAAAGGAAGAAATAAAGAAAAAAAAAAAGAAAAAGGAAAAAAAAGGGGGAAAAAAAAGAGAAAGAAAGAAAGGAAGAAATAAAGAAAAAAAAAAAGAAAAAGGAAAAAAAAGGGGGAAAAAAAAGAGAAAGAAAGAAAGGAAGAAATAAAGAAAAAAAAAAAGAAAAAGGAAAAAAAAGGGGGAAAAAAAAGAGAAAGAAAGAAAGGAAGAAATAAAGAAAAAAAAAAAGAAAAAGGAAAAAAAAGGGGGAAAAAAAAGAGAAAGAAAGAAAGGAAGAAATAAAGAAAAAAAAAAAGAAAAACAAGGGGGAAAAAAGGAGAAAAAGAAGAAGAAGGACCCCCCACGGTATCCGTTCGTTTTCCAGGCCTAAATCCCAATTCCCCCCAGCGCAGCCAGGCCGCGCCGCGGTCCCGGCACGGGCGGAGCCGATCCCGCCACGCTCCCGTCCCGTCCCGCCCGTGACACGCCGGCCCTCCCGCGATTCCCGCCCGCGGAAAACAGGGATGCACCCCCGGGATCGCGCCCCTCCGCTCCGCTGCCCACCCCCGGGGGTGCCCAGACCCAGAACGGCAATGTGCTCCAGGATCCAGGTGCAGTTAAAAAGCCTGGGGGACTTCCAGCAGCAGCCATTGATTATTATTACCATGATTATTGTTGTGATTATTAGCAATTTTAATATAGGAGGTATCACGTGCTGTACTTTATATATTATACGTAGCAGCAGCTGTTGTATATACTGCTCGTGTAGACATGTAGAAATGTATATAACAGAAATAGATATGTCTATAATAGAAATAGATAT
>WBMZ01002223.1:12459-292993 GCA_013400975.1 Atrichornis clamosus | reverse complement strand
CTGCTGCCGCTCCGCCGCCGCCAGCGCTCTGTGCCTCAAAATGGCGGCTGCGGTAACGCCGTGAAATGTCACATCCGCATGAGGGGGAACAGCCCCGCAGCCGGGGAGGGAGGGAAGGAGCGAGAGTGGGAGGGGAACAGCGCCGCGGCCGCCGCCGCCGCCACAGGAGACCGGAGGGGCGGGGACAGGGGCCGGGCTGGCGCTGCCGCCGCTGCCGCGGCCTCCCCGCAGGGCCGCCGCCACCTGCGCGGGGAGCTCCGCGGCCGCGGGTCAGCGCTGCCCAGACCCCGCTGCTCCCTCCAGCCCTACCTGGCGGAGGCAGCGCCCTGCGCTCGCCGTGCGGGTCCGGTACGGGGAGCGAAGGGAGAACCGCACGGCCGCTCACCGACAGCGGCCCCCTCGCGCGGGACCCGCGGGGCTCCGGCCGGGCTCCGGAGGGGCCCCGAGGGCTCGTTTGCCCTCAGGCCCGCGGGTGTGTGGCTGTGCGGGGACTCATGGCGAACCCTCCCCCGCGCGGGGCTCCAGCCGAGCCGGGGCACAGCCGGGCCGGGGGCTCTGGCGGGGCCGTGCCCGAGGTGGGCCCTGCGCAGGGCCCGGGCCGTCCCCTGGCAGGGCACCCACAGCCGCATGTCCCCGGCCGGCCCACTGGTACCGCATGGACAGGCGGGTAAAGCATATTTTTGTATGATGTGTGGAAAGGGAAAAATCTGATGTAAACAAGACTGTTCCTCGCCTGGATGCCACTGTTTTTTCATGAGCCTTGTCTGGAGGATGTAGTCACTCCTAGGGAAGAGACCTATCTGTTTTCCCGGGATGGATGGAGAAGGCAGGGGTGCAGATGAATAAATAACACCTGGCTGGTCCAGTGTGGGATTAGCACCACGAAGGAAGCAACTTCATTGAAGGATGAAAGCGTAGTTGGAAGGCTGTGGAGTGTTCCATTAAGTAGTCTGGTGTTTACTTCAGGATCCTGGGAAACAGGCAGCAGGATAGTCTCCAAAGGGAAGGACTCAGAATGTGCAAAATTGGGCCTCTTGAAGGGACTGAAAATCTACCTAAGCAGACAGTGTTGGTCTGACTGCAAGTGGATAAATTAATGAAAAATTTATTTTTTTTTCTAGCTTATAAAATGAGCAAATCAAAACCAATCTTAGGGAAAAATCCAACCTGTCTCGTCTCCAGCTTCTTAGCAGCACAGGAGTCTGCAGGGGTGTGCAGGGAGGAAAATAATTTCCAAGTGTGAAACCCTGCCTTAAGAAGTAAATTTCAGGTCTAGAAAGTAGAAAAATAAGGGAAGATGAGGATATTAGTGGGAAGATCAGGTTTTAAAAACACTTAAAATGATCGTTTGCCTTTCAAAGAGTACATTCTGACTTTCTCTGTTGTTCCCATGAATTTTCAAAAGCTTTTTACAGAAAAATGATTTACAAATCTAGAAATTTTTTGTTGCTATTGACCCAGGCAAAAACATAACAAATCTGCCAAACCTGGGGTTACAATATCTCAGCAAAAGAGGGAGATTAGGACAGAGGTTCAGACAGAGATTGATGCACGTGTCTTTAGTCTTTTAATGTCCTAAACTTTGAGCTCCCCAATGCCAGTCTTTCCCTATAATTACCTCCCTGAAGAATTGCTCTTTCCTAATGACTTCCATTCCAACCTTCTAAATCACACACAGGTTTAAACCCATCCCTTCATCCTCCCTTTGCAAGTGATCTCCAATACAGGATGAGCAAGTATGTCACAACAAGAAGGTGGCTACGGGTTATTACCTGATTCTTCAGCCACAGACACTGGGCTTGTGGGCAAGGAACAGCTGAGGAAAACAATTTCACTACTGCAAAGAACAAGTCCCTAAAATTGACTATAGACTGATATTATCATAAGCCTTTAAAACATTATTTTATATACAAAACCTCCTCTGAGCTTCAGTTTGTTTTAAGGTAGATAATTTTCCAAAGTTGTTGAACTTTCCTACTATTTTAGGGGAGCAAAAATTGTGCAAAATGCATCTGTACAAATCCTTTGCTGTGGAAAAGGTAGTATGGAAGACAGAGGCAGGAATTTTGCTGTCATTAAATGCTCATGGAAACAATGTATCATTTTGTGAAGGCAACATATCGAACTCCATCACTTGATGGTATTTTCCTAATTTAAGTCAACTTTCTCTTTTGAGAGTCCAGCTACAATAGGATCAAAAGTACCTTACACTGTTTTGAAAAGACATATGAAAATGTGCCATTTATATTGTGCAAAAATAGAAAAAAATCTGTTGAGAATGGATTCAAGTATTTATATTTAAGAGGGAGTAAATTTTCAGTATGGGTATATAGTAATCTCAAATGCATTTATGAAATAATTAAATAGCAGGCATTTTATACCATCAGCCAGTGATTGTAGCAGTGTGATTTGATTGTTTCTAGCAGGAAATAGAAATCTTATTAACTGGTGAGTGTAAGGTAAAGTCCAGATCTCAACATATGCTAACAGTTTATCCCAGCTACGTGAAGAATACTGCTGAATATTCCTGACCCATTGCCACTCCCTCCTGAAACTTTCTGTTCTCCTGTACAAGACACAAAGGCTCTGTCCTTTGCAGGAAAGGACGATCACCTTTGTATAACCACCTGGCCATACCACTGCTGCTGGCATTTCACACTGCCTCTACTCCAGCACTGATTCCAAGTCACTTATCTAGCTGATCCATAAATGCCTTCTATTTTCTGATAGATCTGTTTCTGCACTGCACACCACATCCTTGACAACCACATCCCCCTGTGACTACTGTCCAGTCTAGTTCTAATGGCAAATTCCTTGTACAGAACAGCTGGGCAAATCCCTGGCATGGGTTACTGATACTTTAAAAAAACAAAAGTAAATATAATTAGCAGGAACATGATGAGTAGAGTCTAGGTATCCATTCCTTTCATTCTTGTCCTCCCTTTTCCACTCCTTCCTTTCATTTCCTGCACCCACTTACTGAGTCTTCTCTAAAGTTGGGCCTCTATCCTGTCAAGTGACCCAGCCCTTCTTGGCCCCTGTGCTGCCACAGAGCACTGGGGAATCTGGTGAAGCTGCACCTGAGCAAGGGATTTCATGTCCCACGTCCAGGTCGTAGATCAGCAGGCAAAGGAGATCCTTCAGTGTGTGCTGGGGTCAACAGGGCTGTGGACTGGCTGCAGCCTCTCCACATTCCCTCCACATTAGTCATCGCAATGAGATGAAGTTAAAGAGGTGCTATCATCTTTAAAATGCCAGTGAAGAAATGGGCGTTATTTTGTGAGGCTGACCTGGTCCCCAGCCTCCCTGAAACGTAAAAATAAATCCAACTCAGGCTGTTTATTTTTAAAACACTCACAAGCCAGTGCTTGTGTGCCAGGCTGAGCCTTCAGGAACCAGAGAGAGCCCCGTGTCTCCCTGTGCCTCTGTCCTCCAGGGGAGAGATCCTGACCCTGGCAAAGGTGGGAGGCTCATCCTGCCCTGCTGTTACCCTGCTCTGGGATACCCCCATCTTCGGCAGGGCCTGATGGCCACTGCTTGGAAAACTGTGGGAGGAAACCGCGGAAAACTGAAGGAAAGGAGGAGGGTGCTTAGCCCATCCTGTGCCCTGTGGCAGAATCAGCTAGACCAGGCGTGTTTCTGCCAGCCTGCTTATTTCCTCCCTGCTTCAGGAAATCTTGCTTCCCGCTTGGCTCCATTCGCTGCCCTGGCTTCAGCCTAGAGATGTCCTCTCCTGGCCAGTGCAGAACTCACTTCCAGCACCACGTATGGTGCTCCACAATGTGTGCAGGTGGCCGTGTCTGTAATTAAGAAGATGTATAGCCATTTAATGACAGAAGGGCAATTACACCAGCACACACCCTTAATACAGATGCACTAAACCAGCAGAACTGGGGTTGCTGCTTGTGCAGTTATTCTACTATGTTGGTGGATGAATATATATTAATGCAGATGTGCCTCTGTGCCAGGAGGCACTGAGACACTCAAGACACTGAGTGTGCACTTGTGGGACCATGTCCACAGTTAGACCTGGCTGCCTTCCCCACTCAGGCAGCCTCTTCTGCTCTCTCATAGTTTTTCTCCTTCATCTCACATATGCACAATCAAACACTTGCTACTACAGTGATAAAAGTAGTTTAAATGTTCTCATGGTTGCCAGAAGCCCTCTATGCCCTTGTTCATGGTCCTGATACTTTGCCCCCTTGCCTGGGCTGCCTGGCTTGCTTTGTACCTGAAAAGAGTGAAAGGGAGATCTCAGGAGCCTTTACTTAGGGACCTAAAGGATCCTATCCATTCTCCCAGGTGCTCTAGATCAACATAATTGCAAACCAGAGCCCTTCCAGCTGGGCCAAGTGGCTCTTGCAAACACCTTCAAGCTTAGTGTGGGGAAGGAAACAATCACAAGCCTCCTGCAGCACATGAGACCGGAAGGCAACAGGCAAAAGGCATAAAATGTTAAAGGTTCAACATTAGCTGGAAAAACTAGATAATTTGTTTGACTGCAATGTATGTATTTAGCTATAGCAACTTGTTCCACAAGTAGTGGGATGGATGAAGTTTCATGCCCTGTAAATGTATTTTCTACGTTTCGTAACATTCAATATCCTGCAATAACCCCAGACTGCCATGGCTTTTCTTTCCAGTGGCAAATGGCTCCAAGTAACCCCAGTCTTTCTCTGAGCAAGGGCTGGACTCAATGACCTCTGAAAGTCCCTCCCAGCAGCAATAATTCCATGGTTCTTTACTGTGCCAGCAATTTCCAAAAGTATGCAGGTATTTCCCAGCTCAGTCTTTCACCCCTTTATTGGTTGGGGTTTTTTTTTTGAGGCTGATGGACAGGCAGTTTCCTGTCCTAAGCTTTGTTTCCTCAGAAGGCTTGGGTAAAATACATAATTACAACATTTTCAGGGATGTTCTCAATACAGAGATCTTTGGTTTGATGATTTCCCTTTAATCGAACAAACATTATATTTTAAGGAGAGATATAAATCCTTATTCCTTAGTAATAAAAGGTAGTAAATCCATTACAACTGAATACATGCCATAATTCAAAGATTTACATTACTTAAAGTATTTAAGTAGCAGTTTTTCAAAGCCATAACTTTCATATGACTTTCACACACTGTTGAGACATCTAATGTCATAACTATTAAAAAAACCAAACTGGTGAACTTTAATTTTCACAATAAAACCAGGACTGTTTTGCTGAAAACTTGAATGTTTACACCTAAGCTGGTAGGTGGTGATTCAATCTCTGTTTATCATCTTTGAAAAGTCCAATGATACCTTTTTCTCATCTTATTTTATTGGCCACTGTGTAGTATGAAGTCAAGTATTACAGTGATACACATCCAAAGTAAAAGGGGAATGGAAGGTACTTTACTGTCTTTTGCTGTGCAACTGTAATTAATTAATTAAGGGTAGCAGTAAAAGTGATGTCTCACTCCAAGTAGAAGGCAGAAGGTGAAGCTGAAAAGCATCAATGTACTGAGGTAAATAGCCCTTTTAAAATAACTGTGTTTTTAGGGGGAGATTGGGATGGCCAGTAGGAACACTTGTCCTTCCCATGCAGCATGTGCTGCTCTGCTGCAGCACTTCGACTGCAGAGCTTCTCCACATGCTGGGAATGTGGCGTTGGAATAAGCTGTACATCTCCTGGACTGCAAGGGAGGTGAGGAGTGTAAGATCCTCATATTTACAAACAGGCAGCAAGAGCTGACGTGCCTTGTGGTGCAGCACAGGCCACCCACAGCTCACTCTGTCAGCGCCAGAATGTGAGCTGTGTGTATATTAAAGTGAGTTATGTGATCTCTTTTAGAAAAAATAGAGGTTTGTATGTTCTGTCCATCCCTGTATCACACACCCAAACAAAGGGGCACAGAGCAGAGGGATGAAAATGAGGTGAATTCCTCAGGCTTGCCATAGCAGTTGATCACCCTGCTGCAAATTTGATTTTCTTTAAGTTTCTTGACTTTTGGCACCAAAAGCAGGGATCTCCTGTAATGGCATTTGGCTACTTTTCTATCCCACTTAGCATACCAAAGAATTTCTGTGCCCTTTGCTTAGAGAGTTCTTGGAGACAACAAGAACAGAAACTTTCCAGTTAAAATATCAGGCAGAGACTTAGGAGATGGCACTTCCTTTCCTGGCTTTGTCACATCTGTGTCACACCTGTGACACCTCCTCTGCAAAGCACCAAAAGGAGGACCCAGAAGACCAGAGCACATGTTTAAGTTGGCTTTGCTAACTAGAGGCATTAGTTGTGTGTCCACAAATGCATTTCTCTGCTTTGTCTGATCACAGGAAAGGGGCACAGAGATGGGCAGGTACTGTCTCTGCTAAACAAAATGCTTTCTTTTGCTGCCAGGCATTTGTGCTGATAGGCAAACAAACTATTAAGGAAACTATTATGTTCCAATGAAAATAAATATAAAATATGACTTGAAAAATCTGAGTTATTTAAAATTTGAGCCATTTCTCCTCCCTGAAATCACCTCCCTTTGCTTGACTGCTTATGAAATCCCCACCTGGATGCTGAGTTTAGCTTTTGAGTACCATGAAGTTGATGGCAGCCCAGGCATCAGCCTAAGACCTACCCTGCCCTCTCCAGCAATTTCCTTATCTCCTTCCTATGCCTTCTTCCTCAGAGGAAAAACCTGCCTCCACAAATCCTTTCCTCCTTTCAAAAGTCCACATTAATGATGACCTCCTTTCTTACACTGGTGCTTCATCCTGGTCTTCACTTCATCCTGACAGTTTAACAAACTGTGAAAGCAGGGCAGGGACAGCGTAAGCAGGTGATGCCATGGCTGCATCCAATCTATATCTGTCATATTAGAATAATCTGTTTTATACTAAGGGGTAGATTTGATTTCTTTTCCAATGTGTTATTTACAATCTGGCAGAGTTCCGTACAAATGTAGGAACTGATCCTGCAATTTGATCAGCCCCAGCAGACCCAATGAAGTCAGCGGAGTCTGCACGGGTGGATCAGATTCCAGTATTGAAGATTAGTCTTGTAAACTGTTTCACATGCACACCTCACCAAACCTGCAGTCACAAAATGACTGAATAAACTAGGCAAACTGATATCTGCAGTAGGCATTTTTACTTCATATGAATGTCACAGCACTTAATCCATTTTTGTTTAAGTGGCAGAGAAAAGATCCTAGAGAGGGAATAAAATAGAAGTGAAACTAGTGACAGAAACTTTTAAAAGATAAGCTTGGGAAGACACACCTTTTGCTTTGAAGTGAATAAAACTAGGTCCTAGAAGACAGAACTCCCTTTCTATCACTTTCAAATGGGAGCCCTGATCCTTCAGGGAGCTCTGGGCAGGCAGATCCAAGTATCAATGCAGTGTCCTTCAGTGTCTTGAGTTTTGATTTAAGGTCAGAAACTCCCAGTAAAATGAACAAAAGTATTTTTCCTTTTTCTTTTTCTTTTTTTATAATCAGAATTATGAATCTTCATTGTTCCTACAAGAAACTCATGAAGTGAAAGCCCTTTGGCTTTTGATAAAGATGTGACTGATGAATTTAGCCCAGAGTAAGTTTTCTGCTAGGTATTATTAGGAATTAGAGTTCAGTAGAAAGAAGAAGTAGTTTGATTAGAAACCCCTGCCTTCTGATTGTTCAGATATCAGCCCTATTGTCATTGTCATCCTCTTGGTTTTCCTGTTCTATCTGCCAGTCAGCAAAGCTGTAGAGATCAAAGTGCCAAAGTCAGCCAAAAACCCAGGACAGAATCAAAGAGGTGTCTTTAGTTTTTTGTCATAAAGGCCATAAGAAACAAATGAGATTTTTTTTCCTCTTTAAGATTATTTTTGGAGGTATAGATGAACACAAATGACTGCTACAAACATTTGAGCAGAAAATGAGTATTAAGTGCCATAAAACTGCTCCTGATGTGGGGTCTGAGGACAAGGAGGAATTTCTCATCACAGCAATGCCTGGATTCTGCAGCATGTTGCAGAGGAGGAAGATACCAATTAGAGTAATAGAGCAGGGCTTGGAGCACAGAGATAAACATCTGGAAGGTTCCTTGGGGCAATTGCATTTGAAGTCTTAAAAATAGGAAGGATTAATTTAACTGGGATTCTGAAATGGAACTGAAACTCGTAGAGTTGTTTGCCTATGGAATCACATAATTGCACTTCTTCCTATTATCAGAGGCAGTTTACATTCAGGGGAGTTTAGGAAGCTGGACTTTTAAGAAAAGAGAAGGAGAACTCATAACAGAGTGTGGGAGGCAAGATGAAAGCATTGAATTAACATTTCCACTGTGGTGAAGTCAAAGCCAAATGTGGCATTTGACTACCTTTATTTATCCTCAATATTTAGCAATGAATATTAATTGTATTTAATACAAGCTGGTTTGTAATTTGAATAGGAAACTTAAACATTCAGCTGATGATGGCATCACATCTTAGAGCAGGCTGCATGTTTCAGCGTGCCCTGCTTTCTGGGCAGCTCCTCCTATGGCCACTGCAGTGGGAGTGAAGTGGCCTTGCACTCAGGCCACATTTTGATTGAGCTTGGGTTTTAGCAATAATAAACCATTTGATTCTATTGAGAAAATTCAGGGGGGAAGATATTTTGGGCAGTTTTAGATATATTGTGTTTGAAACCCTTCTGTTGCTTGGTGGAGTCAGCAGTAGAAGGGCATGTGGAGGAAAGAGAATTGTCACTTTAATTTTTCAGATTTGCTATGCACAGGAAAACTCTGGATTGATAATTTTTCAGTATAGCCTCTGAGCACTTAGTCTGGAATCGTTAGGATGAGATAATTTTCAATAACTATTTGGTTTGGTCTTGCAGTTGCTGCATCAAACAAAAAACAGTACTCCTATGATTCCTATACTTTTTCCATCAAGCATATGTCTATGTATATAAATATGTATATGTACACTTCCTGTCCCCCATAATTTCTACCTGACGGTGCCTGGCAAAGGAAGTCCTCGCTGAATGATCATTGCTTTGCCAATGTTGAAGGCTGTTGCCTGGAGTGTTATGATGGATGTAGGAACCTACTTGGACACTTGATTTCCCTGGCCTCTCTGGAGGCCACGTCAGTGTTTTGGCAGACCTGTGGTGCTCATTGTACTTCTTGCCTCAATGTTCAGGGTGCATTGATACTTTCAAGAAGCTTTTCTTTAATAGCTTAACGAGCAGAACCTTCTACAAAAGCCTGAATTTGATTCTTCTACATGCTAAGTGGCAAAGCTTTTTCATGTTTTGATCCATAGGCCCAATAAACTATCACCATCAAATCAGATGTTTCTGCCAAGGGTTCACTCATGGACTCATCTGAATGCTCTGATCACCTCAAGGAAGAGGGAGTCTTATTTATTAGTAGGATTTTATGCTTCTGAGTAGCTTCAAGGAAATCAGTCTCAGAGGTCCTCCACAGCAGAAGCTGAAGGAGCAAAAGCCATCTCTCAACACAGCCCGTGCCCCAGGAGGCTGGATTACTGAAAGTTGTTGTCAGGAGCTTTCTATCAAAGACAAATCTTTTGCCTCTGCCCTTCGATCAGAACGAGGAGAAGATTTTTGAGTGCTGGTCAGCTGGGTTTCACATCTGGGAAGACCTACAGCTGCAAGAGAAGAAGAACTGATGCTTTCATTTGATGATTCCTGGGTGATGTAGCCCATCAGAATACAAAGTTAAGGCAGTGACCTCTCCCAACACTTGTGGGAAGCAGTACATCCAAGTAGTCAGGCTCCTTGATGTAAAAGTGCCAACGAGTTTTATCTGAACTGAGTTACACCAAGGTAGACTCTTAGGACTTTGTTGTGTGTTCATATGGCAATGGGTATTTTTGAAAACCCAAAATACGAAAAGCACTGTTCTAGGGACTTTATGAGGATCTGCCATTGCCGACTTCCTTGGACCCATCATTGTCTGGTTTCTTAAAGACTTTCTTGCTGACATCAAGTGAGTTTCAGTCACTTTTATCTCTTTTAGATTTTAAATGGTAGAGTGCTGCAGAGAACTCATCTGAGAGTCCCTGCAAAGAGGAGAGTTAAGATACTTTGCCATTTCTACCCTGGATCTTATAATGAAGCCCTGTTCTAAATTTTTGTTAGCAACCAGTTGTAAAGTTGTAAAGGCCACTGCAGGTGAGCTATGTGAACTTTTGGATTTAGATTTGGTCTACAGCAAGAAATCCTATTTTAGTCATCCTGTGCTGTGGAACTTGTTTCTGATATAATAGATATCAAGATATTCAAGCCAGTAGAAACCTCATCTGTTTCAGGATAATGTTACTGAGCTCTGAGTTTCTTTTCCTGTAATCTCACATGCATCTTTCAGAGAAAGCAATGCTGTGATGGAGGTTGCTCTGAGTTACCATACTTTTTGTTTCAAATATGACTTGGCTTCTGTGTCCATCCCTTTCTCACAGTAAATCCATCCTTACAAGGTTTTGCTCGTTGTTGTGGTTTCTTTTTTTGTCACTCCTGATACTGCAGGGGGGAGAATGCAGACAGCCCTCTGGAGAGGGCCAGCCCCTCACTAGAGCAGAGTTCCCTGAAGAGACTCTTCACCCCTGTCCTATAACAATGGGAGAGACTGATAAGGTATTGATTTTATAACTTCTGTATTGTTCTGTCAGACTTCCTTCCCTCTCTCATCCTCTTTTATTTTTTGCCCTCCTTGACTGATTTATCTGGTAAAACACTGACTCCTGCTCAAACTGGGAGCTGCATGGAGCAGCTGATCTGGTTGTGGAGACCACCAGTTTGTGCCTGGCGCTAGTACCCAGCCACCACTGAATGGACCCAAACCTCTGCGGACTACAAAGTCTTGTGTTTATCTCATTCTGAGAAGACAAGATAGAGAACTGAGAATCTTTACTGAAGTGAGAATCTGAATGTTCTCCTCAAACCCAAAAATTATAGGTCAATAACCTTCTTTTTTTTAAGGAGTTGTTATTCCACAGACAGTACTGTCTGGGGTGTTGCTAGTATAGCATAAGATCCCATTAGGCATTCACAGCACTAATGCTTATCCAGAATTAGAGAACAAACCAACACCTAGGCAAAACCATGCATACATTAATGGAGAAGTTGATTATTCTATGAAATATTTCAGATTTACACAGGTACAAAGGAAAAAAGAGCTGTTATTTTCTCTGGGAATTTGAGTAAAGGTAAGAGAGGAGGAAGAATATTTTCAAAAACTTTAGGCAGAATATGTGAAAAATGCCTTATAAGTGCTAGGTACTAAATCACAGACTCCCTTTCCAGGAAAAAGGAGGAAGCCTGTCCCTTAGGGGGTTTAAAATAGTAGGAAGCAATCCTGCATTAGCAGATAGGATGGACAGAAGAACAGGTTGCACAGACACTTAGGACCTGAGGAAGGCAGTAAGTGCCTCAGCCAGCACAGGTACAGCTGGAAGAGGATGAGCCGTGACACCCTCAGGCTCACACAGCTTTCCAGTGGGGATATTCCTATGCCTAACTTCACACATGCCCATTTGCAGACCTGCAAATCTAGTGCAATTGGTTTCTTCCTCTCTATATCCTACAATTTGAGAGCTGAAATTATTTATAGTAGAGGGAGTGCTGTCTAAACGCGAGAGTAACTTGATGTTTAAGTAGGTTGTTTTTTAAAGATTCTTCCAACTTGTTACTGATCCTCACTCAACACAACAGCTAGGCACTGGTTTCAAGGGAGTAGGATACTTTTTCCAGTCCAATGTCCTCATTTCCTACGTCTGAACAATAATTTATAGCACTGTCACACAGTCCTAGAAATATTACATTGCCAAGGTCAGTAAGTTTAAAGATGTCACTACTGTTAACTCACCTTTCCCATCCTCTTGCCAGGTGTCACTGCCCTCAAAAGAAGGGCAATTTTTTGTGAATCAGCACTGGGGCTGCTGCAATTCTGTATTAAGGCCAGTCCAGGCTGGAGTTATTTTCCTGAGGTATATTGGGCTGACAGTGGCAATCTAGGACCTGATTCTCCAGAGGATCAGATGTCTCTGCCTTGGAGAGGAGCAAGGCTGAAGGCGGTGTAACCTCACACTGCTGATTTAATCTGCTGGCCCAAGCCTGCTGGAGCTTGGTTCAGCATCAGATAGTGGCAGTGATGGAGAGATTCTGGGCTACGTGACAGGGACTACAGGCCAGGTAGATCATTGGCCTGATTTGGCTGGTTGTGGAGAGCTTGGGCAGAGTGATTAGCTATTTTTGAATCCTGCCAGGCAAAAGCTTGAGGAAATGTATACTATCTGGAAATTCATGGGACATCCTCAATCTTCTGCCCAGTGGAGGAGACAGAAGAGTGAAGCAGATATCCACACTGCAGCAGGAGAGCAGGGAAATGTGGAGCAGTCACAGCTGGAAGGACTCTAGCTGACTTTGGAGGGCTTGCAAGAACAGCCACTGATTTTGGAAATTAGTGGCTGAGCAGGAGGAGCTACAGTGTGGGGGTGAGAGGAGGCAGGTGTGGAAGCCCAGGCCTGAAGAGAAGGGAATTTCCAGGGGTAGACTGTGTGGTGTGGATGGGCTCCTGAGAGCAGGGCAGCCCAGGCAGGTGCCCAGGTGCTGTGCCAGGGTGCAGCTGCAGGAGGGATCTGTGTGTTTGTGGTGTCCCTCAGGCAGTGCAGGGATG
The DNA here is from genome assembly GCA_013400975.1 of Atrichornis clamosus. Classification (NCBI taxonomy): domain Eukaryota; kingdom Metazoa; phylum Chordata; class Aves; order Passeriformes; family Menuridae; genus Atrichornis; species Atrichornis clamosus. Next base: position 280,372 of record WBMZ01002223.1, on the reverse strand, counting down.
GTTCTTGCCCTTGGTTCTCTGCCTCTGCTGGCTCTGGGCACTGCCAGGGGGCTGCAGTTCCACGGGGAGACCTGTGCAAACACAGCTCTTTGTGCAATGCCTGTGCTCCCACATCACCTTCTTTTCATTCTCTCTCACGTACAATTCAGGCTCATTACTCTCCCTTCCCTGTTATTTTGTTTAAAATCACTATTTTGGTAAAAAAACCCAACAAAACAAGGTGTTTTATAATTTCCAGGGAAACCAGAATTTATCAAAGCTTAGTTCTTCAGAGCACTATGGAAATTCCCACCAGAAAACATCATGTGAGGCAACTGGAGGGAGCCCAGCTGGTTTGGAAGTCATTTCTTGGGATATCGGACTTCAAGGAATAAAAAATAGCAATAACCTGTGAGAAGGACAAAGGCCTATTGTTGTTCTTCCTGTTCTTCTGGCTCCATCAGCTCTCGGACGGTTCCTGCCCAGAGGAGCTTCCTCATTCTTTCCTTGTTATTTTTCAATCCACTTCTTTCCATTCCCAAAAGACAGAATGTGAAGGGGGTCAATAAATGAAATAACAAATCTCAGGTTTTCTAACACCAAGCAAAGAGCCCATCTGACAGTGCCCAGGATGGAGCATCCCTTTGGATCAGTGGCTGGTACCAGAGGGGAGCAGGAGATGGCCAAATCCGGGAGCAGCAAGGCTGACAGAGCTGTCTCTCCTCTTGAGACAGAGGGAATTAAGCCTTTTTACAAAATTTTATGTAGAAAAATCTTATTTTCATTTGTTTTCCCAGATTGATGGTGTATGATTCTTCCTGCTTTATTTATGGAGAGATTATTTGGCCACATGATTAACTAACACAACAAGCAATTACACACACATTGTAGTAATTGAGAGTTTGCATACAAAAAGCTTACTATAGAAATTAGTTGAAATAGGCTCATGTCAGTGAAAAGGAGGAAAACTTGTTCTTACAGCAGGAAGAGTATAGACCACATCTTCCCATAGAGATCTGTCATCTTGCTTTGCTTTAGCAGACATGGAGATTCTTTTTCAAAAAACACATTTGGTGACATTTTAAAAACTCTTCACTTTACTAGAAGCTCATGTTTGGCGTTTATTGTGTCAAACAGTGACTCAAATACACTCCTTGTGGCCTGTGTTTGTTGCTAAATGTTTTTATTGTGCAAAAGACACTTGAATGGGGATGTTACAAATGAGAGGTGTTTGTGTGGTGGTTTGCAGCCAGCAGCCAGTGTGGCCTCTGATCCCTGGGACACTTTCTTAACCCTTATACTGGAAAAAAATAAATACATATAGCTATTGCAAAGGCCCTGAGGAACAGCTGCTCCCAAGAAATACAATCTTCAAATATCAATGACTTCTCTGTTAGGAAGTTTGAATTGTTCCTTGAAGGACTGAGTAGCTTAGTGGTTGAATACAAAAAGCAGAAAAATAGGTTAAGTAGGTGAAAGAAGCACAAAAGTAGCAGTAACCTGTAGGCAATCTCAGATTGTCCCAGAGGAATATTGTCACAGAAAGGCAAAATGGTTCTGAGATATATCTGGAATTAAAAATTCACAAATTCAGACTACCTACTCTAACTCCCAAAATAATTTCCTGTAAGGTTTATCATAATCTAAGCACACTGATGGTGAACTAGGATAAATGCCAGATAATTCAAGAACAGAGGGGATTGGGCAGTGATGAAAAGAAAATGAAGAGTTATGTGATTTTTATATCACTCTAATAAAACTGGTAAACACCAAAATAGCAATTCTAAGTGTAATTTTTCTTTACGGATTTAAAATCATTGTTGTACACCAAGCAGGCCAATACACCTGTATATCTACACTATTACTGTCAACAACATCAGGAGCAGGAGAGGCAGTTGTTAGAGTCACCAGAAATATAAATATGTCATTAAGGCTAAAGAAAGATGCTGAAAACTGATAAAAGGAACAAAAAAAATTCCTTGAGCATGTCCTCTGAATATCCTGGTCTTTCACGGAGAGCACAGCCTGGAGCAGCACAGTAGAGGATCGCACAGCAGCTCATCCTCCAAGTGCAGCTCATCCCACGGGAAGAGTGGGAAGAGCGCAGGGCAGAAGGGGTGGACACTGTTCCCCTCCCACAGAGCTGCAGGAGGGTTTGATAAAGCTAACACAGCTAACGTGCTATTGGCTTTGCAAGATTACATCCTTAAGTGCTGTCATAGAGCAGTTCAGCACAGTCAGTCCAGGAATTCAGCCCACCTGAGGGTTTGGGGCTGTTACACAGCCCAGGGGCATCTTGCAAATCTCAGGTGACACCACATTCCTGGAGGAGCACAGTAAAGGGGAAAACAGTGTGCCATAAACCATGGCCACGTTCAGCCACCAGCCTCAGGTGGCTCTTCACGTAGCCTTTACAACAGCCATCGCCAGGCCGGTGTCACCCCCCCGTGCTGTGCTCATGGGGGACACCGACACCTTCCCAGAGCCAGTCCTGCCCATCCGATGTTCATCTTATGTACTCGGGAGTGGTCTGTTCACTGAGAGCTTTAGAGGGTGAGTGCCAGCTGCTGGGGTATTCGTTTGGTGGCCTGGCACCTGGGGCTCCCCGTGTGTCGGTGCTTGGCATGGGCCAGGAGTGCTGGGAAGGGCTCTCTGCTTCCCTGGCCAGCCACACGAGCTCTGCACGGCTGGACAAGGGCCATGGGAAACCTGTTAGGAAAAAGCTTCCTGTTTGGCTTATGAAAGCAGAGGTGAGCCCCAAGTTAGGCACATGGTGTTACTTGTTATTGCCTGGCACCAAGGTCAGGTGTGCCAACCTGCTCCCAGTGTGTCTGTGAGGGCTCAGGCTGTGCCCTACACATTTTTAATTCTCCCAAAAGAAGCGAGGAGATTAGCTCCCAAACGAATACATCCCAAGTGCTCCATGTGTCACTCCAGTAGTGTGCTGTGCAGGGCAGAAGCCCACCACATCTACCTGACTATACAAGCTGCAAGAACTGTGCAATCAGACATCAGAGAATCTGACCTGCACAGGAGAATGTGCAGAAACAAAAAGTCTCATCATTTCTGCTGTTCCTAGAGCATTGTTTATAAGCAACATTTCTTCCTTTTGTAGGGTCCTTAGACATAATTGACTATATTTTAGCAAGATTCTTGTCTGTCTTCCCTTGTTTCTCAATGGGTTGCCACGCTGAGAGCATAGGAAGCAGCCTCCTCCATTCCTTTCCCTCGTGCTCCCCTGGGGATCTCTCCCTCCCCAAATTGCAAGCAGATTGAGGCGTCTGGCATCCAGAGAAGTGGGAAAACAAACAACCCTCTCAGAGTCCCCATTCCACTCTTTGCCTCCCCTGTGAGCCCAGCTGGGCTGTGTGTGCTGGCTGTGCACAGGCCGTGAGCTGCTGCGCCCGGCCAGCACTGCAGGGCCGTGGGGAGCTTTGTCCCAGTGCTCCTGTGAGAGACACGTGCTGTGACACTCTCATTCTGGCCCATGTGAGAGACTCCTGAAAAGCTGCCTACCTTAACTTTACTGCTTTTTATCTTTCCCTGTTCTACAGGCTGCAACATAGTGGATTAAACATCTAGAAAAAAGGGCTGTCGGAATTTTTAGCAGCTTTCAGTGGTTCAGATGAGGCGAGCAATCAAAGGGCAAGGCAGAGGCATGCCTTTTCATTGCTGCTATAAACAATCAAACTCAGACTTTGCACCATGTAGAAGGCTGTGTTATAAACAAGCACGGCTGCTATCATATTACCATCCCGAGGCTGATTTATACAAACTGCCTTCTGAGCTCTGATTAGGTTCAAACACACGTGCTGAATAGGCAGAGCAGATTGCTGGAATAAAATTTTCAGTAAGACTTCTAATTATTCAGGTGCCTACTAGTGAGAAATTTCTGTTTCAGGGAAGTTGCATGCAGTTTCTTAAGTGTTTTAGGAGGAAGGTAGTTAAGCAAATGAAGATGGACTGGTATTTCTCTCTGAGGAGGCTGTATCCCTGTGCTATATGTGCTGTACAGTCAGGAGCAGTAACTGTTCAGTAAATCGCTGGAGGGACAAATAAAAGCATTGTAATGTTAAGGTAGCATGCTGGCAGCTGCATCAGGCCTTTTAATTTATTCTGTGAAAGGAATATTTACAGCTAGTGAAATCCAAAGAGTTTTCAGGCATATGTTCAGAGGTCGTGATCTGTGCCACTCTAAGTGAACCTGCACAGCTCATGCTTGACTATAAAAAGACTTTCTGTCAAGGCACATCATAGAAAGAGCACTATTCCTTCCACTCAACAATTCAGAAATCACACAAGCTCTTGATTATAGACTTGTGTTCTGTTCCCATGATATAAACCCTTCTTCCCCCCAAGATTTTTGAGGCAAAGACTCCCTCTGTATTTATGTGTGCAGAGCCAGGCATACCTATGGCTGAGAATACATTAACTCCTGCCGGTAAAAATAGAAGTGCAGTGAGGCTGGGGACACAAGAATTAAATATTGTGGTGGAGGCTTAGTTGCTTAGAAAAGTGCTGCAAATGATTAGGAAACAGCTGCCCAAAACTAGACTCCAAAAGGTGCCATGTAGTGCTGCAGCTGAGCCCTGCTTTACCAGAGCAGTTGTACAAATGTGCGAAATGGGCGAACCTTTATCAGTCAGAAGTCCCTGCTGGCCTGGATTCCCGTGCAATTGAAAGCAGAGTCATCTGCAACAATGGGAGCTTTATTTATCCTGCACAATTGCTGCCAAAGCAGTCCTGGGACGTCCATGAGACTGCTATGAATATGTTTGGAGCGGGATGAATCTGGCAGAGCGCTGCGAAACTGCTGCATCACCAGTCTCAGGTCTGCCGGCTGGCTGCACTGGCTGGCGGGTTTTGAGCACGGTTGTTAAGGAAATTTTAAAGCCTTTAGGAGCCTGAAATGGCACAGTTCGACCTGCCTGCCCCGTTAGAGACTCATGGTTGCTCTACCCTCTAGAGGCAGTGGCAAGGATGTAATCGCTGCAGCTCTGGGGGCTGATGGAGACTGGGAGTCAGGACTGTGGGCTGTGAGCCCTGCGTCCCACACACACTCACAGCTCCCACTCTGATGGTGGGTGTTTCGAGGAGTAATGAATAAAGAGGTGAGCCAAGAGTAAAATGGGAGTTGTTTTACATCATCTTTCTGATGGCCCCCAGGACCCCATTATGACATTACCCATTTCGTTATTCAAGGTAGAAGTCAATGTGTGCCAAAGGAACAAGAATTTAAGTTATTCCTTTGTCGGGGACATTTGGCACTTTCTGATGTGCTGCATGGTGCTTGTCAGCAGGGCAGAAATCCGTGGCCATCTGAGTGTCCTACTGAACTGAGCTTAATCCTGTTAGCCTCGCTAATACGACCTACTTCTACCCAGGACTAAGAGTCATCCGGCTTTCATAGCAAACAATAATGAAACTAAATCTGCTTCCAGCATGTAGGACTCCTGAAAGAAGAGTCACTTACTGACAGGTCTGGACTTGATACTAGAGAGTATCAGCAGGACTGATAAGTTCGCACCAGCTCGGCAGGTTAGGAGACTTCTCACTGGACGTTATTACCAAGCTTGCAGGACCTAGGGAGCAGTGAGAATTTGGGAGCATCAGACTGATAACTTACCTGGAAAGCTCACTGATTGCATTGGAGAAGATGGAGCCCTTACAGCAGAAGGACTGAAGCAGTCAATGTTCTACAAGAGCTTGGGAAGAGACACGGGAAAATACTTCACTGCCTCGTGTAGAAGAATTTTCAAATCTTCACTGAAAATAAAATAACAGGAAGAATTTTAAGGAGAATAATCTTTCCTGTTTTGTTAATGTGCCTTTTCTTTATTCAGTCTTCCTGGCTCCTCGCTACACGAACCCTCCAGATGTGAGGGCTGAGGCAAAGCTCAGACTAGATCAGGATGGCTTTTGGTGAACAAAAAGAAGTAGGGGACAGCAAAACAGGGCGAAAGGTACTCTCTGAGGTGATGCTGACCTTGCTTCCTAATGGGCTGTAAAGAGAGAGACAATAAGCAAATATAAAAGGATAAAAGAAAATGTTATATTAACTGCCTACTTAATCTCTTCCCAGAGAGAAGGTGAGAACCTTGTGACAGCTTTCAGGTACCCAGAGTTCTGCTCCTGGATAAATGTAAATGATGCTTCATGGAAAAGCCCCTCAATTCTACAGTTTGAATTTGGGTAATTAGAGGAGGCATATTTCTTAACATATGACCCTTCTCATGAGAGGAACACACTCAGAAACTGGTACACCGGGGCAAATGTAGAGGCCAGGCACGCTCTGAACCTGAGAAACAGAGTCTCCAGTGTGCTGCCTTGTTCCTCAAGAGAAAGGCTTCTATTCTGCCCTGCACTCCAAGTCACGAGTCAGGTGGGGGATGTAAAGGCAAACTTTGAGCCCTAATGTCCAGGCACAGGGAACTTGTCATAGATCCAGAATTAGAGCCCGGCGTAAAGCCCAGAGCATGGCAGCAGCAGGGCAAATGTCACAAACTTCTCAGCAATGCACAGAGATGTCACCAAAGTTTCTGTGTGACATTCAGTTGTCATTTCTCTCTTCAGAGATGCAGGAGAACGCTGTCACAGCCTGCAAGGCCACCAATGTGAGCTATGCAGTGCATGTGAGACCATGGATGAGTACCCCTCATTACCAGATGCCTGAGAGGATCTTTGTCATCCTGATACTGAGAGCAATAAGGTGATAAGTCAATTGAAAGCAAGGTTTGTATGTTGACAGTGGCTCGAAAAATATCTGGCAGCCCCTAAGGTGTTCATCTTCCCCTCCCATCGTCACCTCCAATTTGCTTACTGCTCTTTGCTTTCATTTTGGTTTAAACTTCCATAAGCTCCGGCACAATATCAAACTGTGACACCCTCCAAAAGCAACCTGCTTACCTCTTGCCTCAGGTCCCAAATCCCAAACTGTAAGACATCTTTCAGGGGGAAGAACAAAATGTACTGTGCTGCTTTATTGAGAGACTGTAGGGATCTACCGTGGAAAAACAGAGGCAAAGCTCAGCAGTGGAGGAGGGTGGAAGGGCTGGCAGGAGGTCGTGGGAAGGCTCAATAGAGCAGAGGCCAGACCCCATCTCCTGTCCCTTGTTTTAGTCTTTTCTCTCTCTAAATGTGTGCTGCAGGGCTGTCCTGAGGAGCTCAGCCTGTCTTACAGGCAGCTGTGATACAACACTCAAATATTAAGGTGGCTGCTTGGCAGGGTTAGCACAGCTCAGTGGTGGAAGGCTCCCAGTGGGGAAATGGGAACGTGGAGTGCAGTGGTAGGGGAGGTCAAAGGTTGTGAATGTTGAGCAGAAATGTCACCATCAGTGTGCAAAAGGATATAAAACTGTTAGTATGGAAACAAGATAAAATAATGTAATTTTCATTGAGCAAAGTAACACAAGGACCTATTTGAAGCCTCTCTTCTGTCCTCCCAAATTCAGAAGTATTAGACAAGTAATTTTATTTCCCTGTCACAGCTCATTATGAAAGGACATGGCATGCTCTGCACTCTCTCTGGTTCTAAGATTGGTCTTTATCTCATAATGCTCTGTATGTGAAAGTATCCTGTCCTTTGATCGGCACTAGACCTACGCAAATCAAGTTAGAACAATTTCACTGGATGTTATCTCCAGAGAAGGAAGGATTAGGAGCAAAAGATCAATTTAAGGTGCATTGACAGAACTGAGCTGTGTCTGAGTGTTTCTGTGGACAAGAGCAACACACAGCTTCTATGCTGGTTCTGCTCTGCACGGTGACTAATGTTACACTGAGCTGGTGGAAAAATGTCAGGGCTCACATGAAAATCGTCCTTCAAGAACAGTTTGCTACCAATCAAGTTGCAAATGGGGTGAAAATCCTGAAAAAAACCAGTGACTCATCGAGTTGAAGCTGTTTGGTTTTTGCCCTAAACTTTCTTTAAAAACAAAAACTGCCTGGTGAGTCCTCAAATCTTTAATAATATGCCCCAAATTAAGAAAGAGTACAGAGGTACAGGCTCTGCTACAGCAGGATTTCTTGTGTGATGCAGGTCTGGTCCTTGCTCTGAATAAGTGATGCTGCCCAGTGCCTCGGCTGATGCTGTCAGGGACTGTGGTGAGATAAGTGTGATGACTCACTGCTTTGGTCTGTTAAAGAAGGGTGTAAATATTATACAGCTTGTCTTGATTCTAAGAGAAAAAAAATAAGAAGAGTTTTTAGAGTTTCTGAGCACAGTGCATGGCAGAGCCACAGGCAGGCTGCATTACATTCCTGTGAACTCGCAGATTCTCTTGTTTTTTATGGGAGATTTTTTTCATTTCTTTCACCAAGTCAGAGGAGAACTATCTTCTGATCCACCTCTCATTCTGGTCTTTCACAAAAATGTTTCACTAGAACTTTTCTGATGGTGCCAAAACCTGATATATGGCACATGAAATAGAGCACTATCAAAATATGAATCAGTCACAAAGCACCTCACTCCTGGTGAGGCGACACAGATTAAAAATCAGGCTGAGGAATTCCTGATGGATTTTCTGGAGCCTCATCTTCCCAACTTCTTTTACTGTTATACATAAAACAAAGAACATTTTTATTTGTGGTACGCATCAACTTCCTTAAAACAATACAAGCAAATGAAAACATAGCCCTGCCTCCTTTTTTTAGTAAGTTTGCAAACCAGCATGGTCCAGCCATTCATCCAAGAAAATTCAGAGGAATCTGAAGCCCATTCCCTTGGCAGCAGGATGGAGGACTGAATTAAATGGGAAAGCTAGCTCTTAACAGCAGAGAATTTCCTTTCCTATGTGGTATCAGACATACAAGTTCACATCCTCAGATGTTAGAGATTTATACTACACCAGGAAACATCTCTTTCTTTCTCAGGTTGACTCCAAAAGTGAAGATGAAACAAATATGTAGGAACCAAGACACAAAAATAGTTATTATTTATAGCACTGACCTATGGATGGTTTGGGCAAACAAACTCCTGTCACCAAATATCTTGGTTTTTTGAAGGTGCCATGTGCCAGTGAAAGGCCACCGGCTTTGGATTGGAGCTGTTTGTAGCCAGAGGCACAAAAAGCCACCTGAGAGACCCTGGGCACCCATAAACCAGGGCCCTTGGGCGCCTTCCTGCAGACTGCCAGGGGGCAGGTGTGGGCAGGGTGAGCTGTTCCCCACAGACACGGAATCGCACTGCCTGTGTGTGGTCCGCCGGGAAGGGCTGGCAGAGGCGCTGGCAGTGCCAGTGCAGTGAAATCTCTGCAGGAGCCCCGCGCAGCAAGGTCGGCCACGGCCCGGTGCCGGCAGCACCGCCCCTCTAGGGGAGCTGGGGCTGGGGTGTCCGAACCCCACCGTCAGGGCAGGTGTGGGCATCAGCCCCAGCCTCACTTCAGCTCCCTCTCCTCCCTACAGCTCGCTCGTGGATGACCCAGGGGATGGTAGGCACAGTTAAAACCTGATTCATTTCCAACTGGTGACTTGAGTAGCTGCTGTACCCAGATTGCCTCCGGTGATACATTTTGGTTTTTTATATCCTTGCAAAGGAGAAATAAATACAGGTGGATGACATGGGAAAGTGCCCTGAACCACGCAGAAAGCTTTAGTGATAGCAGTTTTATCATATCTATTCCAAAAGGTGCTTTAATATTGCAGAAAATGCTAAAAGTGAGAAGAAATGAAAACCATTTGTATCTTTATGGATGAACTGTAAACTGTGACACCCGGAGAGTTCTATCCAGAAACAGAAAATTCACCCCCATAACTGGTTTCTATTACGCTCAATAGTTGAAAAATGATGATGGTGGGTGAATTTTACTCCAGACAGAATAAAGCATGGCCCAGCTGCACTACATGGTTTGTTTTCCTGTCTGTGTGTGCACAGCGTGCACTCTCTGTAATGAAGGATAATTGTGTCAGTACATAATTAGAGATAAAAAAGCGGGTGAGTGAGATGCCAGTGATGAGATCAGCATGGCAATCCTCCTAAAGAGATAGATATCTACTTGCCACATGGTTTAAGGCCAGGTCTGGGACTAGGGTCAAGGAACTACAGCACTATCTAGGCTGTTGCATGACCTGGAGGAGAACGTTTAACTTTTCTTCCCACGTGGTGCAAATTAAAGGTGATGAATGTCACCTTTCTGCAGAGGACCTGTGAAATATTCAGGCAATATTTGAATCATTTAAAGGTTCTTTCTAAAATGCACTGGGGCAAAGTTTGTAGAACAATTCAAAGACTGGAAGACTTGCAAAAAGAGTTTAAAGGGATTATTTAAGAATTAGCTAAGCACTGATTAATGGACAGCATGTATGGAGGCAGTCAGGATCCACATCTGCATGGAGGGAGGGAATGGGCAGTAGGGAAGGCATCAACTACACTGCCATAGGTCAAGCTGTTGATACAATGATTGGGACAAGTCTAAACTGTTCTGTAAGTTGTGGTACTGAACATGAAATCATATTCTAGAGGCACAGTGGAAGAAGGGATTGAGGTAGGGAGACAGATTTGGGAAGAAAAGGGGTTTGCAGAAGAGGATAAGGTGGGAGAAAGGGGGATTGCAAAAGTGGAAAGGAGCCAGTAAGAGTCAGACTGCAGGGTCGGAGTTGGGAGAGACTCTCCCTAGGCAGCAAGGACAGCAGAAACCTCTTCAACCTTGCCATGGAGGGGGTGGGACCTCAGAAATGAGACCTGAGGGGTGCTCCCTCCTCTATGACCGAAGTGAGCATTAAACACTTGGTCTGGGCAGCACCTGGACCTAAACTCCAATATCCTGTTGGAAATGTGCCAGGTAAGGACCATAAGCCTTAGAGCCCCAGATAAAGGGCTGCTTTTATAGGGCAAGTGGTCTCATGTTCACTGACTTGTGAGGAGCCTGCTCAGCCACGCAGCTGAACACAGAGGGAGCAGGGGCATTGTTAAAACCACTCCTTTGTGGCACATTCCCTTTTTTTTAAAGGCCATTCATATAATGCTGGAACAAGAATGGGAAATGCCTTGTCTCGGGCTTCCTGTTGTCAAAGCAAAAAATGATCCAATATCCTCCCGCCCGGGTGCTGGCCTGGGCCCAAAATGCTCTTTAGCACGAGCTGGGCCACGGGGCTGGCACGGCACAGCGGGGCTGGGAGTGCTCCTTCTGCCCATGGGCACCCTGCCTCCTCCTCCAGCTCCTATTTTATTTTTAATTCAGCGAGTCAGAGGGATGGAGAGAGGAAGAGGCGGGTGCTGCCCTGGGTTGAAGTCCAAGGAGCATTGTTTTCTCATTATGAGCATTGTGTTGCCATCATGGATAATTATAATCTTACATCTCATTTCATTTTTTTTTTTAAAAACCACACAAAGGCACTGAAGCCAGAAACTTCTTGGTGACAACCCAGGAGATGTCTGTTGTTCTTCCTGACTGTATTTTATCTTATGGGGATTTGAGGGTATTGCTGTGGAAATGCCAGATATTAAAACCTCATTATACTTCTGTTTGCAAAACAGATCTTAATCGCTCGCCATCCTAAACAATTACCCTGGCAGGCAAATTCTGGAAAAATTAACAGCCAAAAAGGATGAAAAATCTTTTCTTTTTTCTTTGTTGAAACAGCAAAATCTGCATGTAGATTCACTTAATCAGCCAAAACGCCCTGCTAACACAGCCCTATTCCCAAGGAGGCACTTTTCCAATTTTCTAAAGTGGAGCTACTTGTGTTTCCTAAACCTTGTTCCAACTATAGCTATAATATAAAGTTAAAGGCTCTTCTGCAACCTGTACCAGCACGTGGAGCTTTGATGTGAAGCAGAGGGATCCACTCCATCCATTGCCCGTCCCGTGTAACTCACAAGTGAAGTGGGAAGTGCAAAGCCCCGGGTGGCCAGCACTCCAGATCCAGCACAAGCCACCTTGGCATTAAGGATTAGCAAGGCAACACTGGTGATTTCTGATATCTTCTTATCCAACAGAAAAAATCTCACACACTTTTGCCGGGGCTCCTGAGTGATTCTCACTTCCAAAATTGGTAGTGGTGATGTGGCAGGGCTGCCATGGATTTACTGGAAAAGAGGTGGAGAGGTCGTGACATCTAATAGAATTGTCTTGGTTTCATGGGGATTCCAGCCCTGGAATTCCTGTCCTTGTGTGAGATCAAGTTCCCTGTGGTCTCTGTTAGCCCTTGGGGTCTCTGTTACATCAACCACAGGTCTCCTAATTATCAGTTCAGGCTGTGATTAAAGCAAAACCGCTCTCAGGACGTCCAGGGGATATTCCTTTTATGGCAATCATTTCACTACGTGACAAACATTATTTGAACGCTTACTTGCCTTGGAGAAGATTAATCTCCTTTGCTGTTCCCCTCCCTGTAGAGGGTAGTCATTCCTCAGCTCTGGACATCTGACTTCTAAAAAGCTTGAAGTGAATGCTCTGTGTGCTGCTGCTCTGAGCCACTGCCGGGCATCAGAGAACTCCTGAGATTACGGCAGGGTCCCCTCGGGCCACCTCACCAGCACCTCTGCAAGGGCCGCAGTGAGCTGATGCACTGGCTCCTGCTGGAAGGTGGCCCAAAGGAGCCCCGAGTGCAGGGCTGGCCAGCCTGGTCCGCACGTCTGTCTGCTCACAGGCACTCCCCAAAGGCTCAGGCAGAGCCCGCCGACCCCCAGCAGCACCCGCTCTCTGGGGTGGGCTCCCTGGGGTGCCCTGCAGCCACCCGAGGGGAGGGCACACCACACCCTCACCTCCCCGGGCCCCACCAGGCAGCAGGGTTCTGCAGTGAGTTACACGCATCTGATGCATCTTCTGAAAGCCCTGAAAACTAAGAGTACAGGGCCCCGTGCAGTTCGTGAGATGCAGTGGGGGCGAGTGTGTTGCTGGGGTTGACTTTGGTTTAGGGGCATTTTAAGACCAGTTATGGGATGACGTGAGGGGCAGTGATGTAACTCTCCTCTGTCAGACTCTTCTCACCTTGCCAAGCCAACAGTTCAGCACGGCACTGACTTCAAGGAATTAGGACATTTCTGACATCACCGCTCTCCTTTAGGGGCTGTAATTTAAAAAAAATGCCTAAAGATAAATGTACCTTATGAATTGTGCAACTTCATATTTCATGTCTCAGCTTCCGGTGGCGAATAGATGTTTATTTACTTATTTTGTGAAATTTTAGTACCTGAATAGGAAGCTGAGGGCAGGTATAAGTGTTCCAGGCACAGAGCCAGCACCTGTGTGGCTGCTGAAGGCTCCAGGAAAAACCAGTGCAGGGAGCTGGGCACAGGGAGCAGGGAGCTGGATGCGGGGAGCTGGATGCTGCGCACAAGGAGCAGGGAGCTGGATGCAGGGAGCTGGATGCTGGGCTCTTGTGTGCAGGGACCTGGGCACAGGGACCTCCCCGCCCCGCTCTGTGCCCCGGGCGCTGCTCAGAGCAGCGATTTAATGCTAATTTGAGCTGATGGCCCTGATTTCCAAAGCACTCGCCGTTATTGTGCACACCTTTTCAATCGCCTCCCTTCCGTTCAATACACACGCTGAGGTTCACGCTTGCTCCCAGCTAATCCCGCCGTCCCTGGAGGGGCAGGCTGTGCTTAGGAGGAGGCTGGACAAGGATCAGGAGCCAAACCCGAGCCGGGCCGGCTCAGCCCTCACCTCCCTCCACCCTCCCCTGCACCTTGACCTTCTCCCTGCCTCAGCTGAGATTCTGTTCCCTTTAGCAGGTATTAGACTGAGGTTTTATGTGAAAGATCAGCACTAAGGTCCTTGAAAATGATTTCTTCCCAGAAAGCAACTCATCCACTTGTTATCCCAGGAACATCTGCTTTAGACGCCTTTGCAATGGCACTAATCATTCAGGATCGTACTTTGGTTTTCTTATTTCATTAGGAAGACATAGTTGTAAAGCTGCACTATGAAAAAAAAAATCACACCCAATGAGGACCATAAGGTGCTCCATTTGGATTTGGAATATTGCTCTGGATACACTACATAGGGACAGACGCACCCAGATCCAGGGATTACGGAGCACCTAAAGGCAAACACACTGGAAAGTATTTCTGATGAGAAAGTGCCTGTTGTTTAGATCTTTCACGCTTCTTTAAAGGCAAAGGGATCTTGTCTGAGGTAACTGAATCACCCTGTGCTCAGTCTCTTCCAGTGCCGCTGGCCTGGGAGTCCCGCAGCCGCTGCAGCATTCCTGGGACACACCCAGCTCCCCACAACGGCCTGCCATGCACAGACCTGGCCAACACCGATCCAAGGGGATTTTCTGGGCTGCTGTGCCCACGAGGAATTAGCGTTCATCAAAATGTCACAATAACCCTGATACCTTAAACCTGCTCTTAATTAACGTGGGTAACAGCCAGCCCGACACAGAGTGCTGCTCCCCGATGTCAGAGCACTTCCCTTCCCCTCCATCGGGCAGTCTGGCAGAGGAGCAGCTCCCTCCTTCCCCCAAAAGCAGTGCCAGTGCTGAGCTGCCAAACACCAGAGCCTTTCCCCGGCCCCGTGGCTGCCGTCCCCGGACCCCCCAGGCGAACCCCCACCCGAAAAACTTTAACTCCGAACAGGTTTTTCCACGCTGAGAACGGTGATGCAGGAAGGGAGACCTCCTCAGAGCTGCTGGACGCGTCTTAAATCTGCAAAACCCACTTTGATGTCATACAGAGCTGAGCTCTGTAAGGGCCATCTCTGCTCCCACTTCAGGAGAAAAGGAAGTTTCATTGTTTTGGCCACAGGCGATGGCACCGACACAAACATTTAGTGTGAACAATGACAAATACTCTATATCTGAGCACATTCATACTTCAAGAGTCACCGAGAGGGATTTAAGCACATCTGAGTTCTCAGCAGGAATGAGAAGGACAGAAGATTGTGCTTAAAACTTTGCAGCCTGGCCTTAACAAGAATTGCTGACAATTAAAGTAGTCAGCCTGCAAGGAGCTCCTGCCAGGTATTGTATGCCAGTCCCCTTTGCTGCAGGAGGTTTTTAGCCCCAAAATTGTCCCTTTATACCAAGTGGGTGAGTGCTGTCAGTCGGGGCCGAAGAACGCGGCACTGCGCTGCGCAGGCACGGGGACGTCAGCCTCAGGACAAAGTAAACCACGGTCCGCCCCGGTGGAAGCTGAAAATAAGGCAGAGCTAAAGCTCTAAAGAAACGCTGGTCGGAAGGGGGGTTCTGGGGCTGGAAAGGTGACTTTTGTCTGCCCGGATGGGGAAGGCGCTGGGGGAAGGGCAGCTGCTGGCCCAAACATCCGAGCCAGGATGGGTGGGAGATGTCTGCCTAACAGCCCGCATTCCTGGGCTCTGCCAGCTCCTCCTAATCTCCCGATCTTAATGGTAACAACAACCAGTTATTTGTCCCTAAAGTGGGCTGGCAGGGGACAGAAAAGGCCTTTCAGGTGCACAGGCTCCTGTGGTGCTGCCAATTCTCAATAATTATATGAGACATTTTGCAATAATTTTTTGTAATTGATTGCTTTTTTTTTTTTTAAAAGCTCCACACACTGGAATCTTGTCAATATGTGAGAATTTCAGCCCAGATTTTATGTAATTTTTTTCCTAATCCCCAGTTTGCCCTTTCAGAGGAGGGGAAGGTGATTTGAGAAGCTTCATGCTTTTAGAATCATGCCCGACAAAAGTGCTCCCCATCACGGCCCGAGCTCGGGATCAGCCCCCACAACCGAAAGAGCAACTTCCCTAAAGCCTGGGAAGCTGAGGGATGAGGTGGACATAGCGCCGTTTGACAGCGGGAAGAGGAAAACAGACCTGTGGCTCCCCTCGCGGGAGGGGTGGGATGGGGAGGCTGAGCCGGGGAAGGACGGGGGGACAGCCGGGGCTGTGCAGGCGGCCCAGGGGCTCCTGGGCTGGGCAGAGCCCTCCCGAGCAAAACGCGTCCCTCCCGAAAGGGCAGCAGCCCGTTTATTTTATCATGTTCACAGTGAGTGCGGTGACGAGAGTGGAATCTCCCTTACAGCAGCGTTGCAACGCCCAGAGAAAGGTGTTTGGAAAAACTTTAGCATTTTGGCACTATCCCATAGAAACGGCGCTGCCAGCACATCCTTCAGCGTGAGGGCCCAAAGGAGCCGATGAACTCGGTGGTTGAAATGACGAGAGAACAGGACGCAGCAGTTTGAAGTAAGATGCAGAATAATGTGGGCCAGAGCCTGCCCTAAAGACCTGTTCAAAACCGCGAGTGCCAGGTAACAGGGACTCTGCTGTTGGTGACTGCGGCACCACGAGGGATCTTTCCCCCTGCCTGAAGGGACACAAGCGCTAACGATGCTAATTAAATGCTAACGTGCAGCGCATCCGTTCTGTGTCCCACACAAAAGCCACTGACCTTTCCTCATTAAGAGCCAGTAAGAGGGGTTGGATGGCCCTGCAAGTAACCTGGAGCAGTGGTTGATGCTTCAGGACTTCTCTCTATACTATTTCTCTAAGTCACTGCTTACACAACTCCTTATTTTTAACTCCAAAAGGCTTTTTTTTTCTTGGAAACAAACACTCTTAAACACATTCCCGAAGTTACAGTTACGTTATTGTTTAATAGTCTTTGAGGGTAAATTGAATTCCCTCTCTTAAAGCAGCAGGGAGAATTTAAACCGATGGTTTCTATTAAAGGAAAATGGTCCCTGTGAAATTTTGCCGATGTGTTCAGTGCAGTGCTCGGGTCACATTTATGGTTAGTTATTTATTCATGTTTTCACTTTGAAGTGCAGGGTGATAGTGTGGTAAACCCCGCAGCGCTGGACAGCATTTATTTTGGAGGAAAAGTTGTTGGAATTTCTAAACATATTTTGGGTCGGTCTTAAAACATTTAACTCACGCTGGTAGGTCAGTAGGTGGAAGCCTGCAGGGAAGCGTGGACACCCTTCTCCGGCCCTGGAGGTGGGCGTTAAACTAAAGAAAACCTGAAGTTACATGAATTTCATTGCTTAGCCCGAAGTTACCAGAAATCACTTCAAAGTCACCAGAGAAACACTCTTTTCACAGGCAGCGTTTGGCTTAAGGGATACGCGCTCCCTGCAAACATTCCCGGGGACCGGGGGACGTCCTGGGAAGCGGCTGTGCGCCGGGCTGCGACACGGGGAAAGGGACAATAGGGGACACAGGCGGGACAGCAGCGACGGACAGGGGACAGCAGGGGACAGCAGCGACAGGCAGGAGCTGGCAGCAGANAGGAGTTGGCAGCAGAGGGCAGGGGACAACACGGACAGTAGGGGCCAGCAGTGACGGGCAGGGGACAACACGGACAGTAGGGGCCAGCAGTGACGGGCAGGGGACAGCAGGGGACAGCAGGGGACAGCAGCGGGCTGCAGGGGACAACAGGGACAGTAGGGAACAGCAGTGACAGGCAGGGGACAGCAGGGGACAGCGGCGGGCAGCAGGGGACAGTAGCGGCGGGCAGGGGACAGCAGAGGGCAGCCAGTCCCCTGTCACTCACCCTCCCAGATTTCTTTCCACGGGCTGTGTGTGCAACAGTTGGCATTCCCAGCGCTTCCCTGCCTCGGCTCCCACCGAGCAGCCTGAGCGCTCCGGGCCAGGGCCAGAGCTCAGCTCGCACGTGCTTTTATCCATCCAGAAATCTGCCTTTGAGGATTGAAAAACACTCGGCAATTCCCAGGTGGAACAATTACTCCCTGTGGGTTCCCCCGTGTGCTCCGGGGCCCGGTGCGGGCCAGCAGCACATCGCGGCTGCCCGGCCGAGCGGCGACAGGCGACACGTGTGTGTGTCCTGGCGAGCACCAGGAAGGCGCAGCTTAACGAGTGACACGGGCCCAGGGCTGCTTTGGCTTAACAAGAACCTCCCTTAGAGCAGAAGGTGTCTGGATGCAGATTTTCAACCAAAGCCAGTGATACGGGGTGCGCTGCAGCACCCAGGCTCCCGAAGCCCGGCGTCCCAGCCCCAGGTGTGCTGCGGGGCACGGCGCGGGTGCCCGTGGCTGGCAGAGCTGGGCGGCAGCGTCCTGCCCATGGCCGGGCTGCAGGGACACGGCACAGGGAGCCTCTGCCTGCCCCCAGCCCGGGGCTGGCACCAGAGTGCTCCCTCATTGTTATATAGGTCAAGCAATCTGTGAGCATCGTGTCTCGCATCAGACCTTCCCGTGCAGGAGACTTTATTTATAGATATAGACACAGATACAGAGATACCGACTGCGGCTTCCACAGGGGAGTGGTTGTTCCTCATTAGACCCTTGGCCCCAATTTCCTTCGGGATGTGTCATCTTAAAGCATTGCCAGAGACTGATGGATCGTATCCAGATAGAAGGTGACAAGCACTATACAACCAAATTATAAAACGAATCAACTCAGTTGTTATTTGAAAGAAAAAATGCTTCTCCCAGAGCTCATAATTTATTAAAACATTAAATCAAGAGCTGAATATTTATAGTTTACTTTTGTTCCTCTTTCTGGAGCTCTCTAGACAGACATTTTGTTCAGTTGGCCTAAAAAATTAGATCTGCATTTAGAATGAATAAATCTGAAGTGTCCTCACAGATTTCTTTCCTTCTGGAAGATATTAAGAGTTTTACCCATGGTTTTGCCCAGATAATGAGCCTTGTGGCCTTTAGTGGCTTCGGGCACGATTTTTGACAACATTGTCCAAAGCACAGCTCACACTGTCATGCTGGAGCCACGGCTGTTTTAAATTGCAGTGGTTGAAAGAATAACTATTTATAGATGACCACCTAAATTGGCATCTGCCTAAGAAATGGGCTTATTTGTTTAAAAATCTCTTTCAGGATTTTTTTCCCAAATTACATGGAGTAATTCAACACCCACGATAGAAACAGATCACCTACAATCATAAGCACATCTGGGCTTATTATTAAAGACTGCTTATTCAAATTATGCTCACAAGTAGTTCCTTAAGGAAATGGACTGAAATTAAATTCAGGTAAGAAAGGTATAGCAATCCAAACTTCTTGTCTTTGTGCTACCTTGCAGCTTAAAAGCCAGCAAATCCTCTCCAAAGTCAGCTTGTGTCCAGGGGTGGGCAGCAGCTTTATTCCTTCCATCCCAGTGAAATCCCTACTGAGGAATGAAGCAGATTACATTGGATCCATGGAATTTATACTCACATCCAAAATTAATGGCCATATACCTTCAAATGAACCACATGCTAATTTTTAAAATGTGTTTTTAAACCCTGAGTTGAGGGTTTCTCCTGTGCCCACTGAGCACATGTGGGGTGAGGCACACACGGCCCTGGCTCTGCAAGGGGAACAGCAAGATTCAAAAGATGAGCAGGAAGTTTTAATAAAACTGGTCTGTTATGGGGCAAAAGGCCAAATCAGTAGGAATTCATCTCCTCAGCATAGGCTGGTGCTTGGAGCAGTTCCTACAGACGTCCTTTAATAGTAAATATTTTTGTGCCTTTATTTGCATGTCGAGGCCTCCTGACACAGCTGCAAAGTTTAAACCAGAAGAACTCTGTGCAAAGGCACCTGCTCAGGAGAGAAAATGGCAGCAAAAGTGACAGCTGAACCAGTTCCTCTCTGCACTGCTGCAGTTCGGGAATTCTAGTGCAAACATGGACAAAAAGTTGTTGTATTTACACAGACAGAAGGTCAAAGCCTGGCTGGAGCTGTGTCTGGTGTACTCAGGGGCAGGACACCAAGGGAGGGCATCAGCCCTCAAAGCAGAGGTGCCTGAGGGAGAGACAAGTGCTGCAGGATCCTGGCTCTTGAGTGAGATCCAGCTGCCAGGTTTCCTCGCTGCTGTACACGTTTGTCTGGAAGGGCTTAGTGTTAAGACACAGCAAAGAGTCATCCACTGGCTGACCTTCCAGCTGGACATGAGGGGAGTGTAGGGGTATGGAGAGAGGCCCACAATATCCATGCAAGAACTGCTCTCCTCTGGGACAGAGGTACCTCCAGTGCCATGCTCTCCATCCTGATGGAGATACAATTAAAGTACGGTATTTGCTCCCCACTGTTAAGATGGAAGTTTCTGGCTTTGACAGATTTTTTCCTCTGCTTCAATAATATTTCCAAGTCAGAAGACAGCACTAGGACAATCTGCTTAGCACACAGCAGCAAACTCCTACCCCCGAGTTTTACACAAGCGAGCATGAACTGCCCAGAAATGCGGAGGAGCCACACTTATGCTTCAGGGTAACTGGATTTTCCTTCCAGCACTAAAACGATCATTTGTCCGTGGGTTATTCAGCAGGGAGGCAGCAAGTGGCTCGCCATGGGCTCCCTGCAGCCTCGGCAATTATACAACACAGCAGTGCTGTGCCATGACACAGCCTCTGCCATTCAAATGCTGCAAATCATTTTGCAAGCACTCATTAAATAACTTGCACAACAACCTTGCTGATAAAGTACACATGCTAATCATGTCTGAGCATCACAGGCTGAGGCACAGAAGATTCAAGGACTCGCTCAGGGTCACACTTTGAGGATCAATAGGAATCACTGGTGACTTCCCGCTCATTACCCAATGCCAGTTCCTATATGCAACATCCTCCACTTGGATTTTAAACACAGATGACTGATGCCATCGTTCTATTCCTGCTGGAAGGAATCCACATGTCAAATCTGAGTGTAAAAATACCATATTTTGATACAAATATATGCCATAAAAGGAGATCACGCTAGTAGAGCTTGCAAATTCCTGAAGCATCTCAAAGAGCTCTTCCCTGAGTATTTATGTGATTTTCACTTTACCACCTCTCAAGTGGAACATAACATTCCCTTAATAGCACACAGCAATACACAGCACAGCAAGTGAAGAACCATATCCAAGGATAGGGCTGAAAATGAGAAGGGATTTAAAGCCAGAAATCAGGAAGTGCATCAACAAAAACCTTGATCTAGAATTCCAGTTTATTTTCCCTGCTTACCTGAAACACTATTATGAAGATCTGCCTGATTTTCTGCATATCACAGAGCAGAGAATTTCAGCCACAAAGTTTTACATCAGGGGAGTGTCAGGTGTGCTGAAGGGCAGAGCCCCCACACGCACACCTTGGTACCACACATTCCTTCTGCATCACCAAAGTGCACTCACTCCCAGGGCAAACAGAAGGAAAAAAGCCACTTAGAGTCTGCTTTGCTGAAAATGATCCCATAGCATATAATTTCCCCACAGCTTTGTTTTTATTTATAAAGGGGTGGATAGCGTTATTGTTGGATGTGGATGAAGCCTTGGATTCTGGAAGTCCATAAACCACTGCTTTGGGAGTGTGCACCAGGGAAGAGTTGCTCTGTGCTTGCCTTGCTGCTGGAGATGGCTGTCAGCCTCCTTGACCCTGTTCCTGCAGGCTTTGTAGTGGGAACTTTGGGAATTCCTTCGTCAGAAACATCCAGACCACTGTGATGATGGTAATGACTTCATTAATTTCTTTAATCTCTTTATTTTGTTTCTCTTGTGTTCACAGTGACATTCTTTGCTGTTTCAGTCTCCTTTGAATGCTCAGGTGAAAGTTTTCCCAGGTGCAAGCATTCCCCGTCTGAAGGGCTGCAGCAGCTCCACACGGGACGGAGCAGCCGCAGGGACAGACGGATGGACGGAGTGGGTGCTCCTGCTCCGCTTGTGCCAGGTTCACTGTCCCAGCTTCTGTCCCTGGTGGATGCCACGGAATCCCAACACTGCCGTGGTACGGTGTGTGTGGGTGAAGGACACGAACACTGAGGTAATGGGGGGATCAGATAAGGTGAGAGAGAACATCTGCAGGGAACACCTGGAGATCCAACTGCGCTGCAGCTGCCGGCCTTGCATCGACTTCGTTCCATTGTTCCCAAATCCATTTGAGAAAGATAACACGAGTCCAAAGACGGTTCAAAAGCTGTGCAGAACCAACCCCTGCTGTCAGTGGCTACAACCTAAGGAGCCATTTATTGCAAACTACGTGACATACACCATGTAAAGCACAGACACAGCGTTTCAAAGAGCAGAGGTGAGGGGTAACCACCATCACATGTAGAGCTGAGCCTTCTGTCCCTGTCTGAGGCACTGCAGGGAACACTGACAGCCTCTGCTGTCCTTTCCCAACATTTTGGATATACTGTCTTCCTGACCTTTCAGATGGGCAACACCTTCCACCGACAGGCTCTCAGGATGGAGAGGAGCTGCCTACAGACAGAGATCTCTCCCCTAGTACCTTCTCCGGCCATGGCTGTTCCTGCCATCCAGAGGTCTGACACACATAATGGCTTGGGGTGTTCCTCGCTCCAGGAGAGCAGCAGAGGAGGAGGAGGCGTCACTGTTCCCATCTCCCTCCCACACAGGCTTTGTGCAAGTGGGGAGTTTCTGTTCTATTTTTGAATCCGGTGTCCTCCTGTGAATGCCACTGGGAGTAGAAATTCGGGAAACCAAGTTTTAAATGTTTGGATGTTCAGATCCTGTTAATCAAGGCTGGGGTTTCTTAATGAAGGAATAACAGCACTTTCATTTCGCTTTCATTTCTGTGCAGAGAAGAGGGCTCCAGAAATTAAGTGATAATTTTATTAAATTATTATCCATTGAAATACACTCAGATTAGTGTGATAACTCAGCTAATGGCATCTGTAATTATTTGATTAAACATGCTGAACTCTGGATCTATGAATATTAAATATATTATACACTAATATAAAGCCAAGGGATAATCTAACTGTCATGAATTCAGATAAAAGAGTTATAAAAAACATATGTGCAGTATTAAGTCCTCAAAATGAAAACCAGCAGTAAATCCCTTTCCAACTTTAACTCAATGGGATACTTCTAGGCTATTTAGAGAAATATATTGCTATTCAGAAGAGATTAATTATCATTTTTTCCCCAAAAATATTTCAACATCTGTGCACTGACACACACCTTCTCCTCCATCCTAATTCCCAATATCCCTGGAGCTGCCAGCTGTGGCACAACATGAGCCAAGACACTGAGCTTGCTACAGACAAGAAAATTTAGACATATCTTATCCCATACATATTTCCACAACCTGTTACACTGTTTTCCAACTGAATCACAGGGAAGGACCTGGCACACTGACCTTTAGAAGACAGAAATAAATACAAATGCAGCTTTTGAAGGGGATATATGATGATAAATGATGATAATTCTCCCCAAAATGGAGAAAACATTATGTAGAAAACATGATGTGCCATGTGGACTAGAACAGTTCAGTTCTGAAAAAGCTAACAAAACAACAAAAGAGGTGGCAACAGCAAAACACAGCTTCAGAGGAAGGATAGCAAGAATTCCTGAGAAGCAGGGAAATGTATCTAATAAGTAAATAGCTGATCACTTTGCTGTGCTCTGTGATAACGGTCGGGGTGTGGCGTGTAGGAAAACCCCAGATCTGAAAACACTTTATAAAATATCCAACAAGACCCAGCTGCTGCCCCTGAAAACCCATCGTAGGTACCTGCTAGCCAGGTGGAACTCACGGCACTCTCTGTAAACACGAAGGTACCAGACGTGCTCTGCTGGGAGTGGGCAAGTCCAGTCTCTTCAAACCTCCGGCAGAGCTGAGCCAGCAAAGGAAGCCAACCCAACGCTCCAAACTATGCCGCAGCCCAGGAATTCCCAGGGTGAGCAGATGCCCCAGGCTCTTGGGCACCCAGAATCCAGCACCCACCTGCAGGCAAGACCTTCGGGTTGGCACGAGGGTACTTCAACAGAGATAAACAACTGCCTGGACGGCAGCGCTCACCCCTGGGCTGGCAGGGCTCCAGCTGGCACTGCCTGCTAAAGCCAGTGTGTGCCAATGGGGGCACAGGGAATTTAGAATAAATTTCAGCTGAGATTTAGCATGCCTTATTTGTTCTACAAGTTGTACTGGGGTTATTTATGATTTCTCCTCACCATTTCAGCAGACATTTTTACCTTGGGGAAGGCCAATGTCTAAAAAAGTCTTCTTCTCTTATCTTATTCCTTTTTCTTTTGTCCCAAAAGAATACCTAAAAGTGAAGGAATTTGGCAGCTAATATTTCACCTGTAGAAGAGAAGAATGACTTAGAACACAATATTTAGCTGCTGTTGCTCGATGACTTTATAGTGATTCATGCCTGCTCTGTCACATAGCGTGTCTCAGCATCTCCACATCTCATGAGGCCAAAGACCAGCTTGGGGAGCCAATTTGACTAAAAACGAGTATTTTACAAACAGAGTAAGATTAGAAAAATGTTTTCAATCTGATCTGCTTTGGCATGTGATGCCCAGTTGGGAGTGCTGCCATAAAAGAAATGGAGGGAAAATTCTGGCTGAGGACCTTTTGGTGAGTGCCTGTATTTTGCCTAAGCCCCCATTTGGCTGACACTGCCCACAGTGAAATGGGGTGAGCTGGAGCAGCAAATGTAGGCAGAGACCACCCAAAATGCTTTGAGCTGCAAGGCCAGAACCAGAACTTCAGTTTTGGAGTAAAAGGCAAAGAAAATACAGAAACAAAAAGTTTTTGAAGAAAGCATACCCCTTTTCCATGTTTATTGGATCTTAGGGTTTGTTTCTGACTGTTCCCAGGAGTAAAATACAGGAAGAGTTACAGAACATTTGTTGACAACAACTGACTATAGCAATGGGGGGAGAGAAATATGCTTTGGAGTAAGTGCCGCAGCATCCTCATAAATCTGCACTGGAATAGACTCTGGCCATTGTATTTCTGAGGCTGTTACAACAGAGCACAGCATGGTGGTTGCTCTCACCATGGCAACCCAGAAAACTGCCCCGTTGGAGAAGGCTTCCACTCTGCAACACCCACCTCTCCTTGTCCTTGCTTCTCAAAGGGAACTGATATATTCAGGCCTTGAAGTAGCACTCGAAGCCCAAGCCCCAGCTCCAGTGCCACTTAAATCTCTGGCACTCCATCGAACAGCAGCTACTGGGAACATTAGCAGCAGCTCTCGTATGCTGCAGAGAGCTATTGAAAAACGGGGTCAAACCTGGGAAAGAGTATTTTCAATTTCTTCAATACACAGCAACCTTTTGGGGCCTGGCATTTGCTCTCTATGGTGAGTTTTGGAGAAGTTTAATGACCTGAGCTGAAGTTCTGGTTGTGTTCCTCACCACATCGCCCTCCACCACTGTGCCACTACCCCACCATGAAGAAGGGGGCTCAGATCAGGGCCTGAGCCCTGGTGGAAGTGATTTTAGGACAAGTCACTGGGCTGCACTGGGGGAGCTGGCACTGGGGCTCACACAGCTCTGCCACCCCTGCTGCCCTGCCTGAGGCTTCTGGCAAACAGCAGCCAGGCAGCCAGAGGTGATAATGTCACATTACACCTACAGTCCAGAACTTGTCTGTTAAACCTTGTGTTCTTGAGTATTTTCATCATCTTTCATTTTAAACATTTTATTAACACTTCACAGCTAAAATCTGCTCTTATGCAATCTGCCTGGTGAGACAAGGTATTTCATTAAGCACTTATGGAGTCAGTAGGACCTCACCCTTATTCTCCCTGAGCTAGAAAACCAGTCATTGCAGAAGAGACACCACATACATTGTCCATTGCGACTGAATGACTCCACTACTGTCCCCAGCTCACGGCACGTTCTGTTTGCTGAGGACAAATTGTTAAGAAGTTTTTAAAGAACAGGCATTATGGGTATCCCCGAATGGCAGGTATTATTCCCAAACCTTTATGGAATAGAAGTGCATCATCTCCTTTATATAGGTGGAGAATTGAGCAGAGAAGCAAGAGGACCCATTTTGGGAAGTGTTGTGCATCCTCCTCCCACACAAACTAAATGAAGTCTTCCCTGGCCAGGGTACCAAGAGATTACTGGTATTCCAACTGCTCTTGAATCCTCCAAGAGCTGAGCTGCAGAACTGCAAATCTTATATTTAGCGCTTGAAATACTTTAAACTTGAACAGTCAGTCATTACATTCATTACAACACGAGAGTAGGTGGTTTGGTTTTTTCCTACTCAACTGGTTAGAAGAGTGTGGGGAGAGATGCACTTTTTGAAATAAATAATTTGGTGAAGAACTGAAAGGACATTTAAGTTGGTGTTCAAGATCTGATGTCTACCCTCTGTTCATATTACTGCCTACCCCTATGCAAAATATACCCACTTGATCTTTTAAAGAAAAAGTTCAAATTCATTTGTCCCTGAGCAAGTAAAATGTTCAGTGGCTTCAGTGGGGGTTCTGCTGAGCCTCAAAGGCTGGATCAGGGAACTGGCTTTCAAGGCTTACTCAGCAATCTAACCCTGCTAAAATCACTCCCTGCAGAGCTCCAGGGGCACAACTGAACCAGAGCCTCCTGCACTCGTGCTGGTGTGTGCCCAGCCCACTGGGAGCTACTGGCAGCGAGGCTGAGACAGGCTCAGCTCTGGCACTGATGTGGGTACTAGATAAAGGCAGGACATTTGTTCCCATTTGCAACAATATCAGATATGAAAAGTTGATGCTCCCCAAAGCCAACTCCAGCAGTACAAAATGAGTGTTCTCATGACTGCACCCACCAAAGCAATTAATAAACTAGAGCTCCACCTATGACCCCATTTCTTGGTTTCAGAAGTGGTGGGTTATGTGGCATTCCTGGCTGTATGGAGGTATGCTGACAGCTCAGAAAGAAAGCCATTGGGTTGAGACTTCCTGCCTACAAACAAACCAACCAACCCATCTCAGCACAGGGTTACCTTAAGAAACACTCTTGTAATCTGCAATTCCCAAACCCTCTGCAAAGAGTGTCTGTGATGCTCTGTAAAAAGAGGGGAGCTAAATACTGCAGTGACTCAGAACTGCCTTTAGGAGCATGCAGGCAACCTACTGGAGACCTCTCGCATCCTGCTCCTCCTCCTAACACGGGACAGTAAGTGATGGAGAACCTGCCAGCTGCAGTAATTTGCGTAGTGCCGAACATCCCATCATCACACCGTGACTTCTCATGGAGAAATTCTACTTTCATTAAGGTTTTTAAAAAACCTTTTGCTTGTTGACTGTTTCATGAAGGCATTGGAGCAAATAATCTATTCTGCAAGCAAAGGAAATACCACTTAGATGACCCCCACACTGGTTTTTTTCCAAGTCTTTAATTGTTTTTTACAGGCCAGTTATGTATCAGCAGCAAGTGATTGAGATGGTTTTACAGTTAGATTTTGACCTGTAGCAGTTGGAGATTATGGGATATTGTTTCTCCTGCAACCTTGGACATGGCTTTGGGATTCAATTTTGGATAAAAATTTCCATACTGGACCCACAGTAATAGTAACCATAGCAAAAGCTCCCAAGCTGAGTTCAGCTTTGAGATTTGTCTTAGTACTGACAGCTGAACTACCAGCTCGTGCACAGACTAACAGGGCTGTGTTATTAGAAGGAATAGTCATCTGCTCATTCATCATATATCATCAAAATGTGTTTTAATTGCTGGTCCTTCACAGCAAAGACCTTCTCTTTCATTTACACGCAGCCGTCAGCAACAGCACCTTGTTTGCAAATCTTAATCGATGTGCTGTGTAGAAACTGGTTTTATTTTTGATGATGCCCTAGAAATTTGAATTTGAAGAAAAAAATAAACTGTTTAGAGAAGTTTTATAGGCAAGCAAAGTTCTTCTCTCAGAGCAGTTCTTAAGGCATGAAGAAAGATTAGGCTGCTCTGAAGTACTGAGCAGGAAGACAACTGCACATTCACCTCGTGCTTTATCCTGTTATGCAAGAAATACCATTTATTTCAGTGGAACTAAATATGTAGTGAGGCATTACCCAGTAAAACTGAAAACTGTCTCCTACTCTGTTTGGGAGAGTTTGAATTCCCATATAAATTATCCATGTCTCATAGGAGACACGTAGTCTTTCCTACAAAAGGAGAGTCTTGCTCCTTGTCTGGATTGTTTAATGATTTTGATATCAGAGCCCTGACATGAGGTTTTGAGAATCTTGTTCTTGCAGAGTCAAACTGCTTTCCTTCTCAAACTGAGCACTGCTTTTGGGGTAAAAAGTCTATTGATCACTATTTTAGGCAAAAATAAATTGACCAATCTTTAATCACAGTTTCAAGTTGCTTTTCTGTGACAGCATTTTGGTCTTAGAAGTGCTGCTACTAAAGTGCTCCCAGGAAATTGCTGGAAGGATGCAAATACTGTTGCAATATATATTTTTTATTTATTTTACATTTTCTATTTTATATTTATTTTACATTTTAAAATTCAAAACAGCTCTTACATAGATTTTGTGGTGCTTACCTAGTTTTGGTTTTTCAGAGCAAACCATTACCTAGGAGCACATATTGGAAAAGAAATCCTTTAATCCTATTTCCTTACCTTCTTACTTCCCATGAGTCAAAACCAGGAGAAGATGAGGCTCTTGTGACCATACAGAACCCTCATACTTTGACGCTGTCAATCTTTGTCGATCAGTTTCTGTTCCAGACTGATCAAGTGTTTGCAATAAGAGTGCTTCATCATCACGTTTTCCAGTGGGAACAGCAGTGACAACCCAACAGACATAAAAGCCCATCTGAGCACATCAGGAGCAGGTTAAAACGTCTTGGTTATGTGATATACAACAGTCAGTGCGTGGCTGTTCTCTGTGAACCAGACTTCTCATAAATACTTGCTGCTTGCTTGCTCAGCCATACTATGTCAGTTTTGGGATGAAAAATTTTGTCTGAGAAACATTACAATTTACAGCTGAGTGATCTTCTTGCCTGCTGACCTGTTTTTTGGAGGGTGGCATACCAAGAGTCTGATCCCAAAGGACAAAATAGGGAAGAGAAATGAAAATATTGTCACTCAGACCTGTTTTTTTCCCTTTGGTGAAATGAATACCTGCTGCCTCCAGTTCCCCCTCTTAAAATATCATGAAAGGTCTCTTACACAAGTTTCCAAGTTTGACAGCAGCACTGTGAAAACATTCCCATGTCTATATTCAGCCATCTACACATTCAGATAATTTCAAATGTTAGTGTTCACTTTGGATAGATTGCATTATCAAATAAATCTTTATCTTCTCCCATTCAATATTTTCATATTAAAAAATGTTTCCCCTTATTTATTATTAAATTCAACTCCCAGTAAAAGTCTGCATAAGGGAATAAAACAAGTCTTCAGAGCCTTCTACAATTAGCATATTCTCATCATGCTCCAGTAATTATCTCCCTTGATACTTCAGTTGGGATGCCACACTGCTCTCATCACTACAGCATTCCCATGGGCGAAATTAAGAGGCAAAACACCAAGATTACTCAGATTCCACGCTGGCCATGTGCACACCAGTGACCTCCCAGTCTCTCTGCATTTGACTCTAACCAACAAATCCCTACCAGCAACTCAAACCAGCACAGTTGTGTCTGTGCAGGGCCACCAATGGCGGGTCAAAAAGCATGAAACTTGTTCTTTATTTCAAGGGAGAAAAGATTCTTTAGTGAATCAGTGTTGCTTAGAGCTGCTTAGGAGGCGTTGGGGAGAAGAGTGTTTGGGTGTGTTAAGGGGTTTTGCAAGCAGTGCTTTTGTTCTTTTCTCATCTCTCCTTTGCTGCCTCCTCCACAATTTACCTCAAAAAGTCAATCAATATTGTCTTCGTTCTCCATTTAATTCTACTTCTCTACCTGCAACACTCATTTGGTATGTTACTCTTCTAGTCCCAGGAAATGCTTGGCTCCTTCCCCCGAGTCCCTAACACCCATTTTATCTTCCGGTGGCATAAAGAAGTCTGTAGACCAAGTTAAAGTTCTTTAATCTATTCTACCAAAAAATGACATAAATTTTTTAATTTCAAAATTCAGTATCCCTGTGTTCTCAGCTGTGCTAAGCCTCTCTCCATTATTATCCCAGAAATCGCCAATGATGACTTCAAAAAGCTGTAAAAATAATCCATATACCTCCAACATTATTCACCCCACCTGGTGTAATGTGTGTAGAAAGGAAAACAACCCCCAGAATCTCAGCCATGTCTATCAGCCATAGATATTCCTGAGAATTGTGTGTAGCCAGGTTTCTCTAAATTTAAACAGGAAATTCGGGTGCTGTGCTTTTACCCAAGATTGCCTGGAGATGCATTACAGCTCCCTGTTTAATTTGCTCTGAATGGGCATCAGCCACAGCCAAATTTCAGGACTGTATGCCTGATAAATCATGACTAACACTACATTGTATTGCAGAAATGAACTGTTTATTTCATAAATGTTGCCAACATTATGCAACTCTTTAGAAATATTCAGAAAAACAGATGTGTGGT
The DNA here is from genome assembly GCA_013400975.1 of Atrichornis clamosus. NCBI lineage: Eukaryota > Metazoa > Chordata > Aves > Passeriformes > Menuridae > Atrichornis > Atrichornis clamosus. Next base: position 250,329 of record WBMZ01002223.1, on the reverse strand, counting down.
ACACAAAATCCAGGATAGCCATGCCTCCTCCTCCTTCATCAAGCTCCATGCACTAACTTCTGATCTCAGAGAGCATCTCCAAAGCCCATGAAAGCCGCCAGGAATTTCTGCAAAGTTTCTGATGAGAGAGATGAATTTAAGTACATGATTTATTGGAACACAATCCCACCACACATTTCTATTTGATGCCTTTCAATATTTAAACAATTTAAGAGTATAAGGAATTAATATTTCCAAGTTGTGTAGGTACTTTATAAGAAATCCTACTCAATAGAGAAGATTTCCTCTTCTGTTCTTTGCTTTTCTTAAAACCATTGCACAGAAGAAAAACCCATGTTTCACCACAGTAGGTACTTACTGGCCTTCTGATCAATGGATGATTTACAAATCCAATTTTATTGAAGTTCATAATCTTAAACAAGGATTGGACAGAACCTTACCTAGAAAGGAAGAGAATATCCATGCCTCTGGGCATATGCATTACTATTACATATATGAGATACATATATTAAAAGCTGATGCTACAATTTCAGTTTAAGGAGAGTTATGGATACTCCTATCCCTTCCACTCAGGCAGGGTGCCATGGCATAACCCACAAGCAGGAGGTCCCTAGTAATCAGACTCAGTGGTTTAGGAAATACAGTAGCTGCAGCTTTAGTTTCAGTTGTCCTCAGAGATAACAGCCTAAACAGCTGTAATTGTACCCTCATACTGCCTCTTTCGCCACTATATATGATTTAGGCTTGAAGTCCTGTATGTTTTATGAAGTTATACAAAGATCCAAGTTCAAAAAGGGAACAAGTACGGACTGGATAAAACAGCCTGTAAGAGGAAGAAACAGCTCGTGAAGCCTATGAATGTTCCTAACACGGGGTGGGATGGGCACACCAGACTGCCAGTGTACGTCTGAAACAATTTAGTGACGTGGAGCCGATCTGCAGCCGGCTGACCACGGGCAGCGGTGGCATCGCAGCCTGGGCACAGCGGATGCCAACCCAGGTGTGGATGCAGGTGTGCCCAGCTCTCGCTCCAGAGCAGCTCGGAGGACTTCTGCTTTGACTGGAAGTGTGGCTGGAGCAGCTGGGAAGTGCATTTTCACAGCAGCATTTTGAAGAGATCGCGAGGTAAACGAGGGTTTTTAAACGTACGCAAAGCAGCTGCGACTTCCGTCTGCTTGTTGGGACACTGCCTGGTACAGCGCAAACACAAGAATAGGTAAATCATGTGTAAAACAGACACAAAAGTGATAGCGTGGGTCTGAACCCTCGGTGCAAGTCCCTCAGCTGCCTCTGCCGGGCGCTGGAGCCGGGGCCGGCCGTGCCAAAGGGCTCGGCCCTCGGGCCCGGCGCGGCCGCCATCTTCCCCCGGGGCCGGGAAGGGAACCGCCTCCCGGGCGAGCTCTGCCCCTCAGCGGAGCCGCGGCGGCCGCAGCCACCTCCCGGTACCGCTGCGGGGAGCTGCTCCCGGGACCGCCCGAAGCCAGGAGCGCCTCGCCCGCTCGGGGCAGCCCCGGGGCCACCGTCGGGGGGTGCGGGCGGGGCCGCCTCACGCCAGGGGGCGGGACCGTGCCCGCGCGAGGCGGTGCCCTGCGCACGCGCACCGCGCCGACGCCCCCGGCACGGGGCTGTGACGGCGTAACCAAACCTGCGTTGGCCCCGCCCCCTGGGTGTCCCGCCTGACCGACGTGCGGGGAAACCAATGAGCGCTGGGAACCCCGTACGGGCCGGCAGTGCCGGGGCGGCGGCGGCCAATCGGGCGCTTCGGGCGGGGCGGGACGGCAGCGCGTTCCCAGGCGCCTCGGCCGGGCTCTCAGTGCGCTCGGGGCGGTGCCGGCGTTCGGAGTGTTTGGGACCGACGGAACGACGGGCGGGCCCGGCATGGGGGTGAGGTAGGGCCGGCCCGGCGCACGGAGCGAGCGCGGCCGGCAGTCGGAATCGGCTGTACGCGGCAGAGGAACGCGGAGCCGGGCGGAGGATGGAGGACAAGAAGGAGGAGGGTGAGGCGGAGATCCAGGAACACGGGCCCGAGCACTGGTTCAGCAAGTGGGAGCGGCAGTGCCTGGCCGAGGCCGAGCAGGAGGAGGCGCTGGCGCCGGAGCTGCAGGACGAGGCGGCGGCGCAGCCTGAGCACAAGCAGCAGAAGCTCTGGCACCTCTTTCAGAACTCGGCCACCGCCGTGGCGCAGCTCTACAAGGGTGAGTACGGCCGGGGGCCTGGGGAGGGCATAGCTGGGGCGGCTGCGGCCGAGAGGCCGGTGGAGCCCGAGCGCGGTGGGCTCGGGTCCCGGGGCCCGGACAGTGGGGGGTGGGGACGCCGAGCAGCCGCGGAGTCGCCGGGGTGGGGACGTGCCCGCGGCGGTACAAAGGGGCCGAGGCGACGGGAGGAGCGGCTGCCGGCCTACGGCCGTCCTGAGAGACGGACGGGAAAACAAAATGGCGAGAGGGAGGGGGAGCTGCGGCCGCGGCTCGGACAGCGCCCGGCGCGGCCTCCGGGGCGGCTCCTTCACCCGCCCGGCCGCACCCCCTCTCCCGGCTGCCGGAGGGCTTGGGCCGGAGTGCGGCCGAGGGGTGTCGGGGCGCCCCGGCTGGGGCCGCACCGGAAGGGTCCGGGCGGCTAGGGCGAGCCCCGGGTGCCGGGGAGGGTGGGGGAGGCTGGGAAACCCGGCCCTGCCGGCGTCTCCCGACGCCCAGCCCCGGGAAAAGACTCCGACAAAATGGCGAAGAGCGGGGCCGGGCTCATTGTGCGGCGGGGCCGGGGCGGGGGCGGCCGGGCGCTCCCCGTCGCTCTGGGGGTACTGCGCCCGCTGCCCCGGCCGGGCCGCTGCCCACCCGCCCCGCTCGGCCCCCATCCGGAGCTGCCTCCGGAAGGTGGAACAAAATGGCGAAACCTAACATGGCCGTTCGGAGCGGGTGACTCCAAAATAAACAGCGTGTGTCCTTCCCTCCCTGCAGACCGGGTGTGCCAGCAGCCGGGGCTCTCCCTCTGGGTCCCCTTCCAGAACGCCGCCACTGCGGTCACCAACCTCTACAAAGGTAAGGGGCTGCCCCCCCGCTGCCCCGGCATCCCTCCCCGCCGAGCCGGGCCCCAGTCTGCCTCCTGCCCCGGCTTACTCATAAGTAGGGCCTGTTAATGTCTCTTATTCACCCTGATAAAATCTAACCCGAGACTGCTTCCTGAATCTTGCAAGTTTTCCCTGGGCCACTTTAGCTGACGGTAGCTGAATCTTTTCTGTTGCCTCATGTCAGTGACTAATAAACTTAAAAGCTGTTTTACTTGGAGACCCTTGAAAAAGTGGGTCTTTAGTATGTGTCTGTTTCTTGTGAATTCAAAGGAAGCATGCAGTGGCTTATTACACTACTGTAATTCCCTGCATTTTGTGTATTTCATGGTGCATTAGATGTTGGGGTGTCAGGATAATACCTTCACTTTTGGGGTGAAGCAGAGTTGTGTTTAGTGTTCATAAAATTCTTCATAGATGTTATGTGACAGAAAATTTTGTCTTCTTGTGGCAGTGAGGCTTCTTAAGTAAGCCTCGCGGTTTATTTTAAGCACAAGAATGTCATTATGGCTGTGTCCAGCGTGGCTGTAAGAAAGTAGTGTTGGCCAGAACTTTGATATGAGTGCTCTCTGCATGTGGCTGTGCTTTTGTGCTGGTTTACTGTGTGTTTCCGAACTCTGCAGGTTTTTGGGTTGTCACAGGAATTCTTGTCTGCAGAAGGATCATTCAGTGGTTTTTGGTTTGTTTATAAGTTTGTACTAAAATGATACATATAAGTGAAGGCAGAAATGGGCACTGTGATTCCCATTGTTACTGCCTTCTATTCCAAGGAAGGGAAGTGCTTTAAAGTTCCAAATGGTTGTTTTCCTGGCTTGTAGTTTGATTCCCTGCTGCCCGAGGGTTTTTTTCCCTTGGTCTGTATGGTGTTATATGTAGTTCTACCTGTATGTTCCTTCATTTACCTCCAGTTGTCCCGTTTCGAATTTGCTTTAGGCAGTTGAACTTAACATGTCTGTGATGGGTGATCAGGTTTCTGACAGATGTGGACAGAGCAAGGAGGAAATGTAGGTGCGTAACTCTCACTGCCAGAGACTTCCCTGCTGCAGCAAATGTATTTGAATGTTGTGTTGCATATGTGTGCTAGGTCCTGTAAAGGGGCAGCACCTCAGAGCAGGAAGGTGCTGGCCTGAGGGAGTGGGTCACTAGAACATGGCTGGGGACACTAGTCATTTGAGAATGGTGCTAGAGTAGCAGCAGGTAGTGTTAATAAATTGTCTGTAATAATTACAGTCTGTCTTTATACATGGTATTGCTCTCTCTTTCAGCATCTTTAATATGAAGACTTAGGCTGTTTATTTGTGGTAAAAGTATTAGATTACTTGTGCTCTAGGCAAAATGAACCCTCTTTTTGGCAGTGATGTGATTAGCTGAAGAGTAGCTAAACTAGAAGGGAAACTAGAATTTTAGTTGGAAGCTGTCTTTAATCAGGTGTAGAGTAATGCTTCGAAAAGCAGCACCTGAAACAGATTTTTCCTTCAAACAGATCTTTAAGTGCTGAAGTACCTGAGTTATTCAGAAATGCCATCTTTCAGTTAACGTGCAAGTGGGTAGACATTTGGTGAGAATGTGAGTAGACCCATCTAAATACTGTCATACCTGGCAGTTTGGGTCTCTTACTGTGAACTTGCCTTCCCTAGTGATGAACATGGCTCTTAAAAAAACCCTCCTGTTTTTCACATTCTAAGTACTGTTTGTTTTGGAGGACACTGTCAAAACACTGGAGAAATACTTGGTGTGGTGAACTGAACACCACAAACTGCCTCTTGCCTTGTCAGCTGGTTGCTGATCTGATAAATGCTTGGATTTTTGAGGCATGATTTTTTTTTAACAAGAGCAACCTGAGGATAGTGCATAATGAGAATGCCATGATGTCTTGAATGTCAGCATTTCTTCTGAATGTAGATTAGAAGTTTACTATCACACCACACTGGTGGTCTTAGGTCTTGAATTTTTGGTGCTGGTGGTAGAGGCTGCATTAAAGACACTTGATTATTTTTCAGATTGCACTAAAGTGAAGGCATGGCTTGTAATGTAGGATTTGAAACTTGAGGCCACTGTGGAAAGTTTTAGGTATATGTTGGAATAAGACTGCTGACCCTACAATTTGTTTTTATTTAAAAAATTCTGAATATTTTCTCATGTTAATTTAGAGTTAGTAATTTCAGAATATATGCAATCTGACTGCTTAGATTTTGCCAGTTTAACTTTGTTTACAAAGTAGCTGTAGCTTTTACCATAAATATCTAATCTTTCCCAGGGTAATGATGCTGAAAACTTCTCTAGGCTGCATCAGCAGTCAGTGTGTGTGACCTCATAGCTGGTTTGCAGTTAGCACTTTGTAAAGCATTCTTATACACAAAGAAAGCAGGGTATTGATGTAAAGTTGTGCTCCAAGCCTCAGAAGGACTCTCCTGGTATTTCAGAAGGTGATTAAAGGAATATTCTCAGTTTCCAAGTTGGCTCCCAAGTGTTTGGGTAGCTTTTACTGCCAGTGCATTGGAGTCTGGCCTGCTGTGGAGTATAAAATGGCAGGAGGAATAAGCTGTCCTATTGCCATTGCTTTTATAGGAATGAGCTTTTGTAAATGTAGCATTTCGATTACAAAGTAGTGTATGCAAAATGCTCTTAGAGTGGATAAAAGTAACATGTCAAATGTACTTTGTGTACCTGTTTAGCTTACATTTCAAAACCCCCAGTATTTAACTCTGCTCAGTTTGAGGTGGTTTTGATCTTTCGTGTTAGGTTTGAAGTGCTGCTGTTTGACAGTGTAGATTTCAGTGCTGTCTTTTATGGTCTGTGCAGTGGTGCATTATATTCAAAGTTCAAGAATAGCATTTAATAGTGGGTCTTTCTGGGTTTTGGAGTGTGAGAAAGTTGGATTAGATGTGTATGTCACTGTTTGCCTGTAAACCAATATCTTGGCATAGCTGTTCTTAAGAAATACCTTAATGTTCTGGGCAATGGCTTTTGTGTTGGACCTGATTAGTAAAACAAGAATATAAAAAGCTGTTTGAATCAGCTTTGCCGCATTAAAAAAAGTTCTGTGGAAATCAAGTAAACCATCGGAGTGGATATGTTGATGATTTTTAGTGGAGCAAGAGCAATATAAACAGTAATTTATGTGAATCTGAAATAGCTATTCTCAAAGCTCTGATAACAAACCTATGACAAACAAGACCAGCATAATTGTGTAGTGAACAGGATTTGTCCCACCTGTTTCTGTGGTTTGAAACTTACTCAAACTAGTAGCCAGAAATACACTTACCGAAGTCTGAAAGCAACTTAATACATGGCATTTAAGTCTTTTAAAGGCTCAGTTATAACTGATGTGCACAGGTGACTAATTACATCAACAGAGAATGAAATTGCATTTTGAAGTAGGATTTATTGCAAATAGTGTGTTTAAAGCTTTCGTATATCAAAGTTGCAATGGGATCTTAAATGGGGAAGGAAGTTTTCCTAGCCTCCCTTTGTAAGTGGTATGTTGCCTGATAGAAAGACATTGGGGACACTTGTGTTCTAACTCGTTGCGCAGTTAGGGCTGATGAATTACCTCTGCGGTTGAAATTCAGCTGAAAACAGAAGAATTTGAAAGAAATCTGAGTTTTCTGTCAATTCCCTACCTGTCAGAATGAAGAAGAGCAGTTATTCCTTTTTTATGTTGGGGCTTCCTGGCTGTATTGATGCACTTTGAGTCTGTGTAAGGCTGTTGTCTGTTGATTTAAGTACCTTCCTCAGACTGACAAGCTCTAAGTACATTTTCAATGTTAATAAACAGTGCTGTAGTGTTGGCCTGAAATACAGTAAATGCTATTTAAGTGATGCTGGAGTTGCTGTTGACTTTCTGACTTGTAATGGGGATGGAACATTTTGGCTGATATTTTCTTTAGGTTTAATGGGACTCCGCTGCTACAGTCACCTTGGTCTTGCCTGTGGAAGAGGCAGGTACTTTTTCTTTCCCATGGTTGACAGGAAGCCTCATCACTGATGTGCCATGCTATGCATTGCTTTGTCTGTAACACTAAGAGAACTTTTTTCTGTCTTCTTGCAGAAAGTGTGGATGCCCACCAGCGAAGCTTTGATTTAGGAATTCAGATTGGCTATCAGCGTCGGAATAAGGATGTGTTAGCTTGGGTTAAAAAACGCAGAAGAACTATTCGAAGAGAAGACTTGATCAGCTTCTTATGTGGAAAAGTCCCTCCTCCAAGAAATTCTAGAGCTCCCCCAAGACTGACTGTAGTATCCCCTAACCGAGCTACTTCAACAGAAACTAGCTCATCTGTAGAGACTGATTTGCAACCCTTCCGTGAAGCCATAGCTCTGCATGGTAACAGTCATTTTTTCAATACTACTTGGTTAAAATTGGGTGGGGGTTCTTAAAGCATGTTTGGCATATCATGATGTGTCGTGGACTTGATGTTCCAGGGGAAGGCATCCCCTTCGTTTTGTAAGGGAGTTTTTGCATGTATAAGGCATGTTAGCTGCTGAAAAGGTGTACAGTCAAGTATTTTGAATGAAGAAAAAGTGTTGAATAAAAATGGAGTTTGGATCTGTAATATTTCGCAGCTATGAACTCAACAGTCAAGTGTCAAATCTTGGTAGTGTTTTTGAAGCATGAAGAGACTTGGCGTTCATACCAACGCTAAAGTAAACAGAATTCTTGGAAGACGGTAATACTGTGCTAGCAACATTAAATACTAAGATTAGGCTACTAACAAATTTTTTGAGATGTAGGGAATTTGATGGCTGAGGCTTCTGTCTGTAGCTCACTCCAGTACCTCTGTTAGGCACTGGATAATGTGATCTAGCATTCTACTTAAAGAACCCCAGAAAGGGTATTTCACTTGCCCATTATTGAAGTTCAGAACTTTGTTCTAGTTCACTTTCAGATTGACATGTCCTCCAGTGTCGTACTTCATTTCCTTCCTTGCCATCACCAACAATGTTGGTGGTGCATCTCTTCTTTTCAGATACAAATATTTAGTAGCTTATTCTATATTGGATTATTACTTAGCTGGTGATAGACAAATGTGTTTTAAATTGCTCTTGAGGTAAAATGAGGCAGTTCACCTCTGGGTTTTAAAATTCAAAAGGGTGGCAGATATGTTGAGGTACAATCAGTAGACCTATTCTAAAAGTAAAAAGCTATCTGAAACTGCAACCTAAATGAAATTTTTACTGTCTTGGTATTCTCAGTGGGGGTAGAATTGATGAGTTAATTAGAAGAGTGAATTCCTGAAAATCCTGATTTCCGTCTGCTATCTGTGGTGGTCTTCCAAGATGCACAAGCCAGGCACTGGTACTGTCCAGGCGACAGCCTGAGTCTGATACTGTTTGCTGCTGTGTTGCCATTTAAACCAAGCAAGCTTCCACCTAGTCGTGTTGGTTTGGGCAGTTTCCTGTCTCATTGGAAACTGGCTAGGGAGTTCTGTGCAACACTATTGCTTACTTAGTAGATAAAGTTAACGTCATGAGAAAAACTGCAGAGGCTGCTTAAAAATTTGTTTTCTGAAACTATAGTTGAACCTGTGGAGTTGGATTTAACTGTAAAGGCTCACTCTCAGGAGAGTAAACTTAGGTAGCAACTCACTGCAGCACAGTGAGCTCTCAGAGTAAACCCAGAGGCACTACCATAGCTCATATGGCTCTTTCTGTGTCCATGTATTGTTTCCTAGCATCTACTTTGTACACAGGTGGTTTATGGAGGTCACTGCCCTATAGCATGGGGATTTGAACAATGGTGTATAAAGTTTTCCATGTTTCATAATGTAATACAGGGTCACGAGGAAGTTTTGTGCTCTGTGCTGGCACTGCAGGGGCTGGAAAAGTACTTTTCATCAGCTGGTTGACAAAATTACATGTCAGTAACTTTCTGGGTTAGGTTCTCCTGATATCAGTTTCCATCTGATCCTTGACACAAATGCTTTTGTGCTAATCCCTTAGTGACTAGGCTTTTATTTGCTCTCATAATTGTTTTTAGGTTATTGCCAGCAATGTCTGCATTCCTCCAGCTTCTCTCTGCTTTTTTCTTTAACATTAAGGAAGTTGTGATGAAGCAATCTCCTGAACTCATTTCCTATTTATTGTAGGCCTTCTGTGTTTTGATTTTGAAACCTGCCAAGGATCTTCAGGTGTGTGTAAACTGTCCTCATTAGGCCTATGCTTACCTTCATTTTTGGCACATTGTTTAAAAGTGCTTTGCTGCTTCTCGGTATTGTGAGGGAACACGAGAGCCTGGTGATGGTGAGTGGCAGTCCAGGCAAGTGTTCAGGACTGAGGTTCTGAGGGGAGTTTTCAGCTGGCATGCGAAGGAGTGAGGCTGTTTTGTGCTGGTAGGCTTCCTGGTGGGGATGGAGTATTTCTTTATTGATACTGTGGATAGGTTGAATTAGATTTGAGGAATAATGCTAAAACTTTGCTGCTCTCAGCAAGACTTCTTGTAGTGAAGCAGGGATAAGTATCAATAATCTATGGCACCAAGTAAAGCCATGTGGAAGCAGAGTTGGTGTATTGACTTTTCAGAAATAGGTACTAATATATGTCTAAAGACCATGGCATTATAACTTTCTGATCTTCCTCCTTGATGGGGGAAGATACCTGGGTTTTGATCCTGTATCCCCTAAATGCATCATAAGCACATCTGAAAATTTTGACAGAAGCTGTGGCAACAAAGTAGCTAATAATTAGATATTTTCTGGAACACACATGTTTCTAGGTGTATGCCCTAGACTAAAATATTAGAGAATACTATCCTTCAGGTATCAGTACAATCTTTATATTCTTAATCTGAAAAGAAATATGTTAAAATTGGATTTTTAGCCTTGCCTCTTATATCTCCAACCCTGTTACCTCTGACCTATATTTTATCTCTGCAAGGTAATGGACAGTTTTACTGACTAAAGCTAGGGATTTTGAACCCAGAATTTAGTCTTGATACTGATTATCAATAGTCTTTTTACTATAAGGAAACTTTTAATTCCGTGGCACCTATGCTGTGCAGTTCTAACTGAAATCTTCAGTGTAATTTCAGGATACTTGAGAATGAAATTTTGTAATTAAATAACCTCTTGAGAGAGTAAGCTCTGGTAAACAAAATCTTTCCCCTTAATATCAGCACATTGTTAATGTGCTGATGGGTAACCTTTGAAATAAAGCAGGGCTGACAACTTGAGCTGTGAGTACTTGAAGTTAAAGCCTTTATGAAAAGCTGGGTAGTTGGTTCGAGGTAATACGTCCTGTTTTTACTTTGAAGTGCCAGTGGATTTTTCTGAAACTCCAGTGAAACTTCAATCTGATGCTTGGTGTTTTAAGATGTGGTAGTAGAAGATAAATACCTTTATTGTCCAACATTTCAAATACAAAGTTGGATTTTTAACTTCCATTAGTCCCTGAACTGTCATTGCAGCTAGGGAAGGTACGGATGTATCTTCAGCTACACTTTAGATGTTTATTGACATATCCAGTTCTGTCAGAGATGAGTTTCAAATGACAGAATTGCATCAATCTGAGCTAATAGTCATGAGATTCCCAAACCCTGCCACGTGCTAGGCCACTTTGTGCCTGGCTGTAGCTGGCATACCAGGTCTTGTGCTGTTGGTGTCTGTGCACAGTCCATGTCCTTTGCTGTGGGATGTGCTCCATGTTTCACACAACATTCTCCCAGCATAATGTGAAAAAGTGCTATGATTTGAGGAGCGGGAAGAAGCAAGCTTCTGAAGGTAATGTTGAAGTGCATTTGACTTGATCATTCTTAACCAAATATTAGGTGAGTTAAGGAAAAAATAAGGCAACAGTACAGTAAGAGAGTGTGAGTTCTTTTCTCCTTAGCTTTAATGTGGATGCATGTTGTTCATGTGATTTGCCTTCTTTGGGGTAGAGAGAAGACTTGAGTGTAGGAGTGTGTGCTTTGGCCCCTTAGGAGCCTGAATTTCCACTAGACCTTCATATTTGCTTCTCAAAATCTTAAACTGCAATTTTAAATGTGAGCACTTAGCAGAGCAGAGAAGCAGCAGTTGATAAAAAAGGGGATGGGAGAACAGAGTTCAGATTGGTTTGACATACCTTAATTTAAAGGTTGTGTGTATATATAGCTGAGATGGAACTGTGTAGTATGTGCTGCTAAAACTTGCTCTTTGAGCCAGTGCTGTGAGAGGGTGAATATGACATAAAGGAGTGACAAGGATCTCTCTGCATGCCATTTTGTATTTATCTGGGGTTATTAACTAATTCCTGCTTTAGTCACACTTATCTAAGCGTGAATGTTCCTTTTGATACTTCCCGATTAAAACTTCTAGAAAACAATAGTTAATACTATACTGAGCAGTGGTTACCCAGTATATTATGCTGTGGTAGTGACCTGAATAGCTGGTACTCATGATGGACGCAGTTATAGTGCAGATGAAACAGCATTTACAGTTTGTTGGACCAGTGTTGATAAACTTGCTAATTTTGAGTTGTCAGTTCTAAGTATTTCATAATCCATGAAACATAATTGTAGCCAAGCATTCTAATATCTTGATAGCTTTGGAGCATACCTAGTTATAAATGGACTAGTATTGGTCACAGCTCTTTCTAATAGTATTATAAAAAATACCTTCAGAACATAGCTTCAGATAAGATTTTTTTTTTTGTAAAGTTAGTGGCTATGAAATTTCATGTTGTTGATGACTGAAAGATGACAGGAATGAGACTGTACTGAGTACTGCAAAATATTTCAGATACGCCCTCCACTTCAAGCCTTTCAAGTTTAAAAAGGGGGTAAGAGCCATGTGTGCTTTCCTAAAGGCCTCTGATAATAAAGGAGATGTCTCTGGTAGAAAGGAATGGGAGACTTCAGAGGTGGTCGTGAGATTGTGGAAGAAGTAAAGATACTTTAGCAGCTATTTGGATCTGTACCCTGTTGTATAGACAAAATTGATATGCCTGTGATTAGACCATGTTAATCACAATGTAGAAATTTGAGATTTTGAAATGGTATTTGCTGACAGTCACTTTATCTTACTACTTGGTAGTGTCAGTTGCTGCTTTAAATGGTTAAATTTTTGGGAAGAGCTCTGAGTCTGTTGAAAGCTTAAACTCAGAGTAATTCACAGAAAATGGGTTTTCTGAGATTAACTGCTTTGCCACAACTTCCTAAGAAAAAACTTGACTGTTCTCTCTGTTGACAAAAAGTAGATCTTTTGAGCATTCCAGATTGTTCTCAGAGATGTTGCTTCCATGAAATGGCAGCTTGATATTTGATTGTATGCCTTGAGTTTGCTTTGACCCTTCCATGTTAGCTTGATGAGCCAATCCTAAACTGTGATGTAAATGTTTCATTTGGCAGTTCTGCTCTCCTGGATTGATGTGCAGTGTAACCTGGTGAGCTGCCAGTCACTGATCCCAGGTTGTCACTCAGTCTCTTGGCATGCCCAGGCGTGACTGACTAGCACTAAATACCTGTATGAGATGCAAGATTGAACTGCAGCTCGCAGTCCATGCTGTGATGCAATATCCTCGTACTCCTATCTCTGTAGAAATTAATTCAAAGCTATTCTCTAAGACATCCTGTTTGATTGAAGACTTTAACTTCTAATTATCTTCTGAAGGTTGTTTGTGTATTTAAATGTACACTGATTCAGTATTACCTAAATACTGGGAAGTCAGCTTTAGGCTTCAGGCACGGCTTGTGAACTTTGTCAATCTGATTTAGAATATGCTGCAGCATATTACAGGTGCATCTGTTAACTGAGTTTTGTATCTACTGCTTTAAAGAATTCTTGTTACTTGAAAAGGCTCCACTTAAAAATGTAGTTCCTGAGTGATGCCAGAAACGTCTTTTCACATCACAGGTCAGTTTAGGGGTTTACTTAGAATAATTTTTCTCTCCTTACATGGGCACTAAACATAAAAGATGTCATGATAAAATTGAATTATTGTGTTACTCATTTGGTATGAGTTGTGTAATAGTAAATGACTGATAAGTGATGTAAATTGTTGATTCTGAGTGTAAATAATGACACTGAACTTGTTTGTTCGGAGCAGTTTTGCTTGGAATAGTGATGGGGGAAATTTACAATCAATTTGGATTTGAAAAAATGTCACTTGTATGCTGTCAGATTTTTTCCAGTTTAAATGTACAGAATGAATTAATGTTTTTTTCTAATGTATGTCATGCCAGTTGAAATTAAACTGCTGATGTCTTTGAATTGTGAAGTGATTTGTTACCTGCCCAAATTATGCCTGTTGGTAGTTTATCCAAGTTACGGTATCTGAATTGGCTTTTTGCTGGTACACCTGTCATCACGTAGCTTCTTTACCTTGGGATATGCATAGGAAATTCTTTTCATAATGGTTTTGAATTTAAGCTTGAGCTTAATTCTGAGAGTACTGTCGCAGACCTTGTTTCTGAATTATCTTTACACTAAAACAGTTTCTGCTGTTTAAATACTTTCTGTCATTGTGAATGAAAGATGATTTTGTTGTTAATAAAATCTGCAGGGTGCCTCGCAGAGTTCAGAACATGCTTCTGAGCCCTGTTTGAACACCACTTCGAGCTGTAAGCAAAAGCCCTAAGAAAGCACTAGTGATGAATGGATGTTTCTACTGGTTGTTGCATAATGCCAGATGCGTGTAAAAGTATTTCCCGTGCTGTTAGAAGTTTGAAGCTTTAAATGTTCATTCAGTAGTGTTCCGTAGAGTGAATTTGGTTGGCCTGTTCCATCCTGACTTGTGCATGTTGACTGCCATTGCTGCAAATGGCTTTAGCATTCAGCCTCTAACTGACATTCGTGCTGAGTGTCGTAGCTGTAGCACGCCTCTCTCCAGAGCCTCTGAACTTACCTGTTTGGCCTATCTGCAGCTAATGGATTGGGTTTTGTTAGGCTTGACTTGTCAGTCAGTGACTTTTGGCTGCTTACTTGACTGTATATGAAGATGGGAATGAAATGACTTTGCACACACAAGGTTTATGATGGCTGGACAGAGGCATAAAAGTGTTTGCAACTGGAGAAGAGAGCTTAAGATTTTAAAGGTTGCTGAGACAGGAATCTTCCTGGACAGTTTAACATTTTCTTGTTCTTATTGCTAGAAGAATATTCAGCTGGATCTTCTGCTGTTCTTTATCTTTCCTGTATGACTCTTACTTTTGGTAGTTTTATTTCTAGGGCCAATAGATGTTTTTATACTTTTGTACTTTCCTACTAATACTCAGATTTGAAGGAGTTATGATAGCAAAGATGTTTATCTTATCTCCAAGCTCCTGTTTATCTACCAATACAGCCTGATTTGCAAACTGAGAAGAGTAGTTAGGCTTTCACGTACTAGTCATTGCTAAACTTATGTTTTGGAATGTCCCACTTTTGCAAAATTGTAATAGTAACATTACAGAAGACAAAGTTTAATATGAAGTTCATGGTTTTCTTTTTATGGCCATGTTTCTACAAGAAATAAACTTCAATTTGAATTAAACACTATTAATCTGAACACAAACCAAAGTACTTGCAGGGTACCCGTGACAGTGATTTGCATCAGATCTGTCAGCAGGAAAATTTGGGTGATTGTTGTGTTGTTTTCCTTGTTTATTTGTTACTTAAGTGCTCTTCTGAATTTAATAATACTGATGTGCTGACTGTTAAGTGTCAGCCATGAAATAAAGCTTTTATTTAAAAACTAACTGTGGTGTACACCTGTCTGAGACCTGGTGCCATACTGCAATTTCATTCAGTGGCTGAGGGAATGAAATGGAGCAGGGTGGTGGTGTTGAAGCAAGACCAAGTCAGTTCAACTGAAAAGTCCCTGGCGGGACTGTGTAACTTGGTCTGATGTGAAGCCTTTATATTGAAATAGTTTGCTCTTGAGTAGGTACGTGTTTTGAATAGCATGTCATGCTTTTGGAGCTAATGTTTGCCACAGCGTCCTGTTACAACCTGATGTATAAGCTCACTTTAAATGTCATAAAAAGCAGTTGTGGTAATTTCTAGATGATTATGTGGACTAAAAGCTGAAAAGGTGTGGTCTGGACTTGAAATGTGGTACAAATAGTAGGATGAAGTGGAAGTTGGATAAGTGTCATCCTTTCTGGCACGCAGGGGAAATGACCTTTCTTTGCTGTTTGACTGAAACCCTTTTTCTCTCTCTCCCCAGGTCTTAGTGGTGCAATGGCTAGTATAAGTGTTCGCTCGAGTACCCCAGGCTCGCCTACTCACGTGAGCAGTGGCTCCAATGCTAGTCGAAGGAGAAATGGACTCCATGATGTTGATTTGAACACTTTCATATCAGAAGAAATGGCACTCCACTTGGACAATGGTGGAACTAGAAAGCGTACCTCAGCCCAGTGTGGCGATGTCATTACAGACTCACCAACTCATAAACGCAACAGAATGATCTAAACTGCAAAAATTTCAAACCCACCATGCTGCTTGAAAGCCACTTGATCCTCAGAGTACTATTGAAAAGGAAACATGAGGCCATCTTTCCATATTCACTGTTTAAGACGAATTCAATAAATGCCATAAAGGAAATTTTAGATATTACATTAGATGCCTCTTGTAACTGCGGCTTTCTTAAACTATATTCTTAGCAGAGGACATCAGATATTGTGTAGTAGTTAGCAAGATCATCATAGGCGAACATGTATCTGTTCCAAGGCTAAAAGTGACCTTACTTGTATTATTAAAGGGAAAGGAAATTTCAGATGTTTATTTGGCTATAGAATGCTTTTTTTTTGTCCTTTATTTCCTGCTTTGAGTATTTGCTTAAACAGTATTGCCAGTTTGACTGAAATTGTCTACAACATGACTTGGCATCTTTGTCAAAACTGCAGGCTTCCATTTTTGCAGCACTGTACCATGCACCTAGTTTCTGTATAGTAACAGTGTGCAAGTTATAAATATTGGACTGTACCCTTTTTAGTTTTAAAAGCAGTTGATAATTCTGGTGATTGTGTGATAATGTAAAGAGGTGCTATGATGGTCATGCAATTAATACTTAATATTGAATCAATACAAGGATCTTTATTGGATTCACTTTGTGTGTTCTAGTGCTCTGAAGTAGCAATATTAAACTTTTCCCCAATTAACTTAATAGGCTTTTAAATCAGTTTGAGAAAATATATGTACTTATTGGTATTATCCTTGTGGTAATCATACACAGTGCAGACTGCACCAGTGCTGACCTAAATTTAGAGAAAAATGTCCTGTAATTGGAAAATAGGCTTTTCTGTTCAGTATTAGTGAAGGGTAGGTTTTGTGTACACCCATATCCTATTTTACATTTCTTGTGAAGTAATTGCCCATTGCTGGGGAGGGGTGGGAGGAGAGGGAATGTGGGGAATAGTTGGAAAAGGGGTGTGTTCTAACAAGTAAGACTTCTGGTCACATGTGGAAACTTGGACTAACTTAAACAAGATTCTGTATGATGCCATCCCCTTCAGGAGGGAGTGACATGCAGGTTCTGTGAAGTGCTAAGAAAATAATTTAAAACTGGAAGTTGATTATAAAACTCTGGATAAACATGCTGTAAGCATGAATTTAAAAGGATAAATGGCTTTCTTCTTGTGTTTAGCTTACATTCATAGGATTGAACTCTGGCTGCCGTAACTTAAGCATAATCTAAAACTGAACTAGAGATCAAGACTGATCTGCTGCAAATCCATTTCTGAATGGGGAAGGACGTATGTTGGTCTTGGAGTGTCCTATTTTTATATGTAGAGGGAGCAAGTCTTTGGTGGAGAGCTCTGGCTTTTAGGGCCTGTAGATCTCTGCCTCAGGAAGGGATAATACAGGAAGAATAAGAAAATGAAGAGCTCCAAACCTGCACGTTGGGAAAGGGGTATATAGTGAGGTGGTATGCATGCTTTAACTGGAAGCATAGGCTGATTCTTGGATTAAATGTAGCTGTGCTAGATTCACAATACTAAAAATTGTGGTTTCTGGCAAAGTTAAGGCACCTTGAGCTCCATGTTAATACACAGCTCTTCAAGACTTTTGCTTACATGCTTGTAGAGTCAGATCTCTTTTTTTATTATCTCCCTGTTTGAAGCAGACTTCGCTGTAGGTTTGCCCCTTTCTACCCTGGTGTCCTCTCATCAGTGTCTGTAGTCAAGGCAAGACAGCAATGCTGTGTGAGATACTCAAGGCTCTCTAAGAGCATGACTTCCTTGCCTTGTGGTGCTTCCATCACATTTCTTTGCATCCAGGAGTCCTTGAAGATGTCAGCAGTGGCACAGTACTGTAGTGAGAGGCTCTGTAGCTCATGGACAGCTCTAAGAGCTGTCCAAAGCAAAGTGGTAAGAACTGCTCGACCCCCCACCTGTGTTACATAGCTGAACTTGCACATCACTTGAAGACTCAGTATACATTAATTTCAGTTACTGCTATTAACTACAATTCGTAAGATTTAGTTTATGTAAAATATTAATACTGCATAAAGCTGGTTTTCATTTGGAGACTGCATTTTCAACAAAGATTTTGAAGATGGTATCTGAGTATATCTGGTAGTATTTATTAGAATGTTGGCAGAGGGATTTTTCTGTTCTAAAAGAAAGTCTGCAGTCCTGAACAGAAAGGACGTGTGTGAGAACCGTTCTTCAGCTCTTCTTTTTATTTGTTAACTGGCTTGTACAAGTAAGATGCTTATGCTCTGCAACTTCTAACTCACTTTACTGTTAAAGTGGTAAAGGTGACATCGTACTGGTATCAGTTCTGCACACAGGGACTGAACTGTAGCAATGCTGCTCGTCTAGCCCAAATACCAAGCCTGTTCAAATCACTTCCCCCCTTCCATGCAGTGAAATAAATCTTATTAATGCTCTGAAGCATTAATTCAGTCTATTACCACCTCAAACTAAATTTGTCTGGCTTCTTATTTAATTTGTGCCATTTTTCTTCGAAAGAAAGCAGACTGATACTAAACCGGTTGCATTAATGTTTTTTTGCTTGTACCTTAAATATTTGGCGACTTTTGATTGTTTTTCATTTAGCCCCAACTGTTGTTTGCTCTTTGACCTCTGCCAGAATGATCAAAAATGCATGTATTCACCTGATAAACACAGGCGAACAGGTTGTCTCTTAAAAAAAAAATAAAAAAAGTCCAGTACCTGTTGCTTTGAAGACTATTTCTTGTGCCAGTGTAGAAAATTGATGCTCGGGAAATAGCTTTCAGCTGTTACCCAGACTGTAGCTCCTGGAGCCAGAAGTGAGTTGATTTTGAGTAAGGAACACTGACTTGAGAACTGTTTAGTTTGGTAAAAATGGTGCTTTCTTTTGCTTTCTCCTCTGAGTCGTGCAGTTGCCCGGTCTCTTCTCAATGTCCAGTCTCACACGAGTGTGCGGCAGTTACATAAAGTACATCCTGCACTGAAGCTACTGAGCTTGGCTTGCTTATTAATGAAGTAAGTTTTAAATGTTAAATTTAAATCTATATTACAATAAAGTAATGCAAAAATGATTTTGACTGAAATTGAAGTCCTGCAGTTAAACTTACTTTCAAATGTGGTTTACCCAGCTGGAGTAATAGAAACTCTAAGTCATAATAAACCTAATAAAAAAAAAAACCCAACTAATCAGGCTGCTTTGTAGTTCTTTAAATTTCTGAATAATACAGTCCATCAGTAATCCCAGAGAAGATGTGGTTAGTGTGAACTGACAGGCTGCCTTGGCTGTGTGGATCAGGAATTCCCTTGAGGAATGCAGTTTGGTGGTAGCTGTTTGGTGTAGCTTGCATACAGGTTTTTCCTTTGTCTTTTTTGGACTAATGAAGGTGCTAAGAATTGGGGTGTACTGTTATGTAGTACTAAGAACTGGGGTGTACTGTTACATTTGTACAAGATGTTTTGCAGACTTTAACATTGCTAATACTTAAGCATCTTAAAGGGATTTAAGCGGCATAGTTTAGGAAGTTAAGTGGTGTTGACTTCAATAATAGAGCTTTCCAGTCTTTTGCAGAAGACTCTTTGGACTTAAGTGAAATCAGGTGCTTTAATGAGCAGCATTTCCTGCTTTGGATGAGTGTCCCTAAACCTGCAAACTATTTTCCACTTGCTGTATCAGCAGATTTTAGAATTTCATTATGAAGGAAAGCTTTATTTCAGAGGAGCTTTTCAGTTTAAAAAGTATCTTTTTAATGAACCTTACCATTTTTTTCACTTAGCCAGTGAAATATTCCGGCAAGGATTTGGAAAGATTCTCGAATGGCTTCTAAACCCCAGCATCTTTCAGTTGTTAGCCCAGAGCTAAGTAATCCTTTGTCAGAAACGAGGAATGCACACCTGACTTGTTCTGTGGAATTCTCTGCACCAGGTGGGGCTGGTGTGGTTGTCTGGGGCAGCCACAGGGCCCTCTGGGCTGCTCATTCCAGAGCCTCTGGTGATGCAAGGCCAGGAGGAAGGCCCTGGCACTCCTGGGCTGGGCATGTAACTCCTGGGGATAGTTTGAGGCTGGAGAATTCCCTCAGAGCTCCTGAGTCAATGCTGGTGCTTTCTGCTGCCCTTCTCCCATGGCCCCTCTCAGACCCTCTCGAAAGGACAACTCACACAGCTTGTAGTGAATAAACCAACCCAATTCCCTTCTTTGTAGTATGGAAGCATCACCTTGCTCTGATTTTTTTTTTTTTTAATAAAAGAAATGGAAGCCAAATGTTTCTCAGTGGGCAGTGAGATTCCAGTATTTCCCATCTGACTTTGAGCAGGGCTGCTGATGTTACAGCAGCTGTTGGGGTTTTGGAACATTGGGATTGTTTTCATTGACCACGATGGGATGTGGTGGGGACGTGCACAAGTAGTGTGATCTTGTTGGAATCTGCTGTGAGCCCTCTGGGCAAACACTGGTTTGTTGAAAATCTTAAAATTTAGTGATCAGCTGGTTAAAATAGCATCTAAGACCAGTCTTAATCATGCCTTGTAATATTTCACCATTCCTATCAGATTTAAGTGTCAAGGTGACTCTGGATGCTACAGAACAGCGAGCTGTGCATGAAGGGAATCCTGGGGTCCCTGTTTGTGGTGTCATGGTGTAACACCTTTGCATCTTTATCAGAAAAACTCATGATGCTTTTCCAGCTCTGAAAGTCAAGCCACAAGAATTTTTCGGATATTTTGAACACCTGGTGTCCGTTTTACAAAACATCAAAGCAGAGGACACAAAATGTTTGCGTTTAAGCTCGGTTTGTCAAAAACCTTGTGGTGTTTCTGCTGGACTTCTGATAGGGCCGCTTCCATCTCCTGCCTGTGCAGCCCCCTGTACCTGTGCTCACAGAACAGGCCAGTGCTGACCAGTCCAGAGCTTAGAGTTCATTACCTACCTGGGTATTGCCATTTTTATATTGCTGTTGGAACCTAGCTTTCTTGTTTTGAAGTGAATTCCTTCGGTCCCATCTATAATGCAGTGTGCAAGATCAAGATGGGGAGAAAATACCAAGTTGTGCTGTTTAATTGAGTAATTACTTGATCTCATACAGATAATAACTCTAGTATAGTCAATAGTGTTAGCTCTCTGCAGAGTGATGAGCTTTAGATCACTTTTGAACCACAAAAATCTCTTGCATCTTATGAATGTTTTAGGCCAGTCTTGTGGCTATTTTTTGAAGACACTTGTGCTTTTTTGAATATATTTCAAATTTCAAAGCCCTGGTGAGAGAGCTTTGTCATAAGTTTGCAAGAGTGATATTGCCTTATCTATTTCACAAAGTACAGCTGAAGGTCACTACTGCTGTCTTCAACAAAAGTGTTCTAACCCCTGTTTTCCTGTTCTCTCTGAAAGCACCAACAGAAAGAAATGCATGGTTTGTGCTTAGAGGGGAGTGAACTCAGCTAAGGGGGACCATCTTCTAGAGACTTACATTGAATGCCCTGCCAGTAATCCAACCATTTATTCTGCTGAGGGAACTATAATTTCTATTTTTTCTTTCATCTCTAAGCTTTTCTGCTGAAAAAGCTCACTCAGTGAAACCTGTTTTTTCCTGGCTACATTTAAATTACTTCCTGTGAAAGAGCATCTGTGATCTCCCATGGGGTAGGCAGGCTTTTTGCTTCTCCTTGAAGAAACTGTTGTCCTTAAGTGAATCACTGAAGATGCATTTCTTGCTGCTAAAATGAATTTTAAAGTCTTTGATTTAAGTGATTGCAGTTTTCAGAGTAGGAATCTGCTGAAGATGCTCTGAATGTTGTAGCTGTAGACTTTTCTGTGTTTCCAGATGGCAGTGTAGGGGTACAACTCATTTGGAGTCTTAGATTATTCATTAAAACCTGATTTGTCTACATCTGCTTGCTCTGTAACAGCTTCTGATGTAGTCTTGCCAAAATTCAGATTTCCTTAGGCCTAGATACATATCCCAAAATAAGAGCAATTCATCTGTCCTTTGTAGAAATTTTCCGGAAAAATGGGCTCAACATATTTAAGTCCCAACAACTGAAGTCTTTAATACTTTCAACACAAGGCCTAAGACTTACCTCAAAGTAAGCTTGCAGGTTGACTTGATCATCCCTGAAATGTCTGCATCTGGTTTTCTTCCTCCTATGTGTGGCTGTGGCCCATTTTGACCTCTTTTACCCAAGAAGCTTCTCCCTGTTCTGAATGCAGCCTGTCTGAAGGTCCAGGTGTTTCTGGTAAGTGCTTGTACTTCGTGTGTGGTGGTTCTTTTAAATTACCATCATCTTGGATTGCCCACAGCTCGTGGGGCTTCTACCCCTGGAGATACTGTGGTTTCCATCCTGTTCTTGGAGCTGCTCCGAGCAGATTGGAGCAGGTAACCTCCCAGCTTCCCTTTCCACCTGAATTAGTCTAGATGTGCTCTATACTGACCTTCTCAACACAGTTTTATCTGTGAGGGGTGAAAGGCACTGCAGTCCTTGCTGCCAAGCCGTTCCTGCTGCTCAAGGAGCAGCTGCCCCCTGATAAGAAGATCAATATTGCTTTCCTATGAGGCATGTACTCCTCTGGAAACTTAAAGGTTGTCATCAAAATTGCTACTCCTGGGTATAGGCAGCCCTTCAGAGCAGAAACCGATCCCAAATGTGACTACATGAATTTCTTGCCTCCGTCTCTCCCATTTCATGAGCTTTGAGGTAACTGGGTGAATTTGGGCTGGATTGTGAAGGTGCTGGTGTGTGCTGGGACTTGGCATCACCTCCAAAGGAAGGGGAGCATCTGCCAGAGCTTGGTTTTCATAAAGTCATAAAAATGCCATTTTATGGTAAGAGGTGAGACTCCAATTAAAAGTTTCTAAGTGGTTCTGTATTAAGGCCAAGCCCCCTCCTCATTAATGTTCTGGCAGATTGGTAATTAATACAGTGAAATGGGGAGTGAAACATTGTCTATGTTAGATTCTGTTAGTGTGTGTTTTGATGTGATCTGATACAGGGGAAATAGTAGAACAGTGTATTAGATGCTGTATTAGATTAGAACAGTAGATTAGATGTATAATCACTTAAGGTTCTAATTGTCATTATATCTGTTTCTTGTATGACTAATTGGGATACCCTGACCTAATACCAGTTATAAATGTCTAAAACTTTCCACTTACTGGACAGTGTCTCAGAAAAGCACCAGGTGGGCTGTTGGCTTCTTGAAATTGTTTTTCATAAACCTGGGATATTGCCTGAAAGGTAGAACCTAGATTAATTACTCTGTTTCAGCCTAAGATCTCCAGAAATTAAAAGGTCTCACTGGAGCATGCCAAAAATGGGGGCAGGCTTGAGAAGTGTGGGTAGTTCCAGAATCTGTCTGTGTATCAGAAGCTCATCTGACACCACTTGAAATATATAGATAATTCTGCAGATTTGGTCATGCTCAATTCTGCAGTTATGTTTCTTTAGTTTTAAACATTTGTGTAGGTCTAAAGGCATATGAGGGTCCCAGTTCTGCTGGTGAGTAACCCACCAGGTTGTCCTTCTGTGTTGACCAAACAACTTTCACATGAGACTGACTTTCCATCCCATTATTTACCTCTATGTGTGGATTTGAGATAATATTGCCAACCTTTTTGTCCCTGTTATGCAGCTATTTTGCTGTAGCTCTTCAAAACAGAGCTAAAGGCAGGTTCCCACATCCTGCTCAACCATAAACTTGCCCAGTGCAGTGCTGTAGGTCAGCCCCTAAATCCTTGTGGTAACTGCATTAATACAGAGCAGGAAGGCTCCACTGAGACCCCCAGACTACGTACAGATGGTCAGCAGGAGATGGTGTTGAAAACTAAGGAATCAGGGATAGGCAGGAGGTGATACAGGAGCATTGAAAGGCGAAGGGAACTTTCCTGTCAGCCCTCATTGCCCTCAGCTGTGGTAGCTCTGAGCTTAGGCTGGGGTAGGTTTGTGTTCCTGCTGGCCCTGGTTCAGCACTGGCTGTAGTGGCCAATGGATGGCTTGGGTGACTTCAAAAAGTCATTTTTACAGCGGTCCATGTGCAGTGTTACTTAGGGCTGCATACAGCCAAGTGCTCGATGTTCCCAAATAAAGCCATGATGCACTGGTATGGAGGAGAATCCTTTCTCCCTTTTAAGCCTACGGCTTTGGTGCTTGGTTCAGGCTCAGCAGAGGCATCTCTGTTTGTGTCACAGGGGATTTCATGGGAATGATGCTGATGCTTTAAAATATCTCAGTTTTTTAAAGCAATGCAAAGAGCCCTTGGGATTATTTAACTGCTATGCCTAGTCACTTTACCCCTTTGAAAACCAGTCCTTCAGCAAACAAAAATAATCCCTCAGGTGATTCTTGCCAATGATTTTGCAATGTTCTTTGTAAAGCAAAATGTCCAGGATCAAGTAACAAGTGCTGTGCTGGGAGGCAAGAAGGTGATGGCTCTAAAAAGGGGCGATGTGCTGTTGGTGCACTGAGCATCTCATTGCTCTGAGAAACCTCACACCACAGAAATGAAGTTTTGGTCTGAAGATTGTGCAGCTACGTGTCAGCTGCCCATGGCCTGTGGTGCAGGGCAAGGTGGCAGCAGTGCTCCTGCCAGGAGGCTGGAGGAAAGATAAAGCACCAGGAGCTCTCATCTGCTGCCTTTCCGACTTGCCTGACAAGCGCTGGAGTAGGTGTGAATAAGGATCTCTTGAAGGAATACAAAAAAGGGCCGCCAGGGGCCATCACCTTGAACTTGCCCTTTCAAGTGTTATCTATAAATACGGTTCCCCAGAGCAATCCAGCTGGCACCCTCTAGTCGAGCTCATCATGATCTCAGATAAAACTGCAGTCGAGTGGAGCCAGATCTTCAGCTGCTTTATGGAGCCATGCCAATTTCCACTGCTTGGGAATGAACAGGAGGAGCTTCTTCCCATGCTGGAGCCTTATAGGAAAGAAGAGATGTGAACCTCCCAGCGATGGCTGCACTGCAGCTCACTGATCTTTGTGGGGTGCACCCAGACGGGAGGGGGAGAGAATCCTCTCCAAGATTACAGAGATCACGTGTCCCAAAAATCCCACGTGGTGGTGGAGCCCCTGTTTTTTTGGGACTCTCACCCCAGTGCATACCCATAATGTGTCAGTGATCCAGCTACTGCCTAAATATTTTTAATAAGCAGCATTTGTCCCCATATTAGCATGTAGAGAAAAGGCAAGGTGGTGTGGGCAGCCCGAGGTGTGGGGAAGAAGTCCTGACTCTCCCAGGATCTGGAATTTTGCTTCTTGTGTTTTAGCCTAGGTTTTCTTTCGGAATGTGGCATCCAGCAGGTTGTGCCAAGGGCTGCACTGCCCTGTGAAACAGGAGGTTTGCATCCCTCCCCTGTGGGCTTGCTTCCTAACAGTGCCTTTGCCTCCACGTGTGACTGGTGAGGAATCAATGTTTTTTTTAGCTGATGGACTCTTCAGATTATCAGATGAAGAGAACTACACAACAGAAATCTTGAATTTGCTAGCTGTATTTGTATCCTTAGAAGCGCAGTGTGCTGTCATCTTGCCTCCATGAAGATCAAAATCCATCTTGACAGCCTGCTTGCCTACTTTCTCAGTGGCTGAAGGCAACTTTGCAGGCCCTTGGAGCTGAAACTGTCACTTTTTGTTAATCCTGTATGTTTCTTGCATTTAAACTTTCAAATATATCAGTACAGCTGGTGTAAACTCCATAATCATGGCTTTATTATACAAGAGTAACTCTTGCATATCTAGCCCAAAGTTAACACTTCTCAAACAGCAGCAAACTGGGTGACATGATGGCCAAGATGCTTTTCAGGTGATCTGGTACAACCTGTGGCACTGCACAGCCCAGCTGGGTGAGCCCCAGGCTGGTGCCTTGGTTGCCACAGGAAGATGCATGAGGCAGTGGATGCAGTGATGCTTTCCCACTTCTGCTACTTGTATGTCATTCTCTTTTTCATTTGTAGATGTATTGGGTCCATTATCAGCCACAGTGACACTTAATCCATGTGGTAAAGTCCAGGCTTAGCATTTCACATGATGAAACTGGTAATACATTGCAAATTAAACATTATTTGCTCTCCCTTCTTTTCTCTCAAGTTTGTTTCCATGTAGGGTGTGCTCAAGAAATGCAAGATGGAAAAAGAAAATCAATAGTTATTGATGCTAAAATATTAATGTTCCTTCTGAACGAAGGGTGGAAGAGAGTGAACTCCTGGGAGTTCACTGCAGCCCTGACTGCAGTACTGCAGAGTTTGCAAGTGCTTTGGAGAGCAGAGGGTGGTGCCAGCATGGGCAGGGAGAGAAGAGCTCGGTGTGAGTTGACTTCCCCAGACTCTCTGAAGGTTCCTGACACCCCTCACACGACAAAGTGAGTGCTGTGCAGTGCCTGTCCTGTGTGTCAGTGTGGGAATGGCTGGAGAAATCCTGACAGGGTGTGCCTACGCTGCTGCTGGGTGGATGTAACAGGAATGTCTCTGCAGCTTCTGCTGTCCAGCACTGTCCCATGCAGCTGTGTCCCCCCGTGTGCCAGCTCCATGCTCCTGGCTGAAGCTGTCCCATTGTCTGGGTACTGAGAAACAACCAGGGGAGCTGGGCAAGAGGTGTACCAGTACTGAAACAAGTACAAGTATTTTAAGGTATGGGCGTGACTTAGAAATGATTTCACAGCGAAATAGGCCAAAGTTTCCCTGTGTTGAGGGTGTCATTCCTGCCCAGTGGTTCAGCCCTCCTGGTTACCCCTTCACAGCAGGTTTATCACCGTTATCATGCCAGAAAAGTGTACTGGTGACAGAAAGGAGCAGTCTGTCCCTGTGCTCTTTGCAGGCTGCCTGGCAGAACTGGCTCTGTCCTTGCCATACTGGCGTGAGGGGAGCCAGCACCTCAGTTCCCAGCCTCCAGAAACTCTTGGTGTTCACACCATACACCTTTTGTTCAGGCTTCCAGAATAATTTCTTTTTTAGATGGAGGTCTTCATGTGAATGTGAAACCCTGTCAGGCATGGGCAGGTTCGGGTTTCCCAGCCCATTCCCTGGCTGCTGCTGCCATCTAGGGTGCGAGCCAGCGGAGCCTCGGTGCTGGCCACGGGCAGCCACGGCCTTATCGCACCGTCCATGGCCTTATCACACCGTCCATGGCCTTATCGCACTGTCCGTGGCCTTATCACACTGCCCACAGCCTGCTGTGCGGGGTTTGCTCCTGAAGGGCTCACGGACAGCCAGGCCAGGGCCCACCACCGCTGCCAGGGCTGAGCCACATGTGGGGGTTAAACATGGACGTATTACCTAACTATATTATTCCCAGCAAAAGCTGTGTGAACAGCTGCAGAGGAGCACTGTTCTGAGGTGTTACAGTGGGGCTGGGGACACGGGGATTTGGTTCCTGGTGTTGCCGTGAGCTCCCTGGTGTAGCAGGTGCTGCCGTGGCCGCGTGCTGCGGTGACCCCGCCGGGGCTGGCGGGGGACCCTGGGCTCACAGCAGGCTCCTGCCCTGGGCAGCTTGGTTTGTTTGTTGTTTCAAGGTCCCTGTGCAGATTGTCAGGGTGTGTGGAAGGGGTCAGAGATGGTTGCAGTGACCCTGAGCTGAAGCCCCTCCAGAGCAAACTCATGGCATGTGTTCCACCTGGGCCGTACTGCTGCCTTTGTTTTTGTGCTAAATGGGCTTTGTCTGTCAATCCAAGAAGTTTTTACACACACTTAGAACATGAGCCAAAGGCAGGCTGGCTCCTGCCCAGGCTGAGGGGCACAGGGAGAGAGCAGATGTTCAGTTCAAACCAAAATCATTCCCGAGCTTGAAAATCCACACTAATGGCTCTGGCCGCGCAACAAGGACTTCAAAGCAAAAGGAATTTTTTTTTAGTAGTTCCAGCTCAGGTGTAACTGAAATCCCATTTAACAGAGTGTTTCCACAGACTCCACGTTTGTGAAGCCCAGCAAATAGGACTCACTTTTCTTCAGCAAACTGGAGCCTGGCTGAGTTCACTGAAGCCACATGGGTTTGCCCTAAGCTGACCTTGGTGAGGTAAAGGCCTCATCAAACCCAGCTGGTATTCTACTGAGCTCAAATTCCTGGTTAAATAACTTTACATACAGTGTGAAATCCCTCCTGGCTGTCCTGGAGCCAGGTGAGGGGCTGCCAGGGCTGATTGCCACCCACTGGCATGGATGAACTAGGCACTGAGCAGTCCAGAAAAACAGCACATCGTGACCTTCCTGACGGCAGGACTGGCCTTTGAGAAGCACGTGGGCTTCAGAACAGGAGACACGGGCACCACAAGCAAGCAAGTACATTTTTTTAACTGTCTCTTATTTTTAACCATTTATTTCAGTAAAACCAAGGCTGTGGATCTGCATCTTATTCCTGCAAATCCTTTCCTCCTTGTGCCCCCATGTGGTCCCTCCCTACTCTGCCTTTACATAGCAATACCTCACCTTTTCTATCATTCTTCCCTTTCCTCACATCCTCAATTTTTTTCATTGTTTCAAATAAGTCTGTATGGAAATGATCTGTATAGTCCACAGTGTACAGTCGTGAGATAAAGTTACCAGAGGGCCAGAAGGAATTAGGTGTTTTCATTTGTATGGGAATTTTACTTTGTTCCAGGTTTCCTGTTGATTCTGATGAATTTCAGCAACTTAGAGCACAGATTCTGACATATTTTTCATGTGCTTTGGCTGTAGCATGAACTATGGATCAGATTTTAAAAGCTCTGTAGTTTGAAATGGTTTGACATATTCTTCTGGGAACCCTTATAAAGTTATTAATCCATGCAGGTAACTTTCCCTCCTCCATTTCCTACAAATCAATTCTTTACACATATACTACAACCTTTTGCTCTTTCGATGTGAATGTAGGGTTGATCAAACCTTAAAGAGTGTGCAGTGGGGCAGATTTAGAGCTACATGGTTTTGCACCAGGACTGTGGGGCTCACTCTTTGCTTGCAATCAATAAATATTAGTTGATGCAAGTATTTACTTAAATGACTTGCTACACTGGGGTTTTCTTTCATGTTTTAAAATTATGTGAAATTGGAAGAAAATATTATTTGCTTTGAAAGAAAGCAGAAGATGATGCACACGAAACATCCCTTCAGTGGGTAGTTCCCTGAATTTTCTTTTGGGTAGCCCGTTTTTCCCTTACCTTTGGAAGTATGTGGCAGAAATTACTCATTGTTGCCACCCTGAGGATTTTTTTCTATTTTTATGGCTTCTTGGACATTTCCTCACTCTCTGAAACACTCTTTGGAGTCCCATGGGGCTGGTAGGCAGGTGATTCTGTTCCTAGAAAAATGTCGAGCTGGCACTTTTTAATGTTGGGGTTTTTAGATTCACCTCAAATGAGTACATTTAAAGCTGTATTGATTTCAGTGTGCTTGGGACTTGACCTTTTTTTCTTATTTGTTAATATGGATGTAGCTATTGGAGGTAACTACTCAGTTTAATTATTCCAGATGGACTGAAATCCATCAATGACTCAGAGTGCAATTAAATTCTTTCTACTTTTAGGTATTTAGAGATTTCAGAGACTGCTGGCAGTTCTGGCATTTTTCATTATCACAAGTATTATGCATTGTATCTTTATTTATATAATTTATAGAGTTGTATTATACCTTGAAGTGAAGTTAGTAGGGCTACTAGGAGTTTGGAGTAACAGCCACAAGTCATTGCGTGTAACTCATTTTAGACTCCAACCAACAAAGTGTATGGTGTGGAAACACCTTTAGTATCTTCTGAACTTCAGTTTATTTTGGTGAAACATCTCCCTTGTTTTGTAAGAGTTCCAAAACTTGTTCTTGGAAAAATCCCCATTTCCCAGCTGGCTTTCAGCAAGTTCCAGATCTGGTCCTAATTAGTGCTGTGTGAGCATATGTTATGTACAGAACTGACAAAACCCAAAATCATCATTGGAAAAACCCTGGTAAACTGATGGCGTTTGTGTGAGCGTCCAAATTGCGACAAATTCGTTTTCTTGCGTGGATATGAGTTGCAGAGAAAAGAAGTTGGAGATGTCAAAATCTGCGTGTGAGGAGCTGTGGGTAAGCCCTGGGTGTGACGCTCGAGGCCCTGGCACCCCTGCTCTGTGCTCTGAGCTGTGCTCCTTGGCTGGAGAGGGCTCTGTGGTGTCACCCCTCCAACACCCTCTGGCTCCAGTGTGGCCTGGCTTTTCTGTGACCCCTGTGAACCCCACACCAGCTCTCTGCTCCCAGTAGGAGCTGCCAGCAGATAGGTTTATAGAAAGGTAGTGGCAGGAGACTTGGCAGCTGGTAACAGAGCAGCTGTATTTGTTGTTTCTATCTGCCAGAACACAAATTAATTTGAGCTCCTATACAGGTTAGTACAACTTTTAAAGTGAGGGAGACTATATAAATATATTACTACCAACATCCTAGGTAAGATTTAGTATGAAATTTTATGTGATCCTGATAATTTTACTTGGAGAAGAACATAGAGGAAGTATAAGAAACAACAGGTCATGTCAGGTTGCCCATCCATAATCACAGAGGCCCTGCCCTTGTCATCCATTGCTGGTTGGTGCTGGTGATATTAACTGAAACTGTGAGAGGGGCACGAGAGTCACTCTACAGGGTGAGCTGTTTCTGCCAGCTCACCTGAGCTCTGGGTTTCAATTGGTCAAACTGGTATTGCTCCAACAGTTGCTGGTAATTGCTCCAGAGCAATTTAGGTTTCAGACAGCCCAGCATTCCCAGTAAGAGAGCCTGACTGTTCCAGGAGGTTCTGTCCACCCCTGGGTCCCTACAAGGCAATTTCCCTTGGTATTGGCAGCAGTGGTGCCACCAAAGTCCAGCTCTGGCCAGCAGGGTCTCAACGAGCTACTCGTTCCTGCACAAGGATTCTTGTAACCTTCCTAAAGCTGAAAAGTGCTAAACATGTTCCTACCCTGCTTAACTGGGGGTTTTTGCTCTCCATGTGTTCAGCGGATCGGGGTTGTCTCCGTCAGCCTGGTTAATGTGCTCAGGGTAGGACTGAGATGATCTCAGCAGTTTTGTGTCACCCCTCTCTTTCCTCAGCTGGCCACTGGAGAAATTAGTCTGTGTGAGCACCGTGGCACTGAGGGGAGGCAGGAGAAAAGGTAATTGCTGAGGTTACAAGCACAGGCCAGGAACTAGGAAATCCTGTTTGATCAGAGGGCCTTCACTGCTCAGTTTGCAGTGCTCTTGCCAGAAACCTTGCTCAGCTGCATTTGTCTGGGGAGCCTTGGGTTCTTTTTGTCTTAGTTTTAAGCCATTAAGTGCCATGCTCTCCTGTGTCATTAGGTGTGAGTTCTCTCAAACATGGGAGCCAGAGACCTTCACTCATTGTAATAGCCTGGTGGCTGGAGTTCCCACATTACAGCAGGGCTCCAGGCAGTGGTGATTCAGAAGCAGGAAAAAATGTTCCCTCTGTTGCCACATCAGTTACAATTCTAAGGCATCTGAAGGACTGTGTCCGTGGGATTATTCCCATCTTTCAACAGCGTAAAGATTTGCTACTCATTCTTTTGATTCCTTCAGCTGCTTTTGGGTGGTTAATAGTATCAGACCAGAAAACAACTTCATCACAGCTGCCCTTCAGAAACCCTTGGGCTAACAGAGATGTTAGGAAACACTTTGTAGCATCACCACTGCTTTTGATACTGTGCTAAAATGAGGATGAGTCTGTGCTGTTGCAATTACACAGCAGTGTAAAAAGTCTGGAAAACTGTCCAGGTATAACGGGAGGATAAACCCCACTGTCAGACCCCTAATGACTCCCCTTTGGCTTTGGTTTCCTCCTCCGTTACCTTGCGAATACATTTGGCAGTGGCTGGAGTTCAAGTTACAGCCACAGAGAGTGAAACTGAATGTCGTTGAAGACGTGCTCTGGAAAGAAGATGCAAACCTGCTGTACATAATGACATGAGAAATTTTGAGGATTATTTCTTCCTAAATGGCCCGATGCAAGCGATAACTCTTCTGGACTGCAGTGAAGAGGACGCAGTGTCCAAGGAAGTTCTGCAGCATTTTCACATTTCCCTTAACCTTATAAATACCATTTTTGATTGGTTGGTAGCAAGATGTCAGGCTGGGAGTGTTTGCCCAGCCTCCGAAGGCACGCAGACATGCTGTGGAATGAGCAGGGAAGCTGGTGCACACTGAACAGGAGAGGGCACTGGCACTCCAGCAGCTGTGCTGGGCTCAGCACCGGCCGGCGCCGAAGGATGGATTTTTACTGCAGCTCAGCACATACACTCTCATCATCTTCTGCTCTTAATGTGAGGAAAGAGTCTATGAAAAAGTGGATGAACTGCATTTATTGTCTATGAATCTCTGGAGATAGGGAAACCCACTGCACCCGGTGGGGACCAGCCCCTTTCCTCTGAACATAGACCAGTTCATCTTCTGGTGTCTGTAGCTCTTGTGTCTTTTTGAAAAACTCTGCTTTAGTGACCTTTTTCTACACCTACATTAGGTATTCAGCACACAAGCTAAGGTGACATTCCTGTTGTCCAGGGGAAGCTCAGGTTGTGCATTCTCTCCTGCAGTCGTGGAAGTGTGCAGCCCTTCGCCCCAAGTGCCTGGATGTGCTGCCTCTCCTCCTGCCCCCTCTCTCAGCCATCAGAAACTCTGAAAGGCTGAATTTCCCTCCTGCTTCACAGCATTAACAACAGTGTGCTGGGGAGCAATGAGCAAGTGGCCCCTAACCAGTGGGTGAGGAGCTCTGAGTTGGACTCCGTGCCTCCTGCCACCACCTCTGATGTGAATGCTCGTGAAGGGCTCCATGCTCTGACTCAAAATGCTGGACACAGACCTCTTTTTTTTTTTTTCTTTTTTTTTTCCTCCTTGAATTTCCATCCTTTTTTAATTCTCATCTTTTTGCTTTGCACATGTAAAGGGTCTATCATACCGGAAAGAACCCAGTTCTGTTTGTTTTCTACTCTAATAAGTCTTAATTAAACCCAAAGTAAAGCTTTCATAAAGCTGTCAACATAATTACAGGTTGGGAGAGCCTCCCTGCTGAATCTAAATCCAGCTCCCGGCTTCCTGGTCCTGACAGACTGTGGCAGGGGAAGGGGGAACAAGGCAGGGGTGGCAGCAGCCCCTTCGCTTCTCTCTCAAGTCCTTTGCAATTTGTTTCTGCTCTGCGTGAAGGTCTGTGAAAGGCAAAGCAGAAAAGGCCTGACAGAAACAGAAGGAAATATATTTAGAAACGTGAAAAATAGGAAGGGAAAATGTTTTATTTGCATTATTCACCAGGTTCTATTATTTATTACATTGCTGTGCTAGTGTATGGTTTTATAACTCCCAAAGAAATGGTTGTTTTTCTGGAGGGCAGCTTTGTGCTGCTGCAGCTTGTCTTTTAAATATGGACTCTTGATAGGAGGCATTCTTGGGCTATGGCTGCTGTGAGGGTGGTGAGGCCCTGGAACCGGCTGCCCAGGGGAGCTGTGGCTGCCTCATCCCTGGAAGAGTTCAAGGTCAACTTGGACAGGGCTTGGAGCTACCTGGGATAGTAGAAGGTGTCCCTGCCCATGGCAGGGAGTGGAATGAGATGAGCTTTGAGGGCTCTTCTAACCTAAACCATTCTATGAATCTATTTCAGTGCTGCTTATTTTAAACCATGAGTTTGTCAGGTCGGGTTTTGACAGGAGAAAGGTGAACACGTTTTTTCTGCTTACCATCTCCCCCAGCTCTACCTTAAGCTGGATATTTCCAGAGGTTATCTTGTGAGCTTGGGCAAGGGCAGGCAGCAAGATGCCGTGGACTGATTTCCATGATGGATTTAACAAAGGTGAAGGGACAGTAGGGGCTGCTTTCCTGCCCCAAACAGGTCAGTGGCGATTTCATACTTCCTGATGACCTTCACAGCACCACTTTGTCCTCAGGCTCATCTAAAGCAGAAGGACTGTCCTGGGCAGCAAAGGCAGGTTTGGGTGTTGCACAAGCACGTTTAGGAGGTCACTGCACTTCAGTGTTTGTGAAGGGCTAAGTGGCTGCTGGTGTGGGGTGGGGTGGTTGGGAGCTGCAGTGATCTGCCCTCATGCACAGCTGGTGTAAGGGAAATGTAGGAACTTAGGAGGGACTTTCCTGCACTTTTCATACCCTTACAGGAACAAGGATGCTCAGGCTGTAAGTAAGTGGCTGCTCTCTTGTCACGGGAGGGCAGAAGTTTGGTGTTTATGGAGTTTGGTTCTTTGCTGCAGGTTTGTGGGAACACTGTCCTTTGGAGCAGGACCCTCTGGCTGCAGCAGCTGCTGCCCATCACATCTCTGTAGTGATCTCAGATTAATTTTTTTCCACTCATGATATAGGCAAGATTTTTAGCCTGTTAAAAATCCACAGCTCATGGAGTCTACACCTTCCAATCCCTCTCTATAGGCAAATATTTGCACATATGTAAAACTTTCATTAATTTGCGTGCAATGCTTCATTCAGGTCCACGTGTCCTCTAATGAGTCTTTGCCTGGAAGCCCAGCATTATAAATTGTCCTGATTCAGTGGCCATCTGAACCTTAAATAGCCTGGTGAAAATAAGGAGCTAAAATGTCTCTCTATGAGAATGCATAAATATTCAAATGCTAAACTAAAAGGGCTCTCGTCTCATCCCACAAGCCATTTGAGACCATTGCTCATTCAGCCACGGGAGGATTTTAGTGCTTTAAAAAAATTGCCACAAAACATCTGCAGTCTGCAAAGAGCTGTTCTGCAAAGCATCTTGTAGTCATTCTGTGATGCATCCCTGAAGGATTTATTACCTCCAGCTGGCTGACTCGCAGCACATCCTCCTTCCTCCATCTAGATGGCACTCTGCAGTCTGCAAAAGCCTTGTGCAAATGAGCACGGAGGGGAGGTTTCAGCAGTGCAGCCAGGAGCCTGGAACTTTAGTTGTAATTTTGTCAAACTCTGGTTACATGAATGAGCAGGAAAGGAAACGGAGGAGAGAGGGGGGAAAGAAATTACACTTTTTAGGGTTTATGAGCTCTGGGACTTTAGAGTAGTCTTTTCATCTGGAGCAGGTGCTGGTTTCTGAATGTTCACTTGATAATACATGCTGTGAGTTCTCTTTAACCAGTTCCACTACTCACCCATCTATTTCTTGTCCCTGTAGGTACTTCTGAGTCTTTCTGGTCCTGGATATTGGGCCCATCTGAGATTGTTTGCTCTTTCTGTCCCTCGGGTCACACAGCCTGGCCTTCAAAGGCTTGCAAATAAAGCAAAGGGGTTAGAAAATAAGGATGCTCATTAGTGAGGTACTGACATACCTGAGGGCTCCCTCAGGGTAGCATATTCTTACTTTTAAAGGCAAATTTATTTTCTTCTACAAGTTTATTTTTCTGTTTACTCTCAGGCACGAAGAGAAATGTTTGGGGCTACCAAATGCAAAGCAGGATCCAATAAAGGCAGCTTGGGGAGGATGGTGAAGGGATGTATGGGGATGTGCTGAAATGACCAGGGGGAAATGCACTGAGGTGGAAGTACGAAGAATGGTGCAGGAGGTGGGAACATCAGTATGCATTTTTAAACTGCATTAAAGTGCCAGCATCCCCAGTGGAAGCAGAGTGCCACAGGTGCTATCTTTCTGATGGTTTGAATTCATGGTGTGGTTTTCAAAATGTGAGAAAACCAAGTTTCTTAATCTTTTCGGATGTCTGGGGATGCCCAGGGTACATGTGCAACATGTGTATGTGATTCCCTATATAGCTTACTGTAAAATTGTGAAATTTATTGGCTTAAATGGAATGAAAGGTGATGAATACATGGGACAACTCCCTGGTCTCCTTTCCTGAGCATGTGATGGTGAAGGAAATTTTTAGCTATTCATAAGGCATGGGGAAATATGTGGCAGAGTATTGAAATCACCATTTGCTAAATCTGAAGTAATTGACTGGCCTTTGCTTGCAGTGAGAATCCTTTTAATTGAAGGCACCAGTGCTGGGAACAGTGTCCAGGGAGATTTACCGGAGATATTTCTCTGCATGTCCTGTGTCCTCACTGAGCCCTCCCTGCCCCTGGGGGACTCAGCTTTCCAGCGGTGCTTGGAGAGCACCCTGAGCTGCTGGGGGCCTCTCCTTTCCGTGTGCTGGGGCACTCGGTCATGGTCTTGTCCCAGTACAAACGCCCAGCACACATTGCTCGTGTGTCTCCGTGAGCAGCTCCTTGCTGGGTGGCAGTTACCAGAGCAGGCTTTGTCAATCCCATGTCCATGGTCACCGGTTTGTGCTCCTGCCCTGGAAGCCCACGTGTGGGGCTGTGGTATGAGCACAGCTCACGTGATCCTCTACCAGTCCCCACTGCTTCCTGTCCCCTGCTGTTACTCATCTCTGGTGTGATTACCTGCACGTCTGGAAGCGATGGCTAAAGTTCTACCCTTTAATCTCTGCCCCTGTAGCAGCGGGCAGCTGTTTTGCAACCGATTCTGCCGATGTGGATGGGTTCAGCTTGCCAAACGTGCCTTGTTTGTTGTTTAGTGGCCACGTGATAGTTGATGCCTGTTTGGGGCTAATGAGCACTGGTAAATGGTTTTGCAAAGCTGCTGCCCCATCCTTCAAGTTCCTACCCTCAAGGCCTGCTACTGGTGAGACGAGGTAGAAGAGGATGAACTGTGTGCAAATTAAGAGGTCTAAATAAATTAAATTACATAATGGTTTAAAAACTTTTTATCTTCTACTGTCCATTGACCAAAGATGTGTTGAAAGAAAACCTACCTATGTACCTGCATGTATCCATCCTCCCTCCAGCCCTGTCCTTCCAGTCTCTGGCCATCCCTTCCATAAAGCCTTACCTTTTGTGTAAAACTTTGAGTTGCAGTTCAATGCAGCTGCATCACTCGATGCTCCTAAAATTAACAGATGCTCTGAAAAGCACAGCTCATGGTGGGTTCATGTGGATCCACTCTTCCTTCAGAGCTGCTTGACCCTGGTTGGGACAGCTTTAAAGTCTGTTTTGTCTGCTACACCCAGGCCTGCTTGCCCTGCAGGGATGAAGACAAGGGAGTGATGGTTATGGCCCTGATGGGTTGTCACTCGTCATTCCAGCCAGGATCTAAGACTGGATGGACCACAGGATGGACCACAGGGTTGGTCATCCAGGATGTGAGTCACTTGAAGGAACTGTGCTGTCCTGACATGGAGCAAACAGGGACAGTGAGTAAGAGGTGGCCGGGGCATGCCACGGTGGAGCACCAGAAATAGCCTCAGGCTCCGTAGAGGAGCTGCTGACGTGGGGACAACAGGAATTTCAGGATTCTGACACTGTGTAAGGGGGTGGCATAGCTCCAGATGGGGTTCCCTGTGGTACCAGCTGAAGCAGGCTTTGAACTTGTGCTGCTTTTAGAGCTGAAATTGGCTTTCACGTCTGTCTGCTGGCCCAGCAACACCCTCACTGCACTGCGGGAGCATCTGACTCTGATCTGCTGCACCGAGAACCTGCCCGGGCCCAGCAGCAAGATTAATGCGTCTGGGAATTTCCTGGTGAGACTTTTTGTGCTGTTTACCAGAAGTCCCTTGAAGGCAGAAATTATTGCATTAAAAGATTAAGGCATCATTAATCATATTTTTTGTCTTCCATTTTCTTCTGGCAGGCTGGCTTGGTATTACTGGTAAGATTTTTTTCATTTTTCTCCATTCAGAAGAATAAGTTTCTTCAAGTCTTTTCTGTGACTGTGCCATCCTCAGGTGAGAAGGAGCCTTGAGAAAATTTTGGGTGACTGAGTGGAATTGCTCACTAGAATGAACACAGACACTCTGACCTCTTGCTTTCTAGGTTTCTTTTGAGTAATGTATTCAATTCATGGTTCTTCATAAAATTAATGCAAATAATTTAAAAAAAAATATTTTTATGATATTGTCATAATTCAGACAGCTTTCCTGGATGTGAAGGGAGCAATGTGGGATGGGAGGTGGTTGCAGATGTACTAGTTTCTTCTGCTGTGGTGGCACTTGGTGTTCGGATGGGGGGGTTGACCTGGTGGTGGAACTTCAGGGTGGTTCCCAGCTATGGTCTGGCCTCAGAAAGAGTGTGGTTGAAGAATAGTTTAAGGTACCCATTTTGGAAATATTTGGAAAATATATCCTAACATTTTAAGTAGAAAACCTGAATTGTAACCAAGGAGGAAATAGCTGCTACGATAGAAGCAGGGTAAGTTTTTTAATTTGCCTTGGTTATTGAGACTCTCTGCGCCACAGGACATGGATATGACAAAAAGTTATGCCGTGGCTCCCTGGTGCTTCATTCACTTCCATCCCCACAGCCTTCCTTCTGTGCCGTGTCAAGGAGGGCCCTGGCTGTGC
Organism: Atrichornis clamosus; assembly: GCA_013400975.1. Lineage (NCBI taxonomy): Eukaryota > Metazoa > Chordata > Aves > Passeriformes > Menuridae > Atrichornis > Atrichornis clamosus. The sequence continues at coordinate 212,682 of WBMZ01002223.1, read as the reverse complement.
CTGGTACTACTGCGTGCAAAGCATTTCTTAATTTATGTGCTAATTAACCTGACAGAGCGACTGGCTTGTTGGGAGCTTGGGCTCCGGGCAAGCCTGTCTTTGCAGGCAGGGATCCTTCCCTTTTATTTTAACTAGAGCAAGGAATGCGAGGCTGGAGCAGTGGGAGGCAGCGGCTCCTTCGGGGGCGGGGGTTCGGGATGCTGTAAGTGCGAGCGCTGTGGAGGATGCGGCAGCTTCAGAAATATCTGCTTTCAGCCGCCCCTTTTAATGGAAGTTTTATTTTAGAAAGTTTTAGTTAACGTCATTCTAAAGTTTATTTCCATTTTATCTTTTAAATAAAGCGGCTGTAAAGCTCCTGGCTGGGTTTTCATTTCTGCTGGCTGGGGAGAGAGAGGTGAATGGGCTGCTTGTCTCCCGCGGGGACGCTTTAGGGGCTGCTCGGCTGCTCCTGCCGGCAGCGCCTCGCAGCCTGACCTACCTCCGGCGTGACTCACCCGCCGCCTCCCTGGGGCAGGTGAGCTGTGGGATGCGCTTCTGCGGCCTCTGGAGCTGTGTCCCTCCCCTGTGACACCGCACGCAAAGGCCCTGTCACTTGTGCCGGTGTGCCCCGGGGCCCCTGGGTTTGATTTGCTTCCCGTGCTGCTGCTGCCCCAGCCTGGGCACCGAGCCTGGCCAAAATCGCTGTTAACAAAGGACACGTGGACCTGTGGTTTGCTGGCAGGGCAAGGCAGCTCTGTGGGGTCAGTGCCGAAGTCTTTGTCCTGGCCTCTGGCGTGGGGAGGGGGGTGCAGCAGCAGGCACAGTGTCCCCTGTGTCCCCACACCGTGGGGCTGACCCTGTGATGTGCTCAGTGGGGGAACTGCAGCCCCGCTGCTTTGCAGGCTGAGGGCTCACCCTCCCATCACACAGGTTATTGCAAAAATAAATCTAAACTGTGTGGTTGGTCTTTCTGTGCTTTTCCTTAATTTCTTGTTTCCTACATGCTTGGCACAAGCTAATTTTAAGTAAAGTAATATAAAATGAAAGTCTTGTTGTGACACTTCTCCTAGAGACGCCAATTTTGTGTTAAGTGGGAGCATAGCAATGGCCAGTTCCAACACTGAACCCAGGGCCCCTTAGGAGTTGGTTGCCTGCGCTGCCACAGGCTCCTTTCCTGCACCTGGGCAAGTCGCTGGAACCACTGTGGGCTTCTGATGGCAGTGTGTGTGCTGAGAGCACCCAAAACCCCTGGGAACTGGAATTATCCGTGTTCCCACACGTGCTTCAGCTGCTTGTCTGTAAAGTGGGTGAAGGTGCAGCGTGTGCCTCACAGATGGGATGAACACGGGAACAACGATGGTATATATTGTCTCCTGTGATGGTGTTTGCACAGTCTCTCTTCCCTTACATCTCCCTCCTCTTGGCTGGAGCAGTCACTCCCCCAGAAAGGTGCCCACATACAGCCAGTGTGTGAGGGCGCTTGGGCACTGAGGAGCTTTTGCAGCCCAGCACCAACGTTAGGATGTTTGGACTGGAAGCACACTTGCTACTTGATTTGTTCTTTGGTTTCTTCATCCGAAATAGGGGAATTTTGAGCATAAGGATAAAGCTAAATCAAAATGATAAAGTATTTCATTTCAGACTGAGGGCATTCACACAAGAATAACTCTTCCAGAATAGCTTATCGCATAGACCAACTAAAAAAACTAAACTATTTTAACCAGAGGATTGAAGGAGGTATAGAGCTCTGGGTGACAAGCACAGCTCTCACAAACACATAAATCACAGATCACAATAGGCTTTTTTAGAGCTATAGAAATGATAGCACTGTTTTGGTAATGGAACATCATGATCCCATCTATACCTGCATGTACTATATTTATATTCTACACATGTATATATTCCAATTATATATCTAAAAAATCCAATTTACAGATGTGGGCTTTAATTAAGAGCTCTGATGTGTACTTTTTACTAAAATAATATGATAGAAAGGAATGCAATTTATCAAAGAAACACTGCTGAATTTATGACAAGAAGAGGGAGATAATGGGATTTCTGAGACTGTACAAATGCTCTTTGCAGTGATTTGAGAGGGCAGGATATGGGGGAACTTAACTGAAAATGAGTTTTTCTGAGATTGTTTTAACCTAATATATTTGCAATTCCTATTTTGTGGATGCACACAGATTCATATACGAACACTGATTTTTTTAGATCATTTATTGTAACAAGTAGTTTTTGCCTGGAAAAGATTCCATTACAATATATTCTGTCATAATGCCAGCCTTTATTTCTTTGTAGTCAAAGCACTCCAACAAATCCCAAACTTGAGTTAAAGCTGCTGTTCTGACGTGTGAAATGTTGCCTAATCACTCTGGAGGTTTGTCACGTTTTTTCCCCTCCTTTTAATTAGACGATGTGCAGAGTCCCCCCAGCGAATCCATGCACAGGTTTGGGTGGAAGTGCTCACGGTTGTTTGGAAAGCACGACAGATGTGTGACTGCAGAGGGTGCTCCGTTTGTGTCTAACTGGGCAGAAAGGCTTGACGAGCCCTCCTGTGCTCCCCTTGTGCGTGGTGACCTGACCCCAGTGCACTCGCTGGCGAGCAGAAATGGGTATTTCTGCCTTCAGCCCAGGCTGGCACCAGGATCTGCGGTTCTGCAGAGGTGAGGTGGGCAGTGGGGAGGGGCTCGTCCTGCTCCTCCCTGCCGGTGACTTTGCCGAGGCTTTGTGGGGTTGAGTGTTGGGCAAACCACGTGGTCCTGGGGAGGGGTTGTGAGGCTTCTGGGCAGCTCTGCTGAGGCAGTTGGAGGCAGTGTCCTGTGTATGATCTGTTATTTCTTTAATCCATTGCATTCTGCAAAGGTCTCGATGGGAAGGTACAGTAACACAGCCTTAAACAAACCTCAAGTTGTCCATGTGGCTCCTGGGAGGAATAAACCCCAAAGACCTCAGTGGTCATTTTTGAACACGGCCCTGGCAGGCAGTTTGAGCTGTTGGCTCCTCACACACTCTCCACGGAGCATCCTTTCCTCTTATTCACTTGGAATTTTTCCTACTGCCATTAACCTAATTTTTGAGATATGTCACACATGGGTCAGAGATGGGGCAGCTGGGGAGAGCCTTTAAGCACAACGGGGAGAGGTTTCTCACCTGCAGAACCCCCACACCCTCTTCAACTGTTTGTCTAATCCAGGAAGTGCTGCTTTGCACATCCAAACTCTGCCTGCACCTTCTGCTTTGGGTTTCTAACTTCAGCCTGGCACTTTATCCACATGTCACCCGTGCTTCTCACTGAGAGAGTGGAGTCAATCACAGCCCAGGGCTCTGCTTTAAAATGTTTACTGCATTTACTGCTTCTGCAATGTGCCTGTTTTGGCTGGACTATCGGACTTTCTTCCTCTCAGAGGTAATTGTAGACTGGGGCTGAGTTATCCCTACCACCTCTTAGGAAAGCTGCATAGCCTGAGCCACAAAAGCCTCTTACTGTCAGCCAACTTTTCCAGAGCCAATATGACTTCAGAGCCTTGTCTGAATCCTTCATATATTTTCAGGTCTATCCTTGAAATATGGTCACCAGAGCTGCTCACAGCATTTAGCAATGGTATCTTGGATACTGGATGCTGAAATAACACCCCTTCCCTGCACTTGCTTGTTAATCTCCTATTTATGTAGCCCTGGATTGCACTTCCCCTCTTAGTAACAGCATCACATGAGGAGTTCACGTACGGCTGGTTCTGCACAAACCTCCTCATTTCCTCTCCTTAATTGCTGTTATCTGTATGATGAGCATGACCAGTGTACTTGGTCCTTAGACAGGCACTGTGCCATTTGCAGCTATTCCGAGCACTTTGCTCAAATAAACGGATATTACCCAGCTTTCCAGATCTGTTCCCATCATTAATGCTGTTCCTGGCACCCAGCACTGCCATGCATCAGCAATGGCTTTGTGCATTTCCCAGGTAATTGAGTAATGTACTGAACAGGGTTGGACCAAGGACAGAAATCATTTGGCAATGTGTCTGTTTATCCTGTAGTACCTATCGGTTAACTACTTTTAAAATAATTTGAGTGCCTTAATTTTTTAATAAAATACTTCTAGACTGAAAATCTACTGCACCTAGAAGTCTGCTTCAAGCTTAGGCCTCTGTCAAAGTACTGGTGCAACCAAAGCACCTGGTTTACTTGACATTTTATTTTCCACAGTTGATGATATGCAGATTAGCTGATGTTTAGTTCCCAGATATCCCATTTATTTATAAGTATTGTCTTATACTGAGCTTTATCCACAGTCCTCAAATGGATCTCGCTATATTTTTGAATGCATTAATAGTTGAACTGCTCAGGGGTCTCCTTGGGCACCTTGTCTTCACATGTGTGCTGAGAAGTAATGCAAACCTGCTTGTTTAGGAGTTTGTTTAATGAGAGTTTTTCATAAAAGAAGGGTTCTGGCCAGAGATGCAGGTCCCAGCAGCGCTGTGAAATACACTGAGAGTTAAAATGTAACATCCTGTTGGTGACAGCTAGCAGCTTTAGCTGGCCCTGACTTGGTGGGTGCTTCTGGATGGGTTTAATTCGGCTGGTTTGGTTGGCTTGTGCCTGTCCAGCGGGCTCTGTCCCAGCCTGTCTAACAAGCAGGAGGGCAGAGCGGGCAGACCCTGCTCAGCTGCCCTTCCCAGGGCTGGGCTGGCAGTGCCAGGGGCAGTCAGGGGCTGGGGCCGTGGGGGTGCTGCACAGCCCCAGCCCAGCCTCGCAGCTCCTCAGGGGCTTAAACGGGCATGATGGAGATGCCGACTGGAAATTCTGCTGCAAAGCACCAAACACTGATAATTGTCCATCCTGGAATGGATCCAGCTCTGAAATGAGGTTACTCCACACGTGGTCTGTTCTGTATTCCTTAAGCACCTATGGAGAATTATTGCTTCTACAAATAGGAGGGGGTGGAGTGGCCTGGTTTGGGGATCCTATATCAATGCTAACAAGCTTCTCTCTGCAGCTCCCTGAACGCAGCACAAATAATATTGGCTTTCCCTGTCCCCAGGGTGTGCCTTGCCTGTTGCAGTGGTGCAGTGAGGGAGGGAGGCTCCATGGGATCCCAGCGAAGGGCTCGCCAGCTCCTGGGGCACTGCACTCAAGAAGCCTGTGCCTAAAAATAAAGAGCTGCCTTGTCCATAGGTGCAAATCCACCCTTTTGCAAAGCCTGGTCTTTCAGGAGGAATTTGTCTCAATCTGTCCCTGTTAGGGATCTTCTGCATGAAGATTGTACAGTATTGCCTTCAAATCAGGCAGTACCTGCCAGGGATACCCCCTGGCATTTCTTACTGCCAAATCCCCCAACAGAAGAGGCATATTCACATCAGTAGGAAAACAAAACGTGAAGAATGAAACCAGAAAATACAGGTGGGAAGGGAAAGGTGGCTTTTCGAGCCCCGCGGCTGCCATGGAGCGCTCTGCTGACGTGCCAGTCCCCTGTGATGCTCAGCATATGTCAGGGCAGCTCTGTTTAAAGGGATAACATCAAGCCATCTGAAAGGCTCTCTCCTTTTGTGTTCTTATTTCATCCTGTATTACAGGATTTTGTTCAGGTTTGTCAGTGGCCTCCTGGGTAATGCTTTATTACAGTGACAGTGTGGAGTTCTAGTTTGTAATAATGGGATCTATATAAATAATACTGATTCTGCTGCCTCCTGTAATACTTCCTGCCTGGGAACACTCAAAAGCTTTTGCAAATGTTAATTTCCTATCATTTGGGATAGAGAAGCACCTCAGGTACTGCAGAGGGCATGGAAGCAGTGTGTGTTGTGCTGGGCAGCTGTCTGTAACAGCCATAACTTTGAATCACGGGCTTCTAACAATTGAGGGTCTTTTTGAACCCAGAGTGAGTCATTAAAATAATTGCTTTTTTAGGTGTTTGGGGGGTTTTTTGTTTGACACTTTGGGTCTCGAAAACAGACGCCAGGTAGTATGAGACTAAGTTCTGAGCACTGAAGGTGCTGTGAGGGGAGATTCAGCCTTGGAGAAGAGTCAGATGAAGGTTGGGAGAAAAGGATTGTTGCGGTATTTCACATATTATAACTTGATGTGCAAAGAGATGAAGGATACTGTGACCCAGCAGACTGCAGTGCTGTGTTGAGGACAGGCACTTTGGCTCAGAGCAGCATCCTTGGTGCCATAATATGACTTTCCATATGGTGCTGCCCTGTGCTGGGTGTATCAATTGTCAGATACTCAGGCACAGGGTAAGGGCCCCAGGTATCCAGGCTCAATGTGGGCATTTATGTTGCCCTAAACAACCTATGCTCGCTCAGGAAGAGGAGAGTGACCTGAGTTCCTGGGACTCTGTCCTGGTTTTCCCTGGGGAACTGGGGTGTGCTGTTACCCGTGGGCGCCTGGTGGGAAGGGTGATGCTGTGCTGGGTGTGGAGCGGAGCCAGCGGCAGAGCCTGCGGGCACGTGTGGCACTGGCAAGACAAAACAGCAGTGATGGTGAACTGGGTAAAGGCTTAATGGATTTCCTCGAACTGTGCTCTGTCAGGGCCTGGTTGACAGGATTTGCACTGTATTGACATGTGTTTTCAAAGAAATGAGGGCTGGGTTGTGCAGCAGCACTGCCACTTTCCCTGGCTGACCTGCCATGCTCCCTCCTTTCAGGGAAACATTAAAATGAATATTGTACAGCAGAGAGAGCAGCGTAATTGGCTGCAGACAGTGCGCGTGCTGTGCTGTTGTGTGCGTTATCGATTGCTCCTTGTCCAAATATATGTATCTAAAATCAGTCCATTAAGCAGCCCGTTGGGTGGATGCCAATCCTTTCATGCTGCAGTGGCTCTTGCTCCATCCCAGCTGTGCCACAAGCCCCGTACATGATCTGCTGGCACACAGGGACACACAGCCATGGGTGGGTCACTGCCCCTCGTGGTCCCCCAGCCCTTGTGAGTGAATCTGTGCCCGGATGGGGATGTCCCTCCTTGTGCTGGTGTGATCAAATTCCCAGTGATGTCGTGTGGCAGCAGTGCTGCCTGTGCTTCAGGGTTTGTGTGAGGCTGCAGCTAAACCCCAAAGGGGAACCCTTCTCTTTTTGTTAGGTGGAAGGATTGAGGGGCAAGCCCACCATGGCTTGTTAGATGGAGAGGTGAGTCCTGGAGGCTGGTGACACAAGTGCTGCTGGGGCACATCTCCGTCCCAGCACACTGCACAGCCACCTCAGCTGTTGGATGGGGTAAACACAGCCGTGCAGCAGCTGGATGGGGTTCTGCCACTCAGTCCTGCTAGGGCTGCATTGTGTGTGTTGCTGTGCTGGCCTGTCTGCTGTCACACACCCACCCAGGGCCACACACTGACCAGTCCCCTCCCTGGCTCCCTGTTGAGCCTGTGGGATTAGTAACAACACAGCTAACAGAAGCCCATTGGTGTTTTTTTAATTCCCTTTTAACATTAAAGGCTTCCAAGTCTCTGCATTCAGAGAACAGTGGTGCTTTTCCACCAGTGCAGGGGGTTGCAAAAGAAGGAAGGTCTGTGCTGCTTTTCTCCACCTTTCATCTCCTGTGCCCCAGCAGTGCCCCAGCAGTTTGTCCAACAAACACACTTGACAGCACATGCTACAGCTGTTTATATATTCCTACATCTTATTCTACATATATGTACGCATATATGAATGGGAATTATTCCTCTGTTAAATCTAAGTAAATAATTCCTTTCCTCCTGGAAACATTTAGCCTCCTAGCAGATCCTGTATTAAATTAATCTTCTTTATCACCCCTTTAATTGGTTCCACAAAACCAGAGAGCAGTGAAATCTTCTCACCTATTGATTGATGTATAATGTTAGAGTAATGTATAAGTGAAATTAGTAGAAAGCAAATTACAAGAGCTGCTGTGTGGTTTGGTGCTGCTGTTGAATTTTTGCTACAAGGAGCTTATTCAGGGTTAGTGCTTTAGCCTGTGTGTTGCATGTGGGAGCAGTATGTACAGGTCTGGGGAAGAAGGACTTAAAGGAGTTAAAGCTTGAAAAGAGAAGAAAGATGAGTGTCTGCTATTTTCCATGCCCCACATTATCTATTTTAAAGATAGAAGAGCAATATGCTGTGATGTGGCAGACTGCTAGAATCAACAGCAGAATTTTAAAATAATACAGAGTGATGAAGAGCCTCGATGTTTGCCTATAGAGGAGCTCTTGGTGGCAGCAGTGGCTGTTGGGATGGGGCTTTGGGTTCATCTCACCTGGGGTTTGACACATATTCCCACACCCTGCGGACTCACTCTTCAGCAAGCAGTGACCAAGGTGCACACCTGGGTTGTTGTTCAGCCCTCCTCAGCTGTTTTTCTCTCTCTCTGTTGAAGGATGCAGCATGTGGGCTGAGGGCATTTAACATTTTAAATTGATGTTTGATATTTAGGTGGGATGCAAACGTGCTTAGGTACACAATCAGTTCTTCAGCACCCTGCTGTGATCTGCAACGTGAAAGGCTTAGTGATAAATTGTGCTTATTGTGTCTACAAATAATGCTCTGGGGCTTCCCAAAATTGTATTGTTTTAATACAGCAGTTGGAAATAGCTGAAACTCCTCTCCCTACTTTGCCCCAAGACAGTGTGGGGAAGGAGAAAAGCAGAGAAGGAAACAATAAAATATCCCTGTGGTATTTTTTCTATTACGTACCTGCCAGAAGTTGTAATGGTATGTTAAGACAAAGGGCTGAACCCTCAGTGTTGTCCAAGGGAAAAAGCACAGAAAACTCTATTAAACCCTCTGTATTGCATTGACCTTTGGTTTGCTCCCATCTTTTTCCTCGTTTCTGTGATGTGACACATCAGCTGTAGGGAAGGTTGGGCAGTGCAGGTCCTTCTCTTGATTTCAGCTCAGAGGTTTGAGGCACACACATGGAACAAAACCATCAGGATAAATAGAAATCTTATCTCTATGCTGGGCTTCTCCACAGCACCCAAGGGTTGGCTGTGTCCTGCTCTTGGCTTGTTCCTTTGAGAAGCCAGTAAACCCTTAATGTCCATGTTCTGGCTCCTCAGCCTCCAGCGAAAGGCACTATTTGCTCATTCTGCACTTCAGGGAGCCTGGAGCTCGTCACAGCTGATGGAAAAGGAAGAAAAATGGCTCTTTGGCCTGTTTTTTCTTCCCCAATTTGCTATGGAGTAGGCTTTGGGCAGGGAAGTGGTGCCTCTCTGTGCTACTCACCTGCCACTGCTTACAGGAGGAGGAAAGTGCTCCTTGTTGGCTCCATGTGAATGTTTTGGCTGTGGATGTGTAGAGGCTGTCCTTAAGGGGAGGTGGGGGCTGCTCTTTCACCAAGCCCATCCTGTCTCCAATTCCCCCTCACCTTCCTTCCCCCAGTGCTGAGCCATTGGGCTCTCCCCACCAGCAGGATGTCTGAGACTGACAAAACTTGTGGAATGTAGCTGAGCATGTCTCTCTGCTAGGAGTAATGCCTGGGAAGTGTTTACCTGAGCCTTGAAAGACAAAACATCGAGTTTCAGTGGGAGGTTAGAGTACACATCTGCTGAGTCTGCTCATGAACTAATGATGAAGGGAAGAAATCTGTAGCCTGGGAGCTGAGTGCCCAGGATCCCACTGCTCCTGGACGATGGGCAGCACCAGGATACCAGTCTGTGTGACATTGTCAGAGATGGAATATAGGGGAGAAAACATTCCCCTTTCTAAATAGTTAAGAACATCACCTTTCCCTCTTGCTTTTGCATGGTAGCCAGTGGATGGAGAGAGTCCTCAGGCACAACACTGTGTGTGTGTTGGGAAGAGTTGCAAGGGCTAGAAACTTCTGTGACTTCTGTCCCAGTGCAAGGCAAAAAGCTCAAAAGGAGTTAGGAAAGCATGTTAATCCCCCTCACTGTCTGAGTGATGCTCTGAGTTGCTGCTGAGACTTGGGCATGGTGCTCAGTGCTGACAGAAGCTGTGCTCCTACTTCTGGGAAGCTCTACCCAGTGTTCCTCAGAGTAAAGCAAGAAGGAAAGGTAAGCTAGAAAACACGCATTGCTTTGCCTGCTATGAGTTTTTTTTAGGACGGCTTTGAGATGAGGGTCCCACCTCACCTCGTTTCCCTGAAGAAGGGATCCTCACGCACAGGAGCCACTCATGCAGAAAAGCATCTCTTCCCTTTTCTACCAAGTAACTCTCACAACAAGATAAGGCCTGGTTTTTAAAAGCTTAAAATATGGAGAGCATCAAAGAGGAATTCAAATAATAAATGTAATGCCACCTAGTGAGAAATTGAAGAGACTAGAGGTGGACTCTGTTCAGAGCTGCACAGCGAAGGGCAATGGGCTGTGAGCTGTTCACAGCAAGTGAAATTCTGGTTAGATGGGAACATTGTTCTCCCGGGGAGGATGGTCAGACATTGCCATGGGGACCCAGGCAGGTGGTACGACCTCGGTCCTTGGAGACACTCAGAGCTTAACTGGGCACAGCCCTGAACAACCTGACCTGATGCTGAGGTTGGCCCCAGCGTGAACAGTGGCTGGAGTGGGGATTCCTGCCAACCTCGACCATTCATTGCTTCTGTGATTTACAGGGGCAACTTCTCTGTTATTGTTAAGCTATCATTTTGTAGATCTATTTTTATCATGAAAACACACTGCTTCATGAACAGTGGTGTCTCTGAGCATTCATTATTCAGAAAAAGTTTGCCTTACAATTACACAAGATCATAAGAAGAAAAGTGACTGGTTTGTCAGAACTGCAGAGCTAAAATAAGCTGCAGCAAGCACATTTCCTTGGCAAGGAGCTGGTGTCTCTAATTAGAAAAGCTCTGGAGAGTTAATCTACTTGGGTATGAGACCTATTGCTTCCTCCTGCAGCATGCAGTGGCTGGAGTTGAGCAGCTTTCAAAAAGGCCTGGAGGCTGTGCTTCAGATAATTTATATATCTTACTTGGGAACTTAAATATATATATGAATATCCCAAACATGAAGTTTGGTGTGCTTCTGTCAAATGGCTGAACTGCAGCAGGGCTGAGAATTGACTGGGAATTGAAGATGTAAATTCTTTTAGTTAAAAAAAAAAAAGTGCTGGAAGTCCTAATCTCTGGCAAGCAGCTGCTGCAGAGAGTGGAGCAAGTTACTGTGCCTTATAGAAGTGTGACAGCAGTGTCCTCAGCAGGCAGGAAGAATAGTGGTTGCTTGGAAGCAGCCAAGGTTGGACTGGTTTCTTGTTAGGTGAGGCCATGCCTCACCCTCACACAGGTATGGGCAATAGGAGGGCAAGAGGTTGTCATAATGACCTGAAACAAAGCTTTCCTTGCCAATAACCTCACCCACACTGCCAAAGAGATAACCTTGATATTTCAGTGAATATTGAAGCTGTCTTCTGCTCTCATGCTAATGCTCTCCAGAGCAGGGGGAGCAATTAATCAGCATTGCAGCAATCAGTCAGGTTCCCCTTGGCACATGATGAGTTTAATTATTTTGCAGTTCACTTCATGTTCTTGGTAGCTGTAGTGATGTTTATTCTGGGAAGCTTCTGTGCCTGAGGTGGTACAAGGGTTTTAATTTCAGACAGGAGCTTCCCAAGTTGGGTGCTTGGCCTGGGCTCCAAATTTCCAGAGCTGCTGTGAAGTCTGGTTGCCTTTATTAGACTTTATCAGTCCCAGTTCCTTTCCTGAGACACCTACCACATGTGACAGTTTTGACGTGGATACTGCTGTACCAGAATCGACTGATGAATCCCATCAGACAGAAATAGCTTGTGTGTATTAGTGACTGAACTAAACTTCTTGGTTTAAAAGCAAAAGCCTTATCTGACTTGGCCAGCATGCTGCTCTTTTTCTTTTAAACTTCTTGGTTTAAAAGCAAAAGCCTTATCTGACTTGGCCAGCATGCTGCTCTTTTTCTCCTCCCCAGCAAAACTTCAAACCCTCCCTGCAGCCGAGCAGTTCATGGCTAAGGCAGGCACTGGAGCTGCACTGGAGCTGCACTGGATGTCCTTGGGCTCCGAGCTTGCACCTTACCCATCCCAGGCTCTGCAGATGACATAAAAAGCAATGCTGTAGGATTTTTTTGTTTGTGCTGTCAATCTACTGTGCAAGCACAACACCTTTGAAAGCTGCAAGAAATATTTTTATTATTGGAGGCAAACTCCCTGGAAGCGTGCAATTGATTGTTCAAACCTCATGATGCTGCTGCAGAGATTTGTGTGGTTGTGACTGACTTTGATTCCCTGATAGCCTGTGTCCTGCTCCTGTCCCCTAATGCAGCTGATAGCATTAAGTCATGCAGTTAATCAAGTGAAAAAAACTGTTTCTCCTTATTCAAAGACCTGATGACTTTATCCAACAGGGAGGGTCTCTAACAGAATGAGACAAGGAGAAGTAGATGAGATAAGAAACACCCCCCAGGATTCAATATGCGGTAGCGTAGGGGCATTTTTAAGGGCTTCAAATTTGGAATAGAAAAACATTCTGAATGATCTATGGGAAACCAGCCCTCTGGCGTTTTTCTGTATTAAGAAGCCAAAGATCAAGAATAAATTCAGTCCAGGTAATGATACACAGAACTGTTGATTGAGGTGCTGCTCGGGCGTGTGGGGACAGCGTGGCAGCTCCTGAGAGGAGGCAGCTAGCAAAGATGGGTGCACAGTCCCATATTACCTATGTGTACTGGGCCATCCACATCGTATTTCCATCACTGATAATGAGGAATTAAAACATAATTCCCTAATGCATGAAAAGAAAGGTCTTCACAGGGATGGGTACTCCCAGGTGATGATTATCCTGATGAAATTAACTTAAATGCTGGAGGCTCTTGAGGAAGCTTAATTCCTTCTTTTCATGCTACCCATTATAACAATGATCTGTGCAAAACCAATTTGACTATTAGATCATTCCTACTGAAATAACTCAAAGCAATTTACAAGTATCCTTGTAGGATTTGCTGCAAGTAGGTGCTGAAGCACTTCCATTGCTGTTGAGTTTAATTTGTACCCTCCCTGTTACCTTCCAACTCTGCCCTGTGGAACTGTTGTCTCTGACATGTGATATTCCTGCATTATCAGGGAATGGCAACAGGCAGAACGAGCCCTGCTACCTCCAAGGGGGCAGTGGCAGAGTGCTCCTGGTCATAGGCTTTAGGAGATGGTCCATTTGAGAGACAGGTGGCATGTAAAACTGCCCTTCGAGACAGGCCCCAGTCTGAGCTCTGCTGTGCTCTCATTAATTTATAACAACTCTGCTGCACTGAAGTTGTTCCAAGGTTTTGCTGGTGAGGATGCAATGGAAATCTCTCCCATGGGGAGCTGAAGTGCTGCAGAGGAGTTTGGCCCCTTTGCTGGGTCAGTTTGAAGTTTGGCTGTTTTGTAAAAGTCTGTTGCTTTATTCTCAGGGCTACAGGCAAATAAAAAAGGTAAGGAATAAGGTATCTTCACCAGGTGGTGGGGTTCTTTGGAGCAGTGAATCCCCCAGGGAAGCAGAGAAACAGAAACCACACTCCTTTTATACATGCTGCACCATAGAAGGGATAAAAATGTTCAAGTGTTTTCCATTCCCAGGTTCATCTTTTGCTTTAGACTTTGGTGAGCAATCATGTTAGTAGTGAAAGTTAATGAAATATTAGTGGTAAAAGTTAATGAGGATTATGTGGACTAAGGGGCTGCAGGCTAAACATGGACTAAAATATTGATAAATGAGTTTTAAGGGAAACCACACAGCATTTCTTCTGTCAGATGCTCACACATCTTCCTCTCCATTTAGACAAGATCTTACTTGCAATCATCTAGCAAAGGCATTGTACATCAGTCTAGAGGAACCAGCACTGCAATTGTAAAATAAGCACCATTTTAAGGTTTATCTATTTACTTTTAAGAGATTGTGTAACTCCCTTGTGTCAGGGAAAACCAAGTTTTTACTTTTTGAAAAGTATACATCCTTCTGGGCTAAAGCATACGGAAAATGCTCATTTGCTGGTGAGTCATTAGTGAAATAATTAGATTTGAATATCTGGAGCCTTGTACTGCAAGTTGCAGATTCAGGGTCTAAAGAGGAGAACCAAGAGCCATGAACACTTCCAGCCCCACGGTGCCACACTGATGAACTTCGGGTCCCCAGCTTTGTCACACGTGTGCACATCTCTGATAACAAAGCTGGTAAAGGTCTGTGAGAAATCCCAAAATCTAGAGTAAGAAGGACTTCTCAGTCACATCCCTGCCTTAATCCTGGCTAGGATGGTTGAGAGCATCTCAGCAGGTTGCTGTTTAGGTGTCAAATGCACCTTAAAGCAAAAAGAGATGAGTCTAAATTTGTCGTAGTGTGTGACATTGACAGAGGGAGAGCTGCTCAGTGCTGTGGTGTCATGCAGGATGTTATGCTGGCATCCTGGAATTTATTGCCTGTGTTTTGTCACATGTGAAGGCAGCTGAAGGTGAGCTGGCACCACGTGAAACATCTTGTTGGCCAGGTAGTGCATTTAGAATGCATTTAAGCTGTTGTGGGATTGATCACGCCGGGTCTGGGCTGGACACCACACTGAGTTTTCACTGTCCAGTGCATGTAGCAAGAATTCAGGTATGTGCACTCTAACGTGTCATGTTCTCCTCCAAGGACCACCAGGACCCTCATCTACAGTGCTTACCAACCTGCATGTCACTCTCCTCTGCACTGGGTTTCTCAAAGGTCAGCTAACACTACAGAGAATCGACTTGGAGCTCCGTGAAGTCAAGTGCTACTTGCGTCCATTGATGTTTGAGGCTCATCCCTCTTGTCTGCTGTAATTACTACACAAAGCAGGATGTGATAATGGTCATCAGAATTAATGAAGGAAAAAAAAAGGCAAACACAGAAGGCCATTGCAGATTGCAGCAGGCTTTGAGTAGAAATGTAACAGGTCCTTGTGGAGAATTTCCATTTGTAAATGCTGATTTTCTTCTTTCTTCTTGCAGTTCTTCGCTCCATGTTCACAGTGACTTTCCATCCACTGGTGCTGAGCCAAGGCAGAGAAAATCCAGCCAGCCACTGTCCCCAACACAGTCCCTCCCCAGATCATTCCTCTAGAGTGGGAATCACTTTGATGCTGGGAATCACTTTGATGCTGGGATTGTTACAGTTTTCCTGGTGGTTGGGGCCTTTTATACCCTTTCACTGCCAGTTCTGTTCAACTGGTAAATGGTGAGGGTCAAGCAATTGTGCTGTAGCATTTTTTTGTGGGGGCTGCTCTCTTGCTCCTGGCCTGTTCCTCATTTGTTTCTTTGGAGCATGTTCAACACTGAAAGTGGGTTCTGTCTTTGCCCTAAATGCAGAGGTTTGAGATGTTCTGTGAGTTCTGCTCATTCCTTACACTGTCAAAGGTTGTGTATCAAACATTTCACTTAGTAAATGGTTGATCACATGACAGAATTGGTGCATAAAGAAAACAGTCATTGTTAATGCCCAGGAAAGAACATAATTTATTCCTAAAAATAGAAGGGTGACACTCAAGACTTGCTAACTGGGTCTTGGTCAGGGAATATGACATTGATTTCCAATGTACTGCATGTTATTTTTAAGTCATAACATAATTTCATCCTTAGGAGAGTTTTGCAAACAGAAGGAGATATTGCATCATATCCGTTCAGTAAATATTTTAGTAGTAACATGAAATATGTTGTAAGCAACTGGTTAGGAATTTCCTTCCTAGAACACAATCTGCTCATCATCTTGCTAAGGATTGTTCCCCCAGTTTCTGGGAATTTTAGGATAGTTTCAGGAAATTTTCAAACATGTTTTTTTGGCATATAGGTAATTGAATTTTGTTAGTGTTAAATTAACCTGATCTTTTGAGGATAAATAGATATGGTATGATAGTTAGTTATCCTATATGAAATCACAAATCTACCGGCCATGTGGTGACTACATGGGCTTTCTCTGACCCTTCCACGCAGTGCCTCTATGACCTGTCTGTATCCTCATGCATGGTTCTGCAATCCCTCTCTCTCCCTGTGCCCGTCCACTTCTGTGCAATGAGGTGAGCAGGTCTCACACCACGTTGCTGCTGCCTGTCAAAGTTGGGGCGTTTGTTTGAGTCCTTGCTGGCCAGAGGTTGGTCACAAAACAGGTCTGACACTAACATCTCTGAGACTACTATGCTGTCATTAATTCAAGTTGAACTTGGCCAGCAGGCTCCAAACTTATCAGAGTGGGCAAACAGGCAGGCAGCCCAAGCACAGTGACTTCTGTTTTGGGAAATTAGGCTAAAAATAATAGTGTATTTATTTCTGGAAGACTGAAATTGGATTTGATCTACCAATCTCTTGAGCTAATAAGGGTAATGAAACTGAGATTACATGGGCTGATTTATTATTTCTGGTGGCTATTAATTATTGTGTTTTTCTTTTGAGTAATTAAAAAAGAATTTTTCCTGCTTTAAGCAAGTGCACTAGATCTCATTAATCTGAAGTCTTACAAATATATTCTTAACCTGGCGAGGCTAAGAAAGTGCTAGTTTCCTTATAACAATTTTTGCAATGTAAGACCGTGAAGCTACTCCTACAAAAGCTTTTTTGAGTGTTTCCATATTTCTGTGAGCTCTAAGTCCTATTTATGCCTTGGCTGTTTAATGGCATCTTGGTTCTGCCTTCCTTTGTTCCTATCCTGGACAGATCTGGAGTTCCTTTGCAGAATCAGTCATGGCTAAATTTAAGTACACAGATATAAAATGAAAACTGGATTTTAATTTCTTTTTTTAAACACTAACTTCAGTTTCCCTGAGAGAGACCTTAAAACAGAAGCATAAGTTTTTGTGGTGATTTTAGGTGGTAGCCCAGCCTCTGGTTGCAAGGGCATGTTGTGGAGCCAGCTGATCCAGGGAGCTGCCCTGGGTTACTGCTGACATGAGCCTGGTCCGACAGCAGCAGGGTGATGGCCTTTAGAAACAGGACCTCTTGCCATTTTGTATTCTTGTCAGCGTGTCACAAATGTCATAAGGTCAGATTTGTTTTTCCTCCCATTTTTCTCTTCTGGTTATTGCCTTCATCAGAGGAACAAATTGGTTTTGCTGGCGTGGGATTTCATCCTTGCAGTGGCAGGGCAAGAAGGACGGAAGGCGCTGCCGCGGTTCCTCAGGACAGCAGTGTGGGCACGGAGCTACGGGCTGGGCTCTGCAGAGTGCTGCTGACTTCCCAGTGCTCCTGTTAGGAGCCATTTGATCTTCCCACGGATAGAAGCACCAGCTGCCCCAGCACTGCAGGGATGGAGGCAGGACTCCCCACCCTTCCCTTTCCTGGGCAGGGACGACTCAGGCTGTCGAGGTCCCCGCAGCCCATCTGCCCTCAGTGTTCCTGTCCATGGGTGACAGCCACAAAGGAAAGTGTCATATTCAACAGCTCACAGAGATTATTGTGACAAAAAACAACGCCAAACAAATCTTCTCCCTGTGAGACTCAGTCGTACTGCGAGGCAACATGAGCACAAAATAAGGAGAAGGAGAAGGGCAGCGTTTGGTAGAACCAGTTGGGTGAATGACTCAAGAGCCTCCTGCCAGCCTGCCCAGCTGGCCCAAAACATGATCCCTGAGGTTTGCAGAGTGCATGTCAGAGGACTCTGGCTGCCTGTGGGAATGCTGCAGTGATACCAAGCCAGCTCCACCAGCTCCAGCAAAAGCCAAGTGTGTGTTTGGCATCAGGCATGATCCTTGGTGTCCATATAGCTCGTACAGAGAGAAGATGTGCTCATCGCCAGTGGTTCCCTGGTCACTGAGCTGTGCCCTCAGCTGGCTTCATCCCTTGGGCTGGCTGCATCCCCTTGGGTCCATTTGGCTGGAACAGTGGACAGGATGGGAGCTGGGGATACCACTTTCCTCATACAAAACACTGCGTCCCACTGTGTGGGATCCCCCATGTCCCCTCTCCATGTTCAAGTTTATTCAGCTGCAAAATTGGAATAGTAGGAAGCTTAATCTTTGGGCTAAACTGCTGTCCAAGTCAAAGGTGGGCATTTTATTGCTTGTAGTAAATAACAAACATGTTCCCAAGGCTCTGTAATTAACCTTTTTTTGTAAAGGGGAAATCAATTTCCACAGTTTCCTTGCAGGACTTCTGCACAGTGTTTGCATTCTGTCTTGAGAGAGCTAACATTTATCATCCTTCAGTAAATCCTGTGGAGAATCTTTAGGGCTGGCAGCAGGAGTGTCCAGCTCTGAGCAAGCTCCTGCAGGTACCATTTCCATGGCAATTTACCTTTGAACTTAAAACCAAATTCCTCAAAAAAGGAGCAATCTCCTGCTGTAGAAAAGGGAAGGACAGTTTAGGAATATTCTCTTTTGCTTTAGGAAAGCAAAAACCAAAAGAGGCAGTTTCCAGGAGAAGATTAAAAATCTAAATCCTGAATTCAAGAGCTGATAGGGGAATCTTTTTTAGAGCAATCAAACCCACACAGGCCCATCCCATCCCTCTAATTACTAACACCAGGATGTGGCCGATGTTAATCAACACTGTTGGAATATGTGATGGAGAATCCAGGAAATGAAGAAATGCCAGGAATTTGACCTCCCAGCAGAAGGTTTTGCAGAAAAACATATTCTCAAGTATATTTATCTTTCCAGAGAAATAAACCTTCTCCAGAGGTACTTTAACAAGCAGGTCCACAGCAGAGAAGATCAAATGGGTAATTATTTGCTCTACATGCTGTCAGGCAGCCAAGATTTATCGCTTTTCCTAGGGAATATGGAAAAATCAATGTTAAAGAAGAAACTGGATAAGTTTTAACAGAGAAGAAACGAAGCCTTTCTTGTGTGTCCGTAATTTGATATAATTTTTCACAGAGGGTTTGCAAAGCTGTCCATTCTGTCAGCATCAGAGGAGCTGGTAAGTGCAGGTGAGCACAAGGGGACTCGCTTATGAGTAATCAATATTGTCCAAATGACTTCCTAATAATAACAACCCACAGTCACTGTCAGATCTAAATCCCAGTATTACACTGCAAAGTAGCTGGGGAATTTGCCATTGCCTTAAACAAAAATCACATTTTCCCAAACCAAGCTGTAATCAGTGAGAATTGTTGATTTTCAAGACTTTTAAAACTGAGCCAATAAAACATGTTGTATGCCACCTTGTCTGCATCTTGAGTACCAAAAAACATTGACATCTCTCAAACATAATTATTGTTTTTTAAAACACAGTGCAATGAGAATGTACTCCTGCAAATTTAGCATTTTGAAAAGAATAGTTTCTTGAATAAGAATATTGTAAAACCAATCAGAGAGAAAAGTGCTCCTAGGAGGAGGATGTTGCATAAGGTGTCTGAGATAAAGGTTTTACTCTTTTTCATGTTCTCATAAAATTTTACTGAAATGGAAGATTTTCTCTTTAAATGTTCATTGTTATGCACATGCTTTGCAGAGATAATAGCTACCTTTGCCTAATCCTCATGGGCTGATTTGAATGTTGAATTGGTATCGTTCTCCAATTTCTTTGAACCTCAGGGAAAAGTATCAGTGTTTATTCCAAAAGAGTTGGTGAGTTTTAAGTTCCCCCAGACTTCAGAGAGATTTTAGTCTATGACTGAAATCCATTGCAATATTTATCTATTGGCTTTAATTTTAAAATATTTTCTAGTATCAGAACCCATAACCTGATTTGCTTTTCAAAGCAATTTGTATTTTTTGAACTAATTTTTTTCATATTTTTAAAATGCAAGATTTTTTCTTAAGCATGACCTATAAATGTACTTAGCATGTGTGAGCACCTTTTGTAGGGAATGGAAATTCTATGAAAGTTTCTTTTTTTAAGGCTGATTCCCACAGTAACACATCCTTCTGTGCTGGAGAACTGGCCCTGCTGAGCTCAGGGAATTGTACATCCCAACAAGCTGGTGCTGGAAGGGTGCACCAGGAAGGTGCTTTGTCATATTATGGGTGTCAGAGTTTCAATCCTCATATTGAACAAGTATTGTGATTATCTAAAATGGAGTCACAACAAGACCCAGTTATTCAGCAAAACTGGCCATCCCACAGACCATTCTGCCTGTTGTCCTGCTGCTCTGTGTGAAGGTCATATTCCCAGCCTTTCAGTGTGAGTAATTGTAAGCTTTTCCTTAACTTTTCTTAACTAGAAGAATTATCTTTAGAGAAATGCAGTCACTTCAGGCCTCTACAGAGCCGTCCTTGAACCTGAGGAGTACCTGCAGTGAATGGTTGATGCAGACTCCTGCCTTGGCACTGTGAGACAAAGAGATGAAGCCATTGTAAGGCAGAATGTTTAATTTTCCCTGTGAGTCACTGAAGGCAATATAAACATCAGTCTCCAGCCTACAGATATGTCACTCACTTTACAGAAGGTAGCAGCTCTCCTCAGGGTGGTGGAGAGACTGATGTAAACAAAACAAGCTTCTGAGGAGGCGTTTCCAGGATTGTGTAAAGATTTGGGCTGGACCTGGACATGGCCAAAAAGCAGGTCTGCACAGTGGTGGGCTCTGGGTGCTATTGCCCATGCTGCTGCTTTCCTTAGCTGCTCAGACCCCTGCTCAGAAATATAAATGTTTAATTAAATCCAGCCTAGCCAGCGAACAATTGATGTGTGTTTTTATCTTCAAGAATACGGTTAAAAGATATGCCTTTTAATGGAACTGAAAGAAGTCCTTAATTTTAAACACATTTTAAAATACTTTTTGAAACCTTTCTGTCTTCAAGCTTTTGTGTGAGCTCAAGGCCACCTTATAACAGTGCTGCAGGAACAGTCACACTTGTGCTTGGAAATACATTCCTCATCTTCTGGCATAGTTGCATGATCCTCAGTAGAAAATTGTGTTCATGGATCATGGGATGAGCACTTAATTTTAACCTTGATGAAATCTTACTGATTACACAATAACTTGTAATTTATTAATTAAAAATAGATGGTGGGCTCCCTC
Organism: Atrichornis clamosus; assembly: GCA_013400975.1. Taxonomy (NCBI): domain Eukaryota; kingdom Metazoa; phylum Chordata; class Aves; order Passeriformes; family Menuridae; genus Atrichornis; species Atrichornis clamosus. The sequence goes on along the minus strand of WBMZ01002223.1, from coordinate 191,870 downwards.
ATATTTTGATTAAGCTAATAGCTTTCACAGTAAGAACTGAATTAAATCAGAGATATCATAACAACTTTTAACATAATGATCTGGACGGGTACTGAGTGCATCCCTTGAAATGCTTTTACTTATGAGACAGTTAATTTGCATGAGTAACCACTTGGCAGCTGAAAAAAAACCACTATGGAAAACATTCTGCTATGGAAATGATCTTAAATCTTCCAGTCATGCGTGAGAAGCTCCATCAGTTGTCTTTTGGCTTTAACTAGATATGTTTTCAGTGGGAGAAGATGTGAAGGACAGGGGACTCTGACCTCCTATAAACCTGTGAAGGAAGTGACAGACAGTAAGATATAAACCTAAGGACTACAGCCAAGATACAGTTTGATTACAGATGCACTGAGTGATTTGGAAAGATAAACTTTGCATGACCCTGGGAAGAGGAATGCTGCTGAATGCTCAGGATTTCAAGTGAAGCCACTGAAGCATTCAGTACTTGGAAGAAAAAGTTGTCTCTTTAGGGCACAAGTGAAAATTTAAATCCATTTTGTGAAGTCTGAGCATGCAGGTGAATGATCCTCACCAGGTGTATAAGGAAAAAGTGCTCTGTGACTGATGGACTATTGATGACTATGGCACTGGGAGGGGGAGTTGTGTTTGGGCACAGTTAAAACTCAGGATTTCCTTTGCTGAAACACCGTCTGAGGCTGCACCTGTGCTCAGGTGTGTTCAGGCAGCTGCAGCTGCAAGACCTGCTGTTAATGTCTCAGGCAGGAGCAGTTGAAGAAAGCTGTAAACAACAGTGGGAAGACTTTCCCTTCCACATCTCCTTGTCTCCTTTTCATTCCCCATCCATCTTCTTTGGAGAAATGTGAATCCACAGTTTGGGAATGCTGCAAGTAAAGAACTATCTTTTATCATTGTTTTACCTTAAAAAGCAGAAAAGCATAATGAAGCAGGTTACAGATATTAATTGTTCTCATATTTGCAATTCTTGTGTGTTTCTGTAGAATGAGTGGTGATATTTATTGCTTTGCCTTTGTAGAAATCTGAGTATTTTGTATAACCCCAGCACAGATTATCTTTATGATTCTCAGCAGTGTAAAATGCATTAATGATGTTACTGTTTATTACATTAAAAGCAGCTTTATAAGAAAATACATCAAGTCAATTTTGGTGCAGCATTTCTGTTTATAACTGATCTTTTGTGCTCAGCCTGGAATTGCACCAATATAATTTAATTCAACATTTCAAATGTCTGAAATTCAAATGGAATTTCAAGCAGAATGATTTTATAAGATCTAGACTGTAGCAAACCCTTTTTTCCCCAAGAATACAGGTACTAAGGCTTCATCATACACAGAAGTGTTGTAAGGACTGAACTAAACAATCCTATGTACCATATTTAGCTCTGGAACCTGAGAAAAATGTCTTTTACACACTTTGGGAAGACACTACATGCTTTGTTTTTCCCCAAAGAGGTCACATCCCTTTACTCCATCATATCCTTGCTATGAACTCAAGCTGTGCCTGAGTACTTTTTCACAGAGAACTCTCACCTTGATTGCTTCATGTTAATTGAACAATTTAGAGTTTTCCTTGTTTTGATAGTTCAAACCTATGATATTGACCTTTTCTACGCAGTAAGGCAGAAATGCATTTTCCAGTCTCTGTGGCCATTGGAACCATTGGGAAATTTTTTGTGCAGAATATCCCCTGTGGAAGAGCTGCTGAAGGCTGTTGCCTGGAGTAGAACCACTTCACTCTCAGCTCCTCCAGCTCTCATTTCATGCAGGTGTAATTGCACTGGTACTGAGGTGATTGTTTCTGACTTGTTCCCAGGTGCTGGGAACGTCCAGCCTTTCAGTCTTCAGTGAGGCTACGGGAAGATCTCCTGCTGGATACCTTCAGCTGCCACCAGCAGGACACAAAGCTTGGCTGTACCACTGCTCTTGATGGATGGCAGGGAATTCAGTAGGAGGATGGGGACCCCAGGGTGGGAGGTGAAGGTTTTCCTTGTCACTTGTGCACGTTTTTGTCTCCTAACAAGGGCTGGACGTTTTTCCTGCTGCTGACCTGATGGATCTGTGTGTGCCGTGGGCATGGCTGAGACTGGCTTGGGTGGATGGGCCCAGGCAGGTGAGGTATCCTGCTGGGATGAGACATAACTCCACTGGGCCCAGTAGACACTTCAATATGTCCATGAAAGGCGGGGGTGAGGATGAGGAGCTGCCCTGTGGAGGTGCTGGGTCCCACTGGAAGGGAGCTGCTGTAGGGTGGGTGCACTGTCAGCACAGCAGTGAGTGCCTTCTAACCCTGCTGTGAGCTCTCCCTGCTGCCCTGGATTCACTTGACTCCATTTCCATGAGCTTTGAATGTTGCTGAGTTGCTCCTAATTCTTTCCTAATCTCCTTCAGACTGTGAGAAAAGATTTCCTGTGTGGCTGGGGTAAATGCTGAGCTGTAGGCAGCAATGCTTTATAATCCTTTCAAGAACTGGTCTTTAAAATATCTGCAGGTTATGTCAAGAGTATTTTTTTGGAATCAGAGACAACCCCCATACGGTGCTTAAGCAGATTACACACAGAGTGCAGCAATGTTGCTGTTGCTGCTCTTCTATTTTTAGTTAAGAAGGTCCCTGAGGATGTAAGCATGGGTTTTCCTCATTTACCTGCTGCAGGAAAGAACACGAAATGGTTATTCCTTTGCTTGTGTATGATCAAAGAGTCTGTTACAGAGGTGTGATTCCAGATCATGAAGTCAGGGTTTCATCAAAGCTGCTGCTCTACTGGCCCACATACAGGTAGCTGATCCATGTACCTGCTTACGTTCCACACGCCTCAGAGATAATGCAATAATAGAAATAATCAAAGCACATATCCAAAAATGGTTACTGCTCTCCCCCTGTTGAAGGACAGCACGTATTTTGGGGATATATGTGGATGTCTGTAAGGGACCAACTCAGCGAGGTAATACCACCTGCTTCTGCAGGGGAGCTCTAGAGTTTGTGTGTGTTTGTGGTTAATGCTGATGGTTTCAGTAAGTCCCACTTATGTGCTAATTATTTTAATTTTGTGTAAGTGTTCCTTTTGAGTAGTAAAAGTAGACTATATCTTGAAAAGTAGACTATATCTTGAAAAAAGAAGTAATTTTTATGCTAAAATTCTAAAGTTCTTTGGGTCCTCATAGAAAGAAAGAGGAAGAAAGAGCAGTCACCTTCAAAGTCACTGCTGGGACAGTGTTGGAAGCTGGTCACTGCCTGGGCTCCTGGAGGTGACACACAATGGAAAGTTCTTTAAAGCACAAGCACTTTGCTCTATCTGTGAAATGAATGATCTTGTTTGAACAGGAGTCTCATTCTTATATATTGGTTGTTCCTGTGCATTGATTCTTCTGTTAAACTGTGGAGGTTTGCTTGTTTCTGGTCAGGCTGCAACCAATTTGTCTTCATAGAGAGCACAGTGCCACGAACCTGCAGTTTCTGGTGTCAGGATGGTGATCCACAGGAGGCCTTTCAGATCACTCAGGACATCTTCAAAAAATGTCCTTGAAATCTAATTTCTTTCTCTGTTAGGAGGTTTAGGTGTCACCTGCAGTGAACTAGAAAAGATTATGCCCTAAAATATAAGTGTGAACCTGTTTCATAGCCCCTGTTGTAACGTGTAAGTCACAGAAAGAAAATATTACTGTGCATTTGGGAGAGATGAACATACTTCCAATAATTTTTCTTAATGACTGTGCCCTTTTCTGACTAATGCTCCCTGGATTTTAATGAAATATCATGGGTTTGACACAGACACTTTTCCTAGGCAGTAAACTAAAAAGCATTGATGGAAACAAATTACCAGACAGAACACTGACCTCGGAGCGAAGTCTCTGCAAACAGGAGGTAGGACACACTGCTCCTCTGCATTGCCAGATCGCTGCAGAAAGGGGATATGCAGGGATGATGTTCTCTCAGAAGACACTAGAAAACAAGAGGCAGAGGTATCCTAGAGGATCAAGAACAATTTCCACAGCTATATCAGGGCCTGACGGGAAGCTGTGAGTCTCAGGGGAGTGCAGGCCATCTGTTGTAAATGTGCAGCAGTCAGAAGATGAGAGGCAGCGCATGAACCAGACCTTGCAATGCGTCCCTGCGGATGTTAATGACAAATCAATCCAAATCTCTTGAGACTCAGGACACTTTTTCTTATGCCTATTTCCAAGTGAAAAGGATAATTCTCATGCAAAAAGCATATGTTATACAATTTTAATTGATAGGTAAGTCCTGATAGGAAACATTTCCTTGCAGCTATTTCCTTTGTTAATCAGGTGTTCTGCCCAGCCAAGCCTGCAATCCTACAGCTTAGGGCCCTGGTAACTCAGCACACTGTCTGAGATACATCCATTCCCAAGGGACCTTTCACCTGAAAAACAAAACAGGAGAGCAGAAAAAGAAAAGCAAAAATGACTTACGCAAGGTTATGAGGATCTGCAGTAAAGCCAGGAGTGGAGTCCAGGTATTTGAATTCAGGGAACATCTCCCAGCCACAGATTGTACCAACCTTCTGTAGCATTTAGGTGTGAGGGTCTTTTAACCTCTCAGATGTACTGAGTTTATTTCTGAAAGGAACTTTTCTTGTAGGTGTGGTATGGGAAGATCTAGCTGGTAAGAGCAGCTGAAGGACATGGATAGGCTCAGATTATCTTGTGGAAGCCAATAAAAAGGTGCTGCAAACATTTGCCTATTGAGACATACATGGCATCAGCTGCATTCTTCTAGCCATAGGATGTAAGAGTTAGAAGATGGCAGGGTTTCCCTCTACAGAAACACAAGATCTCCAGATGTTTCAAAATATTCCATAACTTCTTCAGTTTCCAAGGTTTGCAGTGGTTTTAGGTGGTGCTTACAAGGGTTTTATGAAAGCCAACATCTGCTGTTACTGGCTTTCAGAGACATTTGAGTCATGGCTGTCTAGGTGCCTAAAAGGTCAGTTCAGTACATTCATGTAACCCGGGAATTCTCTGAACCACTTTCAGAACTGATTTAACTGTGTCAGCCTTTCATTTCCCCCTCTCTCCGTGGTGGTGTCTTCTGCCTGTAACAGCTGCCTGTAAATCAGTTTAAGACATGCCACCAAACACCAACCTCACACAGAAGTGAGGCTGAGCACAGCACAGTTCAGAGCAGTGTGACAGCACAGGAACACAGGAGGACTGCGGTGAATCCAGCCCTGGAATGAGGCAGATCCACACGAAACCCTCCCTGAGAAGGCTCCTGATGTTTGAATCTGCAGGAGACAGAGTGAGTTGCTGTATGCAGGGGCATTCTGGGACTGGAGATGAGATCCATTTCATCAATGAAGGGTATGATGAGGCCATTCTCTGAGAGGGGAAAAACAAACTAACAGAGTAAAGTCTGCTGATGAATTTAGATAGAATTGGGACAGAGATTTGAAGGAATTTGCATATTGTTTTCATAAGGCAGAAAGAAGCCAAGAAAAGACGGAGAGCCATAAAGCGAATAGACAGCCAACCTGGAGCTAATGCTGGGGGGTGATCTGGTGGCTGCTGAACTGTGTGTGAGGGCACTGACCATGCAGTCTGTGTGGGCATGTGTGTTAGTCCCCTGGAAAGAGCACACCGAGGCCAGGGGAGGAAATACCTCCTTGTTGAGTCTCATAAACGTGTCCATGTGGTTATACTTTTGCCAGTGCATCTTTCCTGTGAGAGGAAAAACAGGCTTGGTGGAAATAAGAATGCAGTTGTGCTGAGAGGTCCTGATCCTTACTTAACCTACCCTGTTTCCAGATGTGGAGAGGGATAGGAAGGATTCCATGCCTCTGCCTTAAACATTTAATTCAGGCACTGCAATCTCTCTATGTTCTCAAAGGAGGAAAGTAGGTGCTTGTGAAGTGACAGGAATGGCAAGACAGAGTATATAATTTTGTCAATGTTTTGGCTCTATTAGATGCTTGAAAAAGCCTAATGTACCTTAGTTAGAGACCTCTGTACCCCTCCAAAGAACTACTGAAAATAGCAACACAACCAAGAAAAACACAGACTTAAGAGCTGGCAGAGAAAACTCCAGAGTCCCATTTTGTGCAGTTAATCTAAATCTTGAAGTTGTCCTTCACCTAAAGCCAAACCATTTTGTCTATGTCACTTCTTTTACAGTTTCTCTCTTGTCTCTCAAGAGTTAAACCAGGACCAGGGCAGAAGTCTGCCAAGACCCTGCATAATCTCTCATCTGTAGATTTCTTACTGCTGAGCATAGCCAACATTGCAGATCCTCACAGACTTTGCTCCTGAATCTCTTCATAGCTTGGATTTCTTGTCTGTCTTTTGGATATAGAGCTAAAAGGACGTAGTGAGTATCAGGAAAGATCTAGTCCAGTGTTATCACCCAGCAGGACTGCACATTTATCTATGATCAGTTCAGGTCAAGTGGTGATGCTGTTTGGAACAGGGTGGTGCCAGCTATACAATGTTGGAAAAAAAGCTGTGCTGCTTTGGAGTTGAAGGGAATGAGACGTGAAGTTTTAATACCATTAAACAATATTTCAAGTGGTCTGTGGCCATTCTGCCAGTTGCTGGGTCTGTTCTAGTCTGAGTGCGTGACATACCTCGGTGTGTTCTCACTGTACCCTGACAGCCAGTGTGCCTGCTTGGAAAGGGAGCCCAGGTTGGAGTATTTATAGCACAGGCAGTTATAGCTGGAAGACGCCCTTGAAGAAGTGGAGGGGACACGGAGACCTTCTGGCCTGCATAAGTAATGCTCCAGCACAAACATGCCCGTCACTGCACATCCATACTGGGATGGGGAGGGAAATCTGCTGTGACAGCTCAGGCACAGGAACTGGCAGCAAAACTTGTTGTGTAAATAGGCCAGGAGAGATCGGGTCTGTAAGCTGATTAGGTTTTCGTATTTCCAAGTAATTAATAGTTGTGAAGAGGGTTTACAAATGTTCTTAACACCGTGGAGGTGTTCAGAACACCTAGGTCTGCTACAGAAACACACTTAGGCAGCTGCTGCGGTCTTTACTGGGACCAAGGTGGGTTAAGGCTGTCCCTCTGTCACCAGTGGCTGTGCAGGCTCTGTGGGCAGCACTGGAGAGACAATTTGCCCCATAACTGCGTGAAGCAGGGTCGTGGCTCAGATGAAAGCTCTGACAAGGCAAGCAGGCAAGAGAGAAGGGTGAGGCTGCAGAATGATCCATCCTTTCTGTGGGGAGCCCAGGGATCACCTGGGGCTGTGTCTCCAGCCATGGGAGCTGGGCAGGTATGTTCAGATCTGTGAGCTGCTGTCTCATCAGGTCTGCCACAGCCAGAAGCCTCACATGAGTTAGGCTTTTGCTGCTTTATATACACACATCTTGGTTTCCCCCCCACTTCTTTCACCAGGGAAATGCAAGTAAACTGATGCTTCTGATGGAGTTTACACATTGGAGTTTAATCACAGTGAGACCTGAGAGTTCAGATCCCTGGAGGCAGAGAGTAGGAAGGGCAGGAAAGCTGGTGATGCAAAGACTCTCATTTCCTACAGCCACAATGACTGGAGCTCACTTCTCATCTTCCCTTTATTTGCTGTGGCATAAAGTGATCCCAGAGCAGGTATTAATGACTAAGCTGAACAGCTAAAAAAAAATAATTGGCATTTCATATTTTAGAAAAGAGTGCCTGTATTTGAACTTATGTATCTTTCGCAGAGGCTCTGACCTAACAGCCTTTGCAATTGATCTTTTTGGGCAGTAAATTCATTTTTTATCGTGCATTTAAAAAAAAATCTGTCTAATTGCTGAGGCTCCTGTAAGAATGGAAGCATTGGTCAAAGAATGCTGTTAACAGTTTAAAGATATGAAGACCAGGAGTTAAAGCCCTGTCTTGTCTGACCTTCTGAATAATAGACCACAAGTTCCATCCAGGTTTCCTACACAGAGTCTGAGAACCTCTGGTTGAACACCTTGGTTTTAATTTTCTTTTTCGTTTTTTCCCTCAAATTTTCTAGTCTCAGATATCTCCTTTTTAGGCTGATAATTATAGCTCATGAACAAGGTGTCTTTCTTTGAATATCTTTCTAGGCTGAACTCTCTCAGTTACTCATAAAAATAATGGCTCAAAGAACCTTAGGAGTAGATGTATAATTAGCTCTGAGATGACTAAACGGTGGGAGTCATGGCACATCAGGAGGTACCAGCACTGGCCCAACAAGAAGGACAAAAAATGAGCTGGGTCCCACTGTTTGCACCGTGTTAATTTCTTTTATTTATTTGTCTGAACTGGGACAACTCTCAACCGTTGGCAGTACTTCAGTCCTCTGAAGAAACTCCGCTGCTGCTCTGGTTACTCATGGATGATACACTCCCACTCCAGGACCATATCCAGTAGGGACACAGGATCATGGAATGGTTTGGGCGGGAAGGAACCTTAAGGATCATCTTGTTCCACAACGCTGCCATGGGCAGGGACAGCTTCCACCAGACCAGGTTGCTTCAAGCCATGTCCAACCTGGCCTTGGACACTTCCAGGGATGGAACAGGATGGCCAAATATTTGTCTGTGGGTGAGGGCACCTGGGAAGACCAAACCACAAGGTGTTTTACCTAGAGCAAGTGCTTTGGGAACACTTCTCTTCTTCCCTTCTTGATTGGAAAGGGGAACTGGAGTCCCTGAGGTCTTTGGGAGCTGAGCTGAGAACCAAGGGCCACAACACATGCTGGTGGTACACTCTGCTGCTGGAGCCAGCTGTGACAACATACCTGTGCCACGCGGACAGCAGGCGTCCCTTCACATGTGCAATAAGTCCATTTGGCTCTGAAATTCACGCACTTAGGCTACAGTTTTTTCTCCTCTGGAGTGTGCTGGGGAAGCACTTTTCAACTGCAAGGTGTGTCCCTGCTGAGGCAGAATAAGCAAGAAGCCCTTACACCTCTGTGGGAATGAGGACTGGAAGGATTCTGGTTTGAAGGCAGTGGGACATAGCCTAGATCCTCCTGGCCTTTCAGCCCCCAGTTTGTCCTGTGCTCATTCCCAGCACAGTAAGTAGGTTTGTGGTCAGGGGACTCTGCAAAGGAGGATGAAGTGGAGGAGTTCAATGGTTCCACTTGTCATGGGCTGCTGACAAGGAGTGCCTTTCTTTCCCCCCTTCCCTATCTATAAAACAACTTCTCCCATGGACTTTGAATTTCATTACTGGGAATGTGTTTTCTAATAGCTCCTGACACTTCTTCCTCAACTGTTAATTTAGTAGAGCTCTCTGCTGCACAGGCTGATGCTTCAGTGTGGAGGCAGTGGAAAATCATTTAATAAAACTTAATGCTGCTTTCATTTCATGGCTGTTATTATCGAATATTAGTCATTGCTGAGAATCATTTCTTGAACAGTTTGTTCTTATCATCTGTATGCATTTGGCTATCACCTCTTTGAAATGCAGCAGCATCTTGGGTGGTAAAGGAAGGCAGCTTTCATTTTATTCAGTTGTGCATCTCCAAAGCAGCTGTGATCTTAACAGGAGTTATTGTAATTTCAGTGTCTCGTGTGGTAGTTGAGCACAAAAGATGAAGTTTTAGCTGAAGTTCCATGAAAGAACATCAGAACATAAAAAATTACAAGTGATTTTGTTACCAATGAAGATTGTTTCTCACCAAATACATATATGCGCTTGCTTCAGTCAAAGTTAAGAAACTTTTTCTTGCTGTTGGGTCACAAATACCCTGTGCCTGCTAATCAAGAGCTGGGAAGAAGAGACCTAGACCTTGCAAAGCTTTCTATACCTGTGTGTTTGTACAGGAACTGACTACTCCATTTTTCTCCCTACTTACATGAGCAAATCTCCAAACAGAAACATTCAAAACACTTTCAAGACCAGTAATGTTTGCAGTGTAGACTGAAACCCTTGAATAATGTTTAATTTCTCCTTTTATTCATTGGTAATGAAGATATGTGCTATTAGTGTTACTTTTGTGAAAAATCAGTGCATGCCCAGCTGTGATATTCTACTGAAAAGGACGAAGCTGTCTCATACATCCATGCTGCTCTCTCGGGGCAGAAAAACATTGTGGTTTGTGTTAGAGTCTAGATTTACGGTAATAACAACCCTCAAACAGCTTTTAACACTTGGGAGATATTTCAAAATATACCCCACTTTGCCATTGGCCTTTCTTCTAATCTTCCATTCCCGTTGCTGTTTTCCAGTCAGACAAAATCAAATTGTTGTGTGCTTGATGTTGATATATATTCCACCCAAACTGCATGCAGCAGGCAGCACTCCTTATGCTATTTCTTTTCTACAGCTTGGATAACTTCTGAGCTGTTTGGAACCTGATCTGTGCGATGGTGCTGCCAGCTGCATTTTGCACAGCTGTGGTAGGACCAAACCTATTTCACCAGGAGAGATAAGGAGGTTTGGAAGGAACCCCAGGAACACCTGGAGCATCCAAAACCCACATGTTCGGGTGCGTTTGATGGGATGGTGCTTACAGTCCATTGGAAAAAAATGTCAGTGGTGAAGGAGAAAGTGCCACTCATGGTTTGTTTGTATGGTTTGATATCCGTGTTTTAAGGAAGGCTGATTCCATTTGTGCTTTGGTGCAAACCCACGCTGCAGGGGTTTCCTGAGGAGGAGTTTATTGTAACAGTGCTCCTCCAGGGCAGAGAGCCAGCCGAGCCTGTCTTTATCACAGCTTTTCCCTGTGCTTTCCCTAGGATGAACCATCAATATAAACATGGAAACCCTTCATTTGCTTTCTGTTGTGTGGGCGTCTTGAGTCAACTCTCCCCGTGTGTGCCTGGGAATGATGTTTTCTTACCCTTGTAGCTTTCATTGTGCCTCTGCGTGAAGGGCAATGTCTTCTCTATGTAAATGAGGAGTCTGGATGTTCAGTAAACTTTCTGAGAAGGCAGCAAACTTAGCTGAAAATGAGAAGACATCTCTTGTTATTTCCAAGGTCATCCTCACTCAGAGTTTACTTAAACATGAATTATTTGCTAAATTATAAATGGCTTCTACAGAAGCATCATGGACCCTTGAGCCAGAGTATTCTTCATCCAGCAGAAACTGGTCCTCTCCAAACTTTTTATCCAAGATGTATTACCAGTTCATGAGTCAGATAGCAAACCTGATGTTGTAAGAAATCCAAATCCCCTGTCACTCAATTTCAGTTAATTTCTATTTGGAGTAAGATGTGTGGGAAGAGGGAATATCTTTTATTGTCACATTTAGAAAGAATAGGCAAACTTCTGGGTGCACTGGTGTTTCTCAGGGGACACTGTAACTTGTAGGATAGCTGTGTCCACCTGCCAAGCTGTTTTCTCTTCTCTCATTCCAGCCATTTGTAAGACTTTTCTCAAAGACTTCTCTCCCCTCTTCACTCCTTGCCTCTACTCAAGGCACTGTCATTGTTTGCCTCTAGTGCCCAGCTCTGGCTTTCACCTCTTTTATTTCATCCCCTCTGTGCTTCACAGAGCTGAGTTCAGTAGGAGCTACCCCGGGAAACCTGGACAACTTAATTCTGCTCAGACTGAATCAGAGGTTCTCAGGCATCTTTGGGCTGTGCTGGTTTCCATGCCTGAGATCTTGGCTCCTCCCTGAGCTGTGCAGGCTCTGTGCCCGTTAGTTTGTGTGCTGGAGATCCTGGATTCCCAGGGGTAGTGGGATCCCTTGGGAAACTACATATCTGTAGGTGTAAAATAACTGCAGTGTTACTTTAGAGGTCAGCCTGCCATATTTGTACAACAGCATTGAGGGCGACTGTCAGCCTCACATGAGTTATGTTGACCAGGATTGTGGCCAAATGCTAATAATGCTGATTAAAAAAGGCTGGGGAAGGTATTCTAACACTGCAAATATTGACCCTCTTATTATATTTATAATCCTATAATAAAAGGAAAATTTAGTAGGAAAAATAAGCACGTATTCAATGTTAGAGATTTACGAGAATTTTTAACAATTTCAAAGCAAAACCCCACCCTTGTTGGAGTCAGACATCTGTGGGGATAAGGCCAACCTGTCTGTTCTGACCCATGTAATACAAATACAAACAGCACAAAGATTTAATATTCAGGCAGCTGAAGTGCAACGCAAAGCAAATCAACAGCAAAACCATTAGAAGGATTTGGTTTCTTCAAATGCTGAAAGCAGTGAGAGGTTTTTTTCACTGGGAGGAGAGAAAGGAGGATCCTCATAGAGGGTTTAAAGAAATAAGAGGGTTAAAAAGCACCATGTGGGATTTTGAAAAGGACTGTGGGCAGTTATACATCTCAGAAATATGTATTCAACAATGGGTATCAGGGCCAGATGATTTATACATGCCCCAAATCCCATTAACGCAGACACTACATATTAGAAAATTGCCTTTTGTAGATAGAGATCAGCAGATGACAAGAACACCAGTAAATAATCAAGAGACCTTAGACAAAGGGTAAGGATTAAACTCATCCATCACTAACTAGCACATCTGTAGCAAATCCAGAGAAAGAAAAAAAGAAAAGGGAGGGAAAATAAACATCTTTATCATCTTGGACATGTTTCTCATTTATTACTGTGCATATGAGGGGTGAGTATCAGTATCACAGCTGGAAGTAGAGAGAAATGACAAAGCAGAAGGCAATATTTGCCTCATTTTGCAATAGTTCTGAGTCTTGTTGGGGGCTTGGGATGTGCCTGAAGGTGCAGCCTGGCCCGTGCAGCCCCGCAGTGCCCCAGCAGGAGCTGGTGGGGTGAAGGCTGCCTGTTTCTGTCCATGCACAGATCTCTACTCATTTTGAGGTCTGTCAGTGTTACGGCAGAGGATTTTGTCTTCTGTGCACGATTTTACACCATGCATCCTCAACAGCAGCCAGCTCTCAGAAGCACAGTCCGTGCCAGCAGTGCCCCGGGGATTGCAGGAGGAGAAGAGTGGTGCAAGATCCTTGCTCATGCAGGGAGCTGCTACAGGGCTTTGAGCTCTGCCTTTGCCCCCTGCACGGGGAGAAGGGGACATCCCTGAGACAGAGGGGTCTAAGTGAGGGTTTGCACAACAGCCCCAAAGGTAATTTAGTTAACTTGCACTCTTATAAAATCTAGTACAGCTCACTTGGCTCTGAGTATTTCCTCCCAAACATAATCTTTACCACTGTAATAGTGTTGCTCTGCTTGCTTACAGTGAAATCTGTCTTTATTTTAGCATTTGTTTGGTTCTTCACTAAGCATCCCCTCATAAGTATGGCAGCACACTGCAAAGTGTTCTTTTAAATAACTACAACTATAGCCATGCCAGTAAAGGAACTCGGAACGCTTTATGATGCAAAACGTTGTTTTCATTGTGTTTTTCCAATTACTTTGTTATTCATAAGGTTCAGTAGCTCACAATGGGTCTCCCAGCCATTACTGCAAATTTGCACAGTTCTGCTGCAGGTAAATTACAGGATAGAGAACTCCAGCAAGAAAAGTAACTACTTCACTTTCTGCCAAGCCTTTCTTCCCCTTGACTTTCTCCTGCCTCTCTGTGTTCTCTTTGTTCTGCTCTGGCTCCAAGGAATGAGTTTCTGGGTACTGCTGGTGGATGCTTCAGAGACCTTCCTGGAAAATCAACGAGATGGGACTTGAAATGCTTCCTTTCTGATCCATGAGAGTCCTTTTCAGCTATTAGGAAGAAGAACCTCACATCTTCTTTATGGCTTTTCAGAAAGCAGCTGACTTTACGCAGTGGGAAAGGAGCNTTCAGAAAGCAGCTGACTTTACGCTGCTGTCTCCAGTGGGAAAGGAGTCTGGCATTCCTGTGTCTGTCCTGTGCTGTGTTTAGCAGAGGGCAGCTGGGATTCTTCCTGGGAAACTGTGGACCTTGAGCAGAAACAAACGTGTTCATCTTTTTTTTTTTTTCCCTTCTTTTTTTTTCCCCTTCTTTTTCCTCTGTGCTCTCCATTACCTCTCCCTCTACCACCTCCTTCTCTCTTCCCATCTTCTCTGAGGTGTATGTGCTGGGAACAGGCTGTTTAAACACCCTCCTGCTGCTCCACTGATTGTTACAGCAACAAACAATAGCCCTGTGGAGAGATCATCAGGAGCCACTTTGTTTGCTGAGGGTAGATAACTGCAGTGTAGCCAGGAAACAAAAGTTTGGAGCAGCCAAGAGTAAACCACCACCTTCGCAAACCAGCTCAGGGCTGCTGAGTCCTAGAGAAGAGGTGAAAACTGTGAGACCTCTTTCTATACCTCAGAGTGGACTTTCATGAGTTCAGGTCCAAAGTACAGATTTGGGCTTTGCTTGTCCAGACTGTGTGTGTCTGTCCTTTCCTCATCCCTCCTAACAGCTTCTGGCACTGTCAGACAATTTCAGCAGTTTGACAGAGGGACAGTGGCTTAAAGACATGGTTCCTGTAAGATTCACAGCAATAGATGGCAAGTGAAGTCCCTCCTTCCTGAGAGGAGGAGAAGATGCCATAGAGCCAGCTTTCACTTGATGCTGGAGGGTCCAGGACTTTGTCAGTGTCCCAGGCACAGAGAAAGCTTCCACTGAATTTTGTACGTTCCCAGACCTCAGGGAATTTTGTAGAAATCCAGATAAGGATGACAGGGCTGCCTCTTGTCCTAGTTGTTGTGCAAGTTTCCAAAACACTGCACGATGTCCAGATGAAATCAATACAACTTGCCATGAGGCCTTACTGGCCAGAGCAGAAGATCCATGGAGGTAATGGATGGGAAAGAGGAAGGCAGCTCACCAGCAGGAAGAGAGGCTCTGAACGGGAGTGAGGGCAGCAGCAGGAGAAGCACTGGAATATGGCAATGAAACAGTTAAAATTGATAGAGGAGAACACCTGTGACTGGGGTCCAGGTGAGGATGACTCAGGACAGGGTCTGAGGCAGAGGGGGGTGTTCATGTCCCAGTGCAAACGGAGACTGGGAGTGGCTCCGAAGGAAACGGCAAAATTTTCTCAGGGTCCAGAGGTAATGAGATCCAAGGCAGTGGCCAGGCAACAGCATCTTAATCCACAGGAAGTGTTGCTGTTTGCTCCCAACTTGAGCTGGAGAGAACGGGCCAAAAATTGAAACACAGGAGAGAAAAGCCCGTGCCAAGCCTCCAGTGAGCACAGCAGGTTTGTGCATCCTGCTGGGAACAGGCCAAGCAGGAGATGTCAGAAGAGAATGGGAATGTTTTCTCTCTTTCTTTTTTCTCACATTTCCCACAAAAAAAACAGAGGGCAAGGCAGTGCCTAAATCCTCAGAGGAAGTTGAAAAACATTTATTGTCTCCAAAACTTGAAAATTGATCTTTTTCACCTACTTGCATCTTGCCTGTCTAGAATTTACAAAACCTTATCTAAGAGGGTGGTTCTTGATTGCTTCTAGTTCTGTTTACTAACAAAGATGAAACCCTTACAAATCTGGGCTGGAAAATTGACCAGAAATTGCTGATAAACCAAAATAAAAATGAGGGAAGCTGAGTAAACATAAATCAACTGTATTAAGTGACTGTCTCTGAAGGATCATGAAACCTATTTTGGAAAGCTCAGTTGTAAGTTTAAGCATCAGGATAGCTTTAAGTAACTCAGCTTGTTTTACAGGTGTTTTAAAGCAGCCTGGACAAGAACAGGAGGATTGCTCGGGTTGCTGAAAGTCTCCAGGACAGGACACGTCTCTCTCCTGTACTAACGCAGGGACACGTCATGAGCACTACAGCACTCAGCTGCTTCCCAGCCTGTGGGAGACAGCTCCAGTTCATCCATGGCTCATGGATAACACAAGAGCAAGCTGGTTCTGGTCTCCAGAGGAGTCCCTGTGAGTGAGGTAAGGGCTCTGTTACCTCTGTCTTTTACATTTACAGAAACATGACATTCTGAGCAAAGAATGAAACTCACATGATGGCCCTTACACTTTCAGTTCTTATTTACTCTTTAGTCCTTAGAGAGGGATTTGTGTATTTACTGGAAAAACTCTGGCCTTTAATCAGAACAGCTCAGCTAGTGACAGCAAATTTGATAGCTGTACCCATGAGACGTCGTGGTTATTTATTACAGGCTCACTGATAGAAAAATGTTTGTATAACAATAATAATAATTGGAGGCACTTAATCCCTTTTTGTTGTAGTAACCACTCAGGGTTGCATGACACAGGATGTGAACAATTGTTCATATTGCATGAAACTGACTTTGAATACCTTTCTGGGTGAACCATATTTATTTTAAGATAATACAGTTTTTCACTCAGCAATTCCACTGATTATCTCAAACATATGCCACATACTGTCATCCCAAAAGGTTAAATCCTAACTCCTACTTATTCTTCCCCCAGGGGATGTCAGCATTGAGATGCAATGTTTCAGTGGAGTCTGCTCCCGAGCAAGCTGTTTAAATCCTCTGCAGATCTGGCGTACACGTGGTTATTACGGGCTCCCAGGGGCCAGATCCTGGAATGGGAATGTGTTTCTGGGCTAGGCCTGTCTGAAAGGAGCTTGTTGCCCTTCTGGGTGGCAGCCCAGGCTCTAACTCACTACAATGCATTGCAAGCAGCTGCCTGCTAATGATATTCTAATTAATTTGAACATCTTCCCAGACCATTTCAGGCGCTGCACAGACCTCAGATAATTCACGTGTGCATATGTAGGGCTGTGTGGAACAGCCAAGTGGGTTCTCTTTCCAAGAGGGATGTTGATACATCCCTTTGGAGCACGGCCCACCCCAGAACGTAGTTTGCAGCCTCGACACAGCACATGGAGGTCAGGAGGACATGTAAACCTGTGTCACACAATTACATCTACCTATTGAGAAGGAATTTAAGTGTGATTGTAGTGCCTCTAAGGTGAGGGTAAAGCTGCAGTTGAAAAGACAGACGAATCACCATCAGCATGTTGGTTGTAGCAGCATTTGGTCACAAGGAAATCAAAATATGCTATAACTTGAACATAATAATATATCTCATTACAAATATTCTGTAAATTAAGGTTTTCAAATTCAATGGTAGCCTTCTGGGTTTTTTCCTAAATGAGTGCCTTGAGATAAAAAAAATTATCCTGATGTAGAAAATGTGCCATGCTGTTCAACCCACTATTCAAACTATTCCTTATCCTTTCTGCAAAATGTAATGTACAGAACCTAGCATATTTTTCCTTTTCTTCATTTTAGCATGGACAGATGGATAATAGAAGTGTTCTGGACAGTCAGGGTGCTTCTGGAGATGACATATGAGAAGGCAAGTGAGCAGCTCCATTCCCTCATGACAGATCTCTCCTGCATGACCAAAGGCAGATTTAAACTGCCTGGAGAATGGTACTGGCAGTATCTACTGCTCAGTATTCAGCACATCAGCCAAAACCAGGTGGTTTCTGTTCATCCTGGAAGAGGGAGAATGACTGCTCCACACTGCTCTGTGTTTGCAGGTTTGTATCTGTTCAGGGCCGAAGTGACCTGAGCACAAACTCTGTCAGGTTTGGTTTTATGAGTTATCTGAGCACAGGCAGTTCTTTGGTGAAATAACTGTTTTCCAGCTCTTTGTCTCAAGTGTCACTTTCAAAATTTGCCTGTTTTTCCAGAAAAATCTCATCTGGAGTGCATTTGAGGAGGGCCTAGCTTCTAATTATCAGCTAGTGTGTTGAGATAAAGAACCTTTGCATGTGCTCTCTTTTGAGCATTAAAGATACTGAATCCAGAGCTGGGCAGGAGGAGGCCAGGAGGACATGAGACATCTGAACTTTGGAAGGTGGAGGCAGTTGTGCTGGAACAGTGCTCCCAGGTGTTTTTCCAAGGAACAAAAGCTGACATCAACAGCTAGCTGTTCCCTGCACCTGGAAAGGTTCCTCATGTAGTCCTTAACTCATTAATTGGCCGTGGATCATCAAGGTGAGCTTCCCAGGCAGCTCTGTGTTTCAGGATAGTGAACATGCCTAGAGACACGCTTCTTATCTAAAAGCTGTGCATAAACCCCTCTCCTAAACACGGGTAAAGGTGGCCTAGGAAGTTTCTCCACATGCTGGTGGGATGCCCTGGGCAGTAACCTGGACCAGGCTGTGCTGCTGCCCAGTGCACACCAGTGAGAGCTGGGTGGCTGCAGGCAGGACAGGTCACTTGCTGGGCCCAGCTCTGCTCTCCAGCTTTGTGTAACATCATTAAGACCCAGAAGGCAGCATTGGTTGCCTGGGAAATGCTGAGCCTTAAATCAAAATCCTGTTGCTGCAGCTGGCATTGAGATCTCTATCATAATGCACGCGGCCTCATAGCTGTTCTCTCCATGGTGTGTGCCTTCTTCTGTTAAATTTGGGTTGTATTTATCTTCACACCAATTAATGCAGCTCTGACAGTCCATGGGGGAATGTATATGGAACAAGGTGCTTAATGATGATTGGGCCCCAGGTACTTTGTTATATAGTTCTGTTTTGTCTTCTCCAGTTACAAACTCTTTTGTTTCCACATATGCTCAGGAATGTTTTCAGCTGGTGTAAAATGTCATTGTTCCTGTGACTTTAGTGGAGCTGTGAGAGGTTTCTACTGGTGAATGTCTGCCCATGACATTTTACATCACAGTTTAATTTTCTTATATCAAGTCTAATTAAAGTGACTGATTTACAAAATTGCCAAAATGATTTTCAATCCCAAATTTGTTTGAGAGTAGTTGGGACTGAGGCATCTTGGGCCAGTGAGTGTTGAGATGGAGGGAGATGTGGGTGGGTGGTTAACTCAGGTCCTGGTGTTTTTCTGGGTGCTCTGGATGATGTTAAATATTCCCTGACAAGCCTCTAAGTTTTTTTTTCACAATTTCATATATTTTTAGGTTTCACTTATTTTGGAAAAATGGCTGCTGAATATTTTAAGATGTTCTGAAAACTGTACTCAAGACAGCAGAGTCAAGAGTAGGTTTAGATAGGATATTAGGTAAAAATTCCTTACTGTGAGGGTGGTGAGGCCCTGGCATAGGTTGCCCAGAGAAACTGTGGATGCCCCATCCCTTTAAGTGTTCAAAGCTGGGTTGGATTGGGCTGTGAGCAACCTGGTCTAGTGGAAGGTGGCCCTGCCCATGGCGGGGGGTTGGAATTACATCATCTTTAAAGTCCCTTCCAAACCATTCTGTGACTCTGAATCTATTAAATATGCTGCTCTGAGACAGCTCGTTTGTAGAAGGTGAGTTTATAGTAGAAAATGGTGTAAGAGCTGTTCCTGAGGACACTGGAAGGTTTAAGACTGCAGTGGAAGAGGTTTGGAGAGGCTGCAGAGCTGTGCAGGGAAGTGCAGGGACACAGCAGCTCTGCCCTGGTCTGTGGATGGTGTTTTGTGACCCTGCAGGTCGAGATGTGCTCATGCAGAACCCCAGCGTGGGGTGAAACCTGGCAGCTCTGGGAGCTTGCACACACCTGATTTATCTGACCATGCGGGGGGTTTGCTGGGATTTGAGCATGGTCACCAGGTCATGCTGTGTCTGTGGTTGTTGCTACTTTTGTTGGAAAAGCAGAACTGTCGTGTCTCATTTGGGTAATGCCTTGCAAGCCTCAAATTGTACATGAAATCCATGGTGAAAAGCAGTTCAAAATTCTGTGCTTGAGTGTATTCCATGTCCTAGAAACTGTTAAACCCTTTCATGTAGTGACAGGAGGTTAAGCATATCTGCAGAGAGAGAGAGACACTGCCAGTGGTTTAGCAATAGATTAGTTGATGTAAAAAGTCAAAGGTCTTCTCTTTGCATTTTAACCTCCTAAAGCCAGTTAAAAGTTGGGATATCTAATCTAAAAAGACTGGAACAACTGTTTAACAGCCTGAAGGCAAGGGCCAAAACTCAAAATCTCCAACATTATGAAGCTTCCAAAGAAGATGAGAAAAAATCAGATTCCCCCGTGCCAGCAAACAAAGGTGGAGGATAATGGAATGTGCTATGTGGGAGTGTAAACTGTGTGCCCCAGCTACTGGGACAGTGGGCTGTTTCACACACAGCTGATGTGTCCATGAAAGAGAAACGGGGAGACTTTTAGGTTTTAGGTCCAGTAAATGCTAAGGAAATATGTTTGGCTAATGCACCTCTGTTACAAAAACCATCCTGACGCTGTTTTCAGCTGGAATCAATGAGTTGTGCACAAGTAAGATCTGTTAAAATAAGACCCTGAGCAGGACTTTTGGTGTTTTCTGGTCTATCCTGACCAGGCTGGAAGGGACAAATCAGCTGCAATTGGGTGCAAAGGTTTGGGCAAAATATCTCCCTTTAAATTTGATATGTTGACCCTGGGGCTTTTCAAAAAAATTATTTTTTTGTTTGGAGCATTCCCAGTCCATATGGGAATCCTATGTTAGCATCTGGGAAGGGAATGATAATTCTTTAGGCTGCATATGTTTCACCCAGCACCTGACATTTGGTACCACCAAAGGAAACCACCCAAGGTTTCCTTCAAACCTAAACTAGGTTAGTGTTGTACCTCCTGAGCACACAGAGGCTCAGTACAGTAAAACAAGTCCTAACTTATATTTGACAAGACCTGAGCTCGTTGCAATATGAACCAAAATTTCACGAGAAGGGGGTGTGTTTCTTTCCTACTGGGTGGGGTCACTTTCCTCTTGCCATGCATAATCCTTTATTATACCAGCAGAATTATGGTACAAAGTGCATTTAATTTCCCACACTTAATGAAGACAAGCACTCACAACAACTTGTGAAGATTCTCTGGCAAGTAAATATTTAGTTTTTGAATGCATACATTTGTTCTTTGTTAGCAGATACAGAACTAATTATTCCCTGGGTATTATAACAAAATTAAAGCAGCGCAACAGTGGTGTACTTGTACAATGCATATGTAATTGCAACAAGGGCGGGGAAAAATAGAGATTTCATTAGGGAAAGCCAATGTTTTACACAACTCCTGTGATAAAGGATATCCATGTATAGGATGAACTCTATGAAGAATTTGGGCACAGGAGGTTGAGTTTTGTGAACATCTCTGTGGCTTACACTGGCCTTTGCAAAAGCTGCAATGAATATTTCCACTTGAACACAAATGAGTTATCAAGGGTGCAGATGCAGACTTTCATTGGGGTATTCTACACAGTCATTACAATACACCCAGGTTTTGAGGCATCGAGATCTCAGGATGCTCTGTGAGCAGAACAGAGTGATGTAGCTCACTGCATCTGCAGAAGGTCTCATTAAATGCAAAATGAAGAGCTAAAAGAAATATTCTTACTAGAGGAAAAATGAGGCTTCAATGTGTGTCATAAATTTTGCTAACAGAATTTTAAACAGGGATACCGGTTAAACATTTCAAGCCCCCCCACCCCTGCTTGAGCAGCAACTAAAACTTCCTTCCTTTTCAGTAAATTTATGTTAAAACAACCCCATTCCAGCACTAATGCTGACATCCCGATTCCTGCTGCTGCACTGGAGTATTTTCAAGGTCATTGCAGTCACTAAAAGCTCTTGCTGCTGATGTCAGTTGGAATTTGGGGCTTTCTTATCCTTTATTAGTGTTGTAAAGCATGTAAAGTTGGTGTAAACCAACATGGCACCTGGGAGATTGGCTAAATACATAGAAATCTTAGGAGACTGTTGGTCCTCTTTCTCATGAAGGCACATGGAATATGTTACCAAACCTAGATCTGTTCCAATGACAGGCAAAGGCCTTGTCCGGCTCTAGGAGCAGGTTATGGAAAACCTCGTGGCATTCAGTGAGGTAAAGCACAGCCAGTCCTGCCCTGGGGACACATCAGCCGTATGGGCTGGGGACTGACAGCTCAGGGAGCTCTGCAGAAAGGACCCGAGGGACCTGGGGGACTGCAGGTGTTTTGAGGTGGTGACACCTGACTGTGTTGGGCTGTTTGGGTACAGGGTGGTCACAGGTCAGTCACTCCCCTCAACACAGCATCTCACGGCTGGAAAACTGTGGGTTTGGTGTATCCCAGGGCCAGACACAGGTCACCAAGGGGGAGCAAGTCCACCAGAAAACCAATGGGATATTCAGAGGATTGGAGTACATGGTATTCAGGAGAGGTTACGCGTGCTGGCTCTATTTAGCCTGGAGAAGATAAGCTAAGGGGGCATCTAATTGCTGTTTTACATGAATGGGAAGGGATTGTATAGATGATGGGTTCAGACTCTCTGCCACAGCGTGCTGCAAAAGGACAAGGCAGTGGTCATGCATTGCAGCAAGGGAAATTCCTTCTGTCTGTACATGGAAAAAAATAATCAGAATAAGGGTTATACAGCACAGAAACAGATTCCTCAGAGAGGCTATGGGCTCTCCATCCTTGAGATTTGTCAGAATTGAACTGCTAATGCCCTCAGCAAGCTCCTTTAACACGGAAGTTGTCCCTGCTTTGAACAGGAGCTCAGGTAGAGGCTTTCAGAGGTCCCTTCTCACCTCAGTTATCCTCTGAGTCTCTCTGATTTTATTTCAGAAAGTTGCTAATACTGGTGAAATTTGGTCGTACCATGAAAAGAATGGTTGTTAGTATGGCACTCCATCCTTCAGTAAATATGTTCCATGTGGGTATTTATAGTCCTGCCTGCTCCCTTCAGTGAGAACAGAAAGTTCTTCCTCCCATAAGCTCCCTGCAGCTGCCAGGAGAGATGGTGGAAGCCTTTCCTCCCCTCACCTACAGCACCGTGCTGTGGATGTTCATTGGTTTCAGCTCCACAGCCCCTGTGGTATCTAAGGATCTGTCTAAGTGTTTGGAAGGATCTAATTTAAAAAGAGAACTGTCTCTTCTAGGCAGTGCTAGTATCCGTGGGTGAGTTTGGTTGGCTTGCAGACCATGTGTTGATTTTGGGGACAAGAATAAAAAGAGGAAAAAAACGGTTTCCCATCTGCTCATTGAGCTCCTCCTATCCCTGGGAACACACACACATATCCCGTGTCCTTGGAGCCTCTCTGACGGCAGTGCCGGGCGGTTCCAGGCAGATGTGGGGGTCCCTCTCACTGCCCCTTGGCCCTGGTCCCTGTGCCCACCCTGGAGCAGCTGCCCTGACTGCCCACGGTGCCTTGGGGAGCTGGTCCAGCCCGGTGTGTCCCGGTAGCCCTTGGGGAGAAATAAAAGGGAATTGCTTGGACACCGAAAGCTTCAGCAGATGCACCTGGCATTTGTGAGAACTGTTCCCTGATGATGAGTCTGGGTACAGAGCAACAAGAAATTCTCAGGAAGGTTGGATTTCAATGGGGATGACTCTTTTTCCCTGCCAGCATTTCTCTCTTAGCTGTGTTCTCTCTAATGAAATTGCCCATTCAGTGTTGGGTTTGTAATTTAAACTGAGTGCTACAGATTAACAGTTGTTGCTGCTTTATTATGGAAATGAGAGTCATGGGATCAATTTAACTGTTCCTGGCTTCATTATTTGCTTGAGACAATAGACTCGTCTCTGCAAATTCTATTGCTTTGTGGGTATTTTTAGCTTAATTATCATAGATATTAGCAACAATCAACAAAAATTTCTTAGGTGCATGTGCTTGCTTCTTGGAACACTAGTTTTTTATAGATTTTGTACTTTTAACTTATCTTCCTTTTTTGTAGTCAATCCAGTCTGCTCTCAGAATAAACAACAAAAAGAAAACCAAATTATTTTGCAAAAGCTTTAATATTTTCCTAGTAGTTTATTTTAAGAATTAAAGGCATAGTGATGGTTGTGTCTTCTGTTATACACATAACTAAATATTCTGACAATTGAGCCTGTGTAGCTAAGATGGAGACTTCAGCTTTTTTTGGGGGAAAGTGTTATTTAAAATAGTTCAGAATAAATCAAAAGCTTACTTTGATTACCTGATTCCAGGTTTCCCTTGTTTAGCAGAGTATCAAAAGCTAAAGGCTGACCTGTTGCCCCAGTGTCTGCACCCAAGTGCTGCAGCTTTGTCCCTTCCAGCCTGGCCAGGCAGCAATCACAGTCAGAGTTTCATGCCTCCACGAAGGGAGTTAGAGCCAGCTTCATTCCACCTGGATTAGCATAAAAACCTAGCCTATGGTATTGCCAACAAAATTTAAAAAAAATCTTTCAGTATAATTTACTAGACTCCTAAATCTTACACTCACCTCTCGCTGATGCTTGGATTAGTGTCCCCCAGCTGGCTTAGGGCAGGAGGAGCAGGTGTCAGGGGAAGGTTCTCTTTGTCCACTGAATACACAGAGTTTTGGATCCTGGTCTGAGTTAAAGTTTCTTGAACAACTTCATGCGCAATATATAAAGAAAAGGCTCTCTGGTGGGTTGCAGGATAGCTGGATACCCAGCAGAATAAAGAAACCAGTCTGCCGTTTTGTTTGCACCACCTCTTCCATTCAAAATATAGCAGGAAAAATGTCTTATTAACATTTCTTAAGAGTGCCAGTAAAAGGACTAGACAGTTTCCTGCATCTAAAATGTCGAAAAGGAAATTTTAATATCTAGTTTCTTGTAACACAAACATGTTTAGATCCAGTCAACATTTTACTAACCATTTAGATCATTTCTACATTCTTTAACCATTATTGCTGGAAACCTCTTAGTCTACTTTCAAATTGCATCCCTCACAAAATAATATTCCAAGATTTTTTTTTTAAGATAAGCAGAATTATCCTGATGTCACAGGTTTTGTTTTGTACCTCATCCTTTCTCCCTCTTTTCTGATTTTTCCCTTCCTCCCAAAGCAGATTAGGCAGTAGGAAAGCAGGGCTAATTTAATATACATTTTAACAGATGACAGACTAGTAAAAGGCTGGTGGGGAGTGCAATGGGGGCTCTGTTTCAGCATTGCACCTCAAATCTTGTAGGACTTACATGTCTTGCTTAGGTGGTTCGATATTCTGCTGCATTCAGGCTTCAGTACTTTGCCTAGAGATGCAAAGAATAATGAAAAATGAATACTCAAATTTGGGTTCAATGCCACTTTCATTGGAGTGTGCTCTCAATTGCTTTAGTATTCACATTTTGGATGTGTTTCTGTAAAGGTGAGCTTTGGCATATGTCCTTATGAAATGAAGCCTTCCTGGATGAACATTTGATGTCCAAACAGAGTTAGTTATAGGCAGGAGACAAAAGCACTTGTGTGGCTTTTTGCTTGTTTGGTTTCTCTGAAGATAAATCAGAGCCATGCCAGGTTGTGTACATGTGCCGGATATTGGGGTTGATGGCTCAATGCCCCAATCCAGAGGCAATCCCGAGGAAGCTGGGGCCCAGCAGATGGACAGTGTGGCTGTCCCCACACCTGGATGTCAGCAGTGCCGTGCTGGAGCCGTGTCTGTCCCCGTCCCCTGGGATGGCTCCACACACAGCCCCTCCACAGGCTTCCACCACTCGCTTTCACATTCTCCATAATTTTGCCTGCAGTAGAGAGTCTTTCTTCTTGAAAACAACACCAAACAAGATTTAATGAGGAGATTTGGCTTTCCTTTGATAAGACCATGGCCGTAATAGAGTTTGCCTGCCTGAATAGTCCCATGGTGCAGAGAGAAATGCCAATATTTCCTTCTTTAGCATTATTTGACCAACTAAAAATTCAAGCCAAGGACTGCTTGTATTGAAAGAATACAAATGGGTTTTTTCTCAATATCAGAACAAAAGGATGCACACATATCTGTAGGTGGTATGGAAATGAGTGTTTGTGAGTCTATAACCGTAGGAAATAAATTGCTCCCAAATGATTGTTATTTTTTTGCTATGCCAGTTTAGCATATCCCAATTCTGAGAGATGCTAAAGGAGACTTTTCAAGTAGAAGCTTCCAGTGACACCGTGATGTCTGCACAAGATAATGTCAGACTAGAAAATTGAAAAAATATGTAGTTTAGTAAATACTGCTTTACTGAGCAAGTGCCACAGTGAGTTAATATTCACCCCACCTGAGGGCAATTCACACCAGCCCTGTACAGGGTGACTTTGTATCTCCCACATCTTCTGCTGATGAACTCCACTCTTGAAAGGTTGTTCCCTTGCTGTGCTGGGCATGGATGTTGCCCTTCAGTGTCACCTTGGAGCAGATTAGTAGAAACTTTCAGCATGTCTCCACTGTGCATCTCTCCTTTCTTCAGTTGTTTTGTTGTAGCTATGGCTTTCCTTCTTGAAATAAATGTCCTGCAAGTCACAAACCTGTCTTCTATCATATGAAGACAGATTTTTCATCTAGACTCAGTGAGGGTGTCTAAAAGGAGTTCCAGAGGCTCTATGTGCTGGGGAGAAGGTGGCTCTTTGCACATCACAGAATTTTTGGGAGCAATACTAACTCATTCACACCTTGGTCAAATTAGCATGGACTCAGGAGGTGACAGAAACCAAAGACTTTCTCTAACAGCCATAATTCAAATTCTGACACTCACTGATTTGGATAAAAAGCTCTGTTTTTATAGGAAATGCTCCCCTGTAGGAACCCATCATGCAACCAGGTAAACACTGCTTTGGAGCTCTAACTTCAGTCCATGGCCTGGGCTTAAAACAAATGTACTACTAATTTGATTTTATCTGCCACAAGTACAGACCCCTCTTCAGTCCTTACTATGATTTCCTGTCAGGTTCTATCTCACAATCCTGCCAGTAAAGCCAACATGGTGGGGTTTTAAGTACCACATTTTTATACGGGACATAGGTTAGGACTGTACAATGACACACACTGACGCCACTCTGCGATAATATCTGATCAGTGTGGATGTTTATGTTCCTTTTTTGGTGCATGGGCTGTGTGAACTGCAGTCAGCAAGAACCTGACCCCCAGTCCTGTCCCACACAGCCAGAAACCACAGCCACAGGGGAATGCGCTGTTTGCACCCAGCAAAGCCAAGCTCCAAGAGGGAACACACTGGGTGCTGACTCAACTGGCCCCGGCGGAGGAATGGGCTAATTTGGGGAATATGGAATGGTGTTCGCCTCTTGTTAGCAATGCCTTACTGCACACCCTCCTCCACTCTTACAGTCTGCTCTGGTGGTGTTGGTATGGCAGATTTTCCCTGTAATTAGTTGATGGAGCAGGAGAAAAGGATCCCTGCTGGTAATTTGAGTGCAGGTATAATAAGATTAACAATGTGGGACAGCTGGGGTGGAAAGCCAGGTATGATTATTTTCCATTAGCCAAGCACACCTCTTCCCTGATGAGAGTGGCTAGTGCATGGCTCCTGCCAGATCCAAGGAAAACACATCTGTCCTCTTTGTCCAGGTAGTTTGTAATGTGCTTTGGGATTTTCTGAGGTGAGGAGAGTGTTTGTCACTGCTGTTCAGCTGAGAAATGTTTTAGGAAGCGATTACCATCTGCCTACTGTCTGAAGAGTGAGAACACCAATAAGTTCTGGTAATGTAATGACCACAATTTCAGGTCACAGGTTTTCAATCAAACCTTGATTGAGGTGAGGAAACCATTAGGGACCATTTAACACTGCAGTAACTCCAATGAATGCCTTCAATATCCGGCTGAAGCCAAAGGCTGTTCTCCTACTTCCCTCCTGCAGCAGCACCAACACCAAGCTGATCTGTGCTCTCTCAGCTTTCCTGCAGTGAGGATCCTTTGTCCTCGGTGATTCATGGATGGGTCAGTGTTCTGTGGGACAGAAGGTTTGCTCTTGTGATTTATCCATCCTAGACCATTGCCAATCACTGCAGTCTCAAGGCTCCTTCTGCAAGGACAAAGGACTCGGCCTTTGGTCTCATAAATACATTTGTTCACTGGAACTGGGTTATTATCCCATAAAACCTTTCATCCTGTTAATGAAGAGAGCATGAAGCATGTCAAATAGACAGTAATTGATAGAAGCTGAATACTGCAGCCTGGCCTGATAGGGAATGTTCCAGCCCACTTTATTTTCAGAATTATCATCCTAAAAAATATTTATGGATAGGTGGATTTTGCTAGTGTTTTGAAGGCTGGGAAGTAGGTGGTTGGTACAATCCTACACATTTGTTTTCAAATAGTTATTCATCGTGGAATGGCTTTCTCAAAGGGATATAGAAACATCCTTTGCTCAGGACTGCAGAGAAAGCCAGGAAAACAACAGCAGGTTTGTTTTTGCCTGACTCATTTATTGCTTACAGTGCTTTTAGGAAGGCAAGGTGAATTTAAATGCAAAGCAGCAGAGAAATCCACTGAGAGGAAGATAAAAGAGTCTGAAGCCATTACAGACAAGTGGAATAATGGCTGGTAGGAATCTGAAGAGCAAATGCATGTGAGGCTTAACAACATCTTGTCTTATTTTTGGGATAGTCATTCTCAATTGCCAACACTTGAGTATGTCTGGGATAGGGTACAACCATGCAGCTTCTGCTTATCAGGAAAGACAACTTCAGAGCATCAACGCTGAGGGCTCAGAGCAGGCCCAGTGCTTGCTGCTCTGCTTCTGACCTCAGAGAACCGGTCTGTGAGGAAAGGCCTGGCTCTTCTCACACTGGTGTGTGCTCATTTGAACTTCTTTCATATGCAGAAAAACAAATGTTTCTTGACAAGGGGATGGGAACAGCCGAGTAAATCTCCAAGTTTCTAACTTAGAGCCCTATGCCAGCACCACTCTCCAGCACTCTGACCATCCAGTATTCAGCAGTAGCAACTTACACATTGCAGAAAAGTTATTCCTACAAGGCTGACTGTGGGATCAGATCAACACCCTGGGTGTGTTAAAATGGGTGTAGGTACAGCACTTTACTAGTGCAGAAGGTCTGGTCCCCTGACCTGAGCTGTTTAGATGCTTCAAGGTTAATTCCAGTAATTCCACTGTAGTGGAAAAGTACAACAGCAACATTAGGACTATTCCAAGTGACAAAGAGTTGTTGTTCATTGCAAAACTTTCTGCTGCAGGTTATAATACTCAAGTGAAGAAATGCTTCTCGGGTGATCATTCGCTTTTTACTGCTTATTTTCAATATTAAGAATTGTCTTGGCCATGTTTAATAATGTTGAATGATGTGTTACTTCATGCAGTAGGATAAGCTGCAAGAGCTTCAATGACATGGAGTGAGCTGAAAAATAAAGGAAAAGAGCTGAACCAACCATAACTTTACAAATTCACATTATGATAATGAATACCTGCTCTCTTACTTTTCAGAGGAATCAGTTCAATTTTTCCATCCTGAGGGCCAAGGAAAATGCCAGTCCAAGTGACTGTTAGTGTGGATTGGCCCAAACTGCAAAGAAAGAAAAATTGTGTGAGTGTCCACGTGAGAGCAAAGCCAGCTCCCATTCTGCATCTTAATGGCAGTCTGAAAGGACCAGCAAGTCTGCAGCAGATCACAGGGTCACATCTCTCATTACCGTGGGGTTTGCAGAAGGCAGAATACGTAACTAGAGATACCACCATCCTGTCTGCCTCTCAAAATGCTTCTCCTTTCATTGCCTTTTTTTCTCTTTATTTTTAATAGCAATGGAATATACTGAACCGCAAATGCTGCTACTTGCTGCATTTTTCCTCATCCCTGGAGTTATATATTCATTTCCAGCTTGTAAAAATAACCTGTTTATTCCATTTCTAAGTCCTGCATGAGATGGTTCTCATTTTCCCTGTTCCCTGTGGTTTTATCACAACTGCCTGCCCACCTATGTGCTTTGTCTCAGCTACAGAGTTTTCCTTCTCCAGAAAGCTGCCAAGCAGTTCTCTCCAGCAGCAGAGAAATGATGGTCAGTGCAGAAGTCTCTTTGTGCTGAATTAATTGCAAGCCTCCCTATTAATTTCAGGGGAGGAGTATGGTGCCCTAACTTATCCTGGATGATTTTGGGGCTCATTTATTTCTCTGGCTGCCTCCAGTCAGTCAAAATAGATGATTGTATGCTCTGTGCTCCCACCTCCACACACTTTATGCATCTCACCCCCACCCTGGCTCCCTTGAGGCTGTGCCAGCCCAGACCATCTGCTGAGGGGGCTGCAGCCCTCCACAGGGACACCGAGAGTTTCAGCAGCAACCAGGGGGGTCACCAGCGACAGGAGATGGGCAAAGAATGGTGGGCTTCAGTTGTAACACACAGACCGAGGATGGAGGGCCAGCAAAATGCACCTTCCGCTCAAACAGATTCCGAAGCCCAGGGATGTGGCGGTAAGGGGTGGTGGAATTTTAGACAGGATGGCCAAGTGTGTCTCAGCCCCACAGTGGCCATAAGCCTTGGAGCTGCAGGGTGGGCTGGCTGACCCCACTTGGCCAGCTACCTGCTTTTCCATAGCTGTACAATTCTTTGGTTTCCAGGAGAAAATGTCATTATATCACTAGCTGCCTTATCATTGCTCTATTATTTTCCATTCAGAGACTGCAAAATTGAATTACTGAGCACCCCCTAACTCTACCACTCCTCACACAGCTCTGGTCTCTTCTGAACTCAACCAGAACCATCAGCTCTCAGGCGTGTGCAGATGGGTCCCTGGAGCATCTGCAGGACACATTTATGAGTAATTACCTATCATCTGGAGGGTTACAGAGCTGCAGCATAAGTGCGACCTGCCTTCTGCATTTATATCCAAACCAGGACTAAGAAACATCTCTAGCAGATGGGAAAATTCTCCAGCCTCTCAAAGCTTCTCCAAGATGGATTATTTACTATCTAGCACCTATCAGAGCACTGAGGGGTTATCCAACACAGTTTCTCTTTCGTCTACTTACTGTCTTTTTCATTCCATAAGGATCCCAACCAGGATTGACCAAAATACTGAATGAGAAACCAGCCAGAGTAAGGGATTTATTTTCTTGACCTATTTTGTGACCTATTTTTTCATTTGTATGCAGCTAGAAAGTTGCATGCTTGGTTTTGACACATGCAGAAATGTCTCCTGACCAGTTTGTGCCATAACCTTTCAGTCCCTGGGCTGCCTAATGTTGTGTTCACTCTGGTTATTTACTGTTCTCAGTGCAGACAAGTGGCCCAGTTTCTCTCTGGCCCGCAGGACAGTGTTGGGAAGGTGACAGTCTTTCCTTAGGACCTGTTGGGACCCTCTCCACTAACCTCAGCAGGAGCTGCACAAATACACACAAACACATCTCAACACCTTTGCTCTTCTATCTACGACACATCTTTATTCCACTCTGGCAGAGACTGGAAACGCAAGCTTAGCTTTGTTTGGCTTTGGTTGGTTTTGGAGAGTCAATCTGGATGCTGAAATGTCTTTTAGTGTGGAAAACAGAGCTATTGTGAGTAGAGAAAATTATGTAACCAGATGAGTGAGTTCATGCTGTTTGAAGGGACTTCTCTGGAAAGAGGAGGTGTCTGTGGCTCCTGGGGCAGGACGTGCACTTTGCTCACTGTGTGTGGCTCCACTCTGAGCCTGCTTCAATACCTACACTTCTTGCTGTTTGCTTCTCCCAGCAGCAGAGAAGTCATCCAGATGGAAATCACTTTGACTCTCTGTGAACAAAACCAAATCCTTCTGGGGAGTTTCCATCCAGCAGTCTAAAAGCCCAGCACAAATTTGGAAGTACAGGGGAATTTCTTACATTGCAATTTTCTAACAACCTCTTCCAAAACTCAGAGGTTGAGTTTGGCCTGAGCTTTAGAAAATATCCAAGCTAAAGCTTGTTACGTACAAACTGTTTCAGTTTCCTTTAAACCAACATGAAAAAAAAAGAGGAAAAGCTGACATTTCAGTTCTACAAACAGTTCAGCCTTGGCTCAGTGGCTCTACTCCAAGACCTCTGTTGCCTCCTTCCTTTCTACTTGGAGCGCCTTGAGATTAGATATCCAGAGATTTGGGGGAAATTTATGAAGAACCAGTGTTATGGAAACCTTATTTCATAATTTTAGTTGGTTTTTTTTTTGTTTTGTTTAGATTAATCAAACAGCAAACCATGCAAGTATTTGCAACAGCAAAGTTTAATGCATTTAGTGATGGTGATATTCATGGGAAGCAAAACTCATAGATATGAACCCTCTCCAACTGTAATCCAATTTTTTCGCTCATGTTATGAAGTCATTGATTCTTTAGAATTTCCCAAATGTATCCAGAGTGAAAGCAGTGCCTTGCAATGGGGTTTGACACTATTTTTGCCACGGTCAAAGTGAAAGCTCCCATTGTCAGCAGTAAAACCCTGGAGGGACTGTGCCAGCCAGGAGAGATTAAGTGTTCTTTGTATTGTACAACAAAAAGCGTTGTAAGGTTGATTACAATAAAAGCTTTCCAAAGTGACTGCATTGGGTTCCTTCTCCTTTTTCATCCTCCCTTTAAGCTGTTATAAAAAGAAATAACATTTCAGCAAAGTGAATGGTCATTCAGTGCTCAGGATAAATTGTACATTCCTTTTTCAGGGACAGAGAGCGACCACTGCAGTCCCTGGGGGTGAGTCGTGGAGCTGGGTCTCTGGCAGAAGGCTGTGCTGCTGCCTTGAAATGAGAAAAACTACCTTTAACACACCCTGATGTTGTTTTGAGGTTGAACAGGTTTATGTCAAACTTTCTAGTCACTCCAGAAGGTATTTTCATTAATGTCACAGCACCCTGGTAGGGGTGATATGCCTTCTGAAGAGTGTCTATTTGTTTGTGGCTTTTATTCAATTTTTGGCAATATGCCTAGTTTAAAGTTAGAACACTGAGAAACTGAGAAATAATCCCAAATATACTGCAATTTGAAAATCTCTCAAACACCTCCAAGCAGCTAGAATTAGTCGAAGCTCTGCTGAGATCTTGTAAATCCTGTCCAAGCAGAGAGCCTGTCAGTGGATAAGACCTGTTTTCCTGGGACAGAGCAGTGAGATTGGATCCCATCCTCTGGCTAGAGCATTCAGAATGGTGGAGAAGTGCAGAAATGAATGGCACAGATAATCCACTACTTTTCTCTTCAGCTGACTTCAAGAAATTCAATGAAATTTACTTTTGTTAATCTGGGGAATTCAAAGTAAAAGCCAGAAAATGAAAACTAAAGCAGTAGTATGCCCTGTTGAAATTAAATACATGACCTATAATTCCCAGACATCACCAGCACACCTCGGGTTAATGCAGCTCTGTGCTCATCCAATTAGGAACAGAATGGGGCAACAAACAAGATCTCATCAAGCTGATAGACAAGGAAATATTTGATCTGAATTTTCTCCATAGAAAACCATTCCAAGTGATATGAAGGCTTTCCTGCATTTGTGGTAATAGCATTTTCTGTGAGCAAACCATCCTGATAGAAATTTTCCGGCTCTCTTTTTTGGGAATAATTGGGTCATGATAATGCACTCCCTTGAAGGGAGCCTGGGAAGATTAGGCATGCTTGCTTTGAAAAGATTAGCCACGCTTGTTTGGGAAAGGAGGGGTCACGATAAAAATAATGACTGCTTTATCCAAGTGTATCAGAAACCTTTAATTGTGGTTTTATACAAGAGAATATGGACAGATATTTGTTATAAAAATGACAAGTTCAAACTCAAAAAAGGGGAAGTGAATTTTGTAAGATTTGACACTATTTTATGAATAGCAAGACTAGACAGAAGTGACAAAGGTGGCATTGAACATCTGCAAGTCAAGAGTGCAAATGTTCCCAAATTGAAAGAAATGCTGAAACAAACCTCTCTGTGTGCAAATCCCATAAACACCATGGAATGCCCCAAAGCTGTGTGCTTTTTGGAATTTTTTTTTTTTCAGATGGTTGAGCACTAACAAGTCCAGACCTTACATAAACCCATCCTATTCACAGACAGGGCAGTGGAGAGGCCACCTGGTTCATCCTCCTGCTCCAAAGCAATCACTAATGACCCTGACATTTCTTCAGCCTGTCTGTTAACAGGGCTAAAACTGACATCTAAGCACTTCACCTTTCCTCTTTGAATCCCCACTCCCCATTTTCCTGGTGTAATCAGAATTGTGGTTATTAACTCCTGAATTAGTATATAGACCTCAAAGTTGCTTGATGGGACAGGCTACTTACTTCTTTCTTGTTAGGGACAAATCTATGTCCCAAATTTTTAGGTCCTTGCTGAGTCCACCATCATTTGTAACTCTCTGTAGATTTTTTTCTCCTTTTTGTTACCCCACATCATTTTTGTGAACCCCTAGACCAGAGCAGCAATACACAAAGATTCCCTTCACTTTATGAAGAGCACTTCAGGTTTGATCATCAGCTCAGGCTACCTCACCTTGTGATCAAGGAGGTCAAAATTACCCTCTGGAGCCATGAATTTATCAAGCACCACCTGGCTGTGTTGCTGTGTGTCCCAGGTGAGGTGGGGGCCAAGCTCTGGGAGGAAAGGGAGGGGCACATGAGCAGCACTGAGCTCATGTGGGGCTTATAAGGAAGGAAGTCAAGGCAATCAGCTGCTGTAGTGGACTCAGAAGGAGTTCTTACCAAGAGGTAGCAGGTAAACTGCTGTTTTTAAGGTTCTGTGGGTGCATTTAGGGAAGGAAGGTGGATGAAAGCTCAGCTCCTTGCCATGTGCTCAGGTGTGAGCACTCCCACGGGCCGGCTGTGAGGGCTGGGGGAAGCAAACCAGCCTCGACAATCTGCTCTGGAGAGTTTTTCCTGACCTGTTACCTTCATGTTATCAATGTTTGGTGCTAATTACTCCCTTCCTGCTTCTGGGAGCTGCTGAGTGGGCTTGGCAGAGGCGGCAGACTCAATATTCGTGCTTTACGGGTTATGTGGTGCCAGCCATGCCACGGGGAGCTGTGTTTGCAGAAGAAAACTTTTGGATGTTTTTTCTCTCCAAATATCACTTTACTGGTTTATGACTAATGGGAAAAAGGACTTGTGCTTGAAGTCTTCTATCGCTGCCTCTCTGTGAATGAATCCAAGCTGCACCCTCGCTGGACACCTGCCAAGGTATGTATCTGTTTCTCATTCTAGCTCTGGCTGTGTTTCCTTTTTGATATTCCAGTGGAGAAAGTAACATTTGCAATTCCCTTTCAATGCAGCAGTGTATCAGCGATGTGGTTTTGCAGGTTTTCCTTGCTGGTGCAAAGTGCCTGGTTCCCTGTGGAGTTGATGTGGGACTGGGACGGGATCCCTGTTGTGCTTTTAAACGGCCTCACTGTAAATCTCTGCATTACACGATTGTGACGTCCTGCTGGGTCTCTACTGGAGTGTGATTTTGGCAAGGTTCTGCTTTGAAGGCTATGGTGGGTCATGGAGTGTTCCTTCCCACCCTGTGTCTGTGAGCTGAGTTCATCTGACTGAAAAATGAGTGGCTGAAAGTGGTGGTGACTTTTAACTCCCTGTCTTTGACCTGTGGCCCAGCTCAGGTCTGAAGATCTCTCCCAGAACAGCACGGGGTGTGGGGAGTAGCAGTGCCTTTTATAGCACCCCCTTACCTTTGTCAAGGGCCACATCCAGAAGGGCTTTCTGTGGAGGCAGACCCTGTGCTGTTGTCTCCTAGGGGGAGACTATCGGAGAGAATATAATTCCCTGGAGAATTGCTGTCCAGATTCAAGAGGTCTGGCTGTGTTTGTAGATGCACCAGCTTTTCCAGTTTCTCCAGTCACAAACTCACTTTGACAGGCTCTGTCACCACCCAAACCATCCAGTGAATCAGCATTTGCTCTCCGGTGCTTTCCCCAGGAAAGGCATTTTCTTTAGAGAGTCAGCAAGCGGTGCTCTTGTGATGGATGGAGGCATAAATGGTGCAGTCTGTGGGAGCTGACACTTGCTCAATGACAGGCCAGTCAAGCAAAGCCACCAAACGTGCAGTGGGTGACATCAGCACAGCCAATCCTGCTGTCAGATAAGGTGTCCTCGAGATCACCCAGAGAGCTGTCACCTTGGAAGTGACTTTACTGAGGATCAGATCCCTCGCTCTTTCTGAAGTTAGCTTGATGCTTTTTATCACACTTGCCTGTGAGTGATGATTTCCATAAATTTGCCTGGAGGGTGTTTTGGTCTTATTTATCATGAGATGTGTTATCGTCTGCTTGGTGAAATCCTACGTGCAACAACAGCATGACAACAAATGCAGCACTTCTGATGGAAAACTGTTTGAATGGTCTTGTGTTGTCAGTGAAGCTTTAAACTGAATAAGGTTTCTCTTTTAATGACTGCATAAAGAGAAATGGAGATGAACATGTTTGTTTTGGGGGACAGCTTTGAGCTGGTTGAGTGGTTCTGTGTCACAACTGCTCCAAACACCTGGAGCTGCTGTTAGAGCAGAGCCTCTGCAACGGGCACAGACTGAAATTAGGGCGCTGCTCTGTTGTAGCTGTACAAAATCATTACCATTTATTCCTCTTCCAAAAATATTTCTAGTGGGAAAGCCAGGTTCAGCTCCCTGTTCTGCTTAATCCGTGCCCGTGGGTACCCTGTGGGCTGGGGACACCTGTGTGTCTGTAGCCTGGAGCCCAGCACGGCTCCAGCCACAGGACCTCTGTCACCTCCCCAGCATCACATTAAATGGGGTTGGGAGAATTAGCTGTGTCATTTTTATGTAATTAAGATTGCAAGTATTTAGATATAGTTTTTAATGAGGAAAAAATCCATTTACTTAAATACCTAAGGTGGGATTTTAAAAAATTCAAATATTTAAGGACAGTAGATGATGTCTTTATTTTTAATGAGGCTGGATAACTGAGGGGGCCTTTGGAGTGCACTTAGGTTTCAGAAATAACTTCTTACCTCTGGTGTCACTAGTGAGAGCATGACAGTGGCTCCTCAAGAGCTCCAGATCTTTAAATAAGAGTATTGATGAACTTCATCAATAAAGTGTGAGAGTGTCTATTAAGAGCATAGGATAGAACAGTTTTGTGTTCTTTACTCCATGTTTCTAATTTTCCTCGAGCTGATAAGTTCTGTACAATAAATAAGTTCAAATAAACTAAATGATTATACAATTAATATACAAAGACTTACTGCTATATGTAACCTAGGATGTTGTTAATACTGTGCTGAGATAACATAGACTTGTGGATGTAGGTGCCATATCTACAATTGCATATAAGAAAAATGTAACACAAGTTCCTGTCCTTCACCTTGTGTTAGGCATCTTTTCCATGAGTTCTCATATTAAAAGCTTCAGACAAGTCAGTTCTCAAATTTATTTTTCAGTAGAGAAAATTTCCCTGGCTGATTTTCTTAAATTATTTAGTTGGTGTGGACATCCAAGATAACCTCAATGCATACAAACCATGTCTCATGTAGTGAATACACTGGCTAGGACTGGTTCATTGTTCAGCAAAACACTTGCAATAAGAAATCCTGTATTTACCCATTATCTTTGTTTTTTTGACTCCTCCAAGACTTTCTATAAGGGCATCTTCAGCCTCAGTCTGTACTGATGGAAAACCCTTGAGAATTCAGATAAATTGACCTTTAGTGAGGATCTGAGGCACAACAAAACAGGAGAAGGGTTTATGGCAAACAGAGCCCTGCAGAATTCAGAGTTCACTGTTGTGAATCTACCTGGGAGATGTAAATTAATTCCAGCCATGAGATGTAATAAGTCGGTGCAGAGTGCCAGGGCTCTATCTCCCCTGAGTGGCCCACCATCACTGCTTTTGAGAGAGATCACATAGGAGAAAAACACTGCCCTCTCCCCTGCAGGGTGATGCCAAGCCTCTCTGAGACTGTAGTCTGGCTCTGCAAGAAAGGGAGAACAGGCTAATAAATACCCTTTAATCCCTTCTACCTTAAATTCCTATTTTAATGTTCAGGTAACAAGCACTAAAAATATTGTTTCCAACATTAAGGTTCTTAATAAACATGGATAAGGGAAATAAGATAGAGAATGAGTACAGTATCTGTGAGCAGAACTCTCCCTGCTTCAGGCATTCCTAAGACTGAGCTCTTATTTCTGATGTCTTTTTTCTTATTGTGTAAAGAATTCTTAAATCATGACAGTCCTTGTCATCACAGTTGAAGGGTCTCTGAGATAGGAATGGCAAAATAAAATAAGGCAAAATAAGATGTACATTATGAGAGCGTACTTGTAATGTATTTTTAATTAAGAAATTGGGTGGAGTTCATTGTTTGCAATGCTTTAACCAGATTTCCAAATCTCTGAGTGCTGACATGGGAGGGTTTTTTCATTTTTAATTTCTTTTTTGTAACCTGTGTAGGATTTGTTTCTCCTCCCACAAATTCTCTGTAGTGAAAACAAGCCATCTGCACCATGCCCTGTAAGCTTTCTAACCAAGCAGTGCTGAAAAAGCACAGGCTTTTCTAGTTCTTAGTGCAGGTGAATTCAGAGGCACCTGTGTCACTGCCGAGTTGAAATCAACATTCCAGTTAACTGCAAGATCAGAGGACCCATCTGGAAACCCATGGCAGCAATAAACACGGACACCTGTGGGTGGCATTATTGGCCTGCTTTTCATTGCTCTGCAGGACAAGAACCAATTAACGACCTGCAGACGCAAGTATTGGTACAAATGGAAATGAATGATGCATATAAGTTCGGTTCTGACAAATTTCTTGCTTAGCAACACGAGGATTTTGGAGAGGAAAACACTGGTTATGACTACTTTGTACTCCAGTTTCTGGCTGGTTATTAAAAGCTGCATGAGGGAGTACGACAGTCTGGAGTGTGCTCAAGAAAGCTGTTTGTACTTGCAAGAAGCAGTGAAATACCTCTGTTCATGAAGAATATATCTATGTGTCTTTAAAACATACCTATGTCTAAAATAGGTGCCAAAGGATATGTTATCCAACCTGCTTTTCTAGGATTGAACACATCCATGGAAAGCCACAGGCCTCCCTCTCTGTTAGCCACAGACCTCTCCCCTGCCATTTGGGGTGCCCTGTCAGACCCCTCTCACCCTCCCTTCCCTGCTGTGAGGGGTTTCTCCAGGACTCTTTCCCTCCTACTCCTCTCTGTGTCCCAGGCCTTGTGTGTGGGTAACACCATTTGCAAGCGTCAATCCAGCTCCATCTCTCTGCCATTTCCCACTGCCTGATCCACGCTCAAGACAACATCCAAGTTCCTCACACACCTTTTCAGAGCTCTGGAGCTGCCAGGTCTAGCTCCATGTAGCTGCAGACAGGTTAGTCTGTATTCCCACCCTGCTGCTTTACTGGACCAGTATGGAAAAAACCATGCCTGTGGTGTTGAAGCCTTTTTCCCTGACTGAGATTTTCATGTGGATGCTTTTATTTGGCCAGTGTCTAAATCTTGCTGATTCCTGCTGCAAAACACTTCTTTCCCCTCTGCATTTGTACGTATAAGCAGGGCTTGAAATGTTGTGTCCTGTTTCAAGAACTGCAGCACCTGTCTTCCTCATCTCGGTGACTGTGGTCTGCCTTCCTCGCAGCTGCTGGGAAGCCTCTGGAAGGGTGATTTCCTCTAGTCTGTGCCCTTGACCATTCCTTCACTTCTTCCCTCTTCCAAGTCACGTCAGGAATAAGTGAGCTGTTCCCATTTGCAGCACTGCTCATGGCTACTGCTGCCTTCTCCTCCTCCCCATTGTCCTTTTTACTGAGTTACCAGCTCTCACCTGGGCCCCGCTGAAACCCTTAACAGTGCAGCTACCAAATGCTGAGAGAGGTGCCTTGGAGGTTTTCCTGCACTCTGCAGGAGCTCTCTATAACCAAATCCCCCTCCCAGACTCTCCTCCCATTCATCCATAAAAGTCTTCCTGTGGCATTCAGCAATGAGTGGGCAGCCAGTGTGCTGGGGGTTCCCTGTCCCACAGGTGCACAGGCATCATCTCCCACCTGTCTGGGTTATGGCCCCTGTCTTTGTCTCAGGTGTTTTTATGTTCTCTACTTATTTGTCACTTTGAAGAATGGGATTTGGGTTCAGATCTAAGGCTTTTTGGGCACTGCAGTAATAGAGATAATTAACTGCAGCTCTGTGTGTGTGACACTGTGAAAATGACAGCTTTCACTTCGCTGATACATGCCTTAACGCTTTGCTGTGGCCAAAGCCTGCTCTTGGCTTTGTGTCCGTGACCTAGGCATTTCAGCCAGAGCAGGGATTGTTAGCAAGAACTCCGCAGTCTTGTTGCTGCTATTTCACTATCGAGGCAATTTATGGTGCAGTGAGATAATAGGAGTAGACGGGTTTTAGCTCTGTTTACAATGGCTGTGTTTAACAGTAACTCAAAAAAGTTGGCTCTGCTGACAAAAGGCATAAAAGGAAAAGAAATCATGTTTGATTGTTTGTGAAAGGGAATGTGATTTCATCTCTTTCGTTGACATCAAACTGGGAAAAAAAAGATAAAAGTATGGGTTCTCCTTCCAGAAATTAAAACTACCATTTAATTTCTTTTTTGGCAGACTATTATTTTTTTAAAGTTGATCTTCAGATCTTGGATTGGCATTTAAGAGGGAGGAGGGAGAATTCTGAAAACTACCACTATAGGATCTAGTGGGACATCATAAGCTTTCACTCTGATAAATTGAAAGAGATAACAATCTCAGAAAAATTCTCAGTTGTGACTTTTTTTTTTTTTTCCCTTAAATGCTCAAGGGTGCATTTGACTTTTTAACTACCAAAATAGGATGAAGTTAAATCCTGATCCAGTCTCATTGAAATCTATGATTACTTCCAGTAACCATTAAGGGTCTTTGAAAGACTCTTGTGTGAGATTTGTTCCACCGAGCTCAGACACTTCACTGAGG
Organism: Atrichornis clamosus; assembly: GCA_013400975.1. NCBI lineage: Eukaryota > Metazoa > Chordata > Aves > Passeriformes > Menuridae > Atrichornis > Atrichornis clamosus. The sequence continues at coordinate 151,591 of WBMZ01002223.1, read as the reverse complement.
AGCTTGGAGCACACTTAACCCGTGCTCCCCTACAGATAATGAGGTGATTGGTGTTAGCATGGGCTGAACTGCCCTCTAGAGATGCCTGACTCTGCTCACAGATTGACTCCCTTCACTGATTATGCTCTTTAGGTCCCTGAAGTTGGGTGGGATGAAGGTGAACCTATGGTGTGAAATACCCAGACTGATGGTGCAAGACACCAGCTGGGTGCTTCCTAGCAGTTAGTCATTTAACCCATCCGGGCTTTGAAAGCAGTGAAGATTCTGCTCATGTGGTCACTGCAGAGTGGGTTTGGTGTGGGGATGGATGTTTCAGGCTTCCTCATGTCTTCTTGCCTACAGGTTTGATTAAACTTTTGGAAGGAAGCAGTTGGGAAGTCTCTCACTCCCTTGAATCTCTCAGTTCAGACCCTTTCTTTGAATACCCTCATCCTCAGCAATCAGCACGAGCCTTGTGATTAGTTTGAGGAGATAAAAAAACCAAGGTGCCTTCATATGATAACTTCCCTTGTAACTCTTTGGTGTCTGCACACACGGTTTTGCACTCCTGTGCTGAACCCTGTGTAGGCTTTTGGACACTGTGCTGTTCCTTAACCACCCAGCAAAGAGCAGTGTCTTACACCAAGCAGAGTGACAGGGCCTGGAACATCTCATGTTTGTGCTGCCAACTGAGCCTGAAATACCTCCAGTCTTGGAGGAGGTAAGCAAAGGCTGCATTACAGCTTCCCCGCAGTTGTTTTGAAAAAATCTTTTCAGTTTTTTTTCCTACGTTTCAAGGTCAGAAAAAAAAAAAATTAGCTCTGAAATATAAATCAAAGTCTTAAGCTCCAGCCTTAGGAAAGAAAGATGCTATAATAAACAAAGCTGTATGAAATGAAGGATTGTGAGAGGCTCAAAGGTCTGTCTCTCCTGCTATAAAACCTCCTTTATTCCTGTGGCTCCTACATGGACTCCCTACTCCTCCAATTTTCCTCATTGCTTCAATGCTTCATATCTTTCCTTAAGTCTCTCCCCCTCAGGCTTGGACTCAATTTGTCATTGTCCTTGCATCGTCTTCACAGCAATGATTTCTCATTCTGATTTATTTAGTATTTTGTAAACCTCTGCATTAGAACAAAATAACGAAGTAACTGCAAGGTGATGATAAATTGGTTTTTTTTCTTCGGGGCCTTGATTCTTATTTCAGTAGACTGACATTTCTTCATGGCTGTGAATTCCTTCATTGCTGCCTTCCAAGTTCGGAATCTGCCAGCAGCAGTGATTGAGGGATGCTGGGTAAAGTGATTCCACTGGAGAAGAGCTCTGTGCTTTGCACGAGCTCAGGTGTGTTATAACTCTGGTTCCAGAGCACGGAGGAATTCTTATCAAGCTGTTAAGACGAATCTGAAGTTATTTTGCACTATAAAGATACTATCAGTGCCTTTCCTGGAACCTACCTCTGGGGCAGGGAGGCTCCTCAAACAAACCAGCCAGCAGTGCTGGTAGCAGAACAATAATGTGATTTCACATCCTAGCTAAACTCTGTGGCAAATCCCTGTGATTTATGGCAATATCTCTGACACGTGTACCAAGGCCCCAGGACAGAACCCATGGGGCTGTCTGGTCTGCTCACATCCAGAGTGATGGCTGTGATGGCTCTGCTGTCTTTTGGGTGGGAAAGATTTAATGGCTGAGTGTCTGTGGTGTTAATGACTGAATCATTTCTGCCCCAGCACTTTATTTTATGCTATTTTATGACTTTCCAGTTGGATAGCTCCAGTAGCAGTGGGGTGCAATATATCAGGCACATCAGGAAACTCCTACATTGCTGCTTCAGACCCACTGAAGCCGTATCTCTCCATATTTATTGAACTTTCCAGTTGAGACTTTGCTGGTGGGAGCATTAGACTGCTAAGTTGCTGCATGATGTAAATAGCTCAATGTGCTACGGAAGAAAAAAGCTTTAAATTTCTAAAGGAAAAGTAGTGAGGGGGTCGTTCCAGTAGTGAGGGGGTCACTTTTTGAGCCCACGATGGGGTGGCTGATCCCCAGAACCATGTCATTAGTAAAATACGTGGAGACACGGTCAGTGTTCAAGGTTTCTGTGTGGAGTGTCCACGAAAATGGAAATTGTGAATGGTATTGCAATCTGGTGGTGCTTCATCGGTCCAAACTTTCACAGCCTCTGCATTTGTCACACAATTTTAAGATTTAATTATGTGCTGTGACACTCTCAGATGAAGGTATGATGAGGTGTTATTTGTAACAGAATGGGACAAAAAGCAGAGAAATTCTTCCAAAATTTGAGTTTCCTAGCAGTTTCTTTTTCAGGGAGTTTCTTAGAAGGGATCATTTCCTTGATCAAGTGGCATTCTCAGTTGCTAAAAAAGAGACAGTGAATTCTCAGGTAGTTACTCTACACCAGGTGGAGATCTGGTGTAAGAGTCGCACTGGAATTTCAAGAACTTATCTGAAACAGATACAGCTTTTTTAGAATAAAGTAGTTTTTAATATCCCTCTGCAAACAGTGAGGCTGCAGAGGTTGCACATGTAGTTTAAACAGAGGAGAAAAAAGTAATCCCATCTGGCAGGAGGCTGAGCACATACTGTTCATCAGAACATTTTATCTACTCCAAGAGATTGGAGTTTCACATTCTCAAGCATCTCACATCTTAAGGTCAGCAGAAGACGAATGCAATTTTTATTTTTCAGGGAGTTCTGTTAGTTTATGATCTAACCTTTTTTGTTCCCTGACCTGCTGCAGTTACCAGCCAGCATTTCTGTGGGTGTTTCCTTCACTGCAGTGAGCCTGGATTTTACCTTCTTTTTCCCTCCTGCTTGCTAAGTGCTGGGGCGACAGCAGCAGCTGTAATTCCTGCACACATCACACAGCTCAGTGTCTGGAGCTGTAGATATTCAGAGTGGTTTGTGCAAAACACTACAGCAGCTGTCTCTCAAATCCAAAACAAACCTGCAAACTAACAGTGAACCCTAAGGAATATGGCTATTTTTCTATCTGACGTGGTAGTGTGATAGAATGTAATAGCAAACTTCTCCACGTAAATCTAATTTTTGCACTAGCAGAGCCTGAGAATGGCAAAAAAAAAAAAAAAGATAGGGGAGTGGTATGAGGTGGGTGGGAAGCAAGCTCTGCAAGTCCTATCCCAGGGACAGAATGAGGAAAAAAAGTATGAATGAACACATAACTTGTAACAAGTAATTTGTGCATGTTCAGTGCCCTGACCCTCACAATGTATTGTTATTATTTTAAATTATTGAACTCTTCTTATCTCAATCCATGAGTTTTCTCACTTTCACGCTCCTAATTCTCTCCCCATTCCACCAGAGAGTGAGAGAGTGGCTGTGTGGGGCTTGATTGCCAGGTGAAATGCCTTTAATCCCATGAGAAACCAAATTTAGATTGAAAAAGACGAAGTTTCCAAGGTATTTGGCAGAGCTAAAGCAGATCTATCCATGAACTAATAATCAAGCACAGCAGAATTCTGTGCAACTTTTCCCACCCAAAAGCAGTTAAGGAAAGAAGTGCTGGGAGTAATTACAGGCAAAAATACTCAGTACTTTGGGAGCTTTACCCACTGAAATGTGAAGGGAGAGAAGGAGCAGGGAGGTTTCGTAGAGCTGAGTCTCTTGGAACATGCACTGCTGCTCTGTGGAGGTATTTTGCTCTTGGCCAGATGATTGCACAACCTGTAGCTACACCAGCACTGGAGAGGATGTGACACAGGGCAGCAGTCCGGGGTGCCGCTGCTCAGAAATGCACCCACTGCCAGGTTTATTGTACTAAGTGATTTGATACAAATGGAGGTTCATGAGAGACGTACACAGAAACCAAAAGACGGGGTTTTTTTTCTTTTTATATTGTTTTTGCCACCTGTCTTCATATTAGGAACCCCAGGAGTTCCAAAACTCCAGTTTGTGCAAGACCAAGAGGCAACCTTGCCAGCCTGCATGTCGCAAAGGAGCTCAAAGGAATCTTCCTGTGCATTTCGCTTCACAGAGGTTAAGGAGGGGATGTTTTGTTTTTATCTGCCTTTTATGAGTGCCCTCCACTTCATCTGTCTTTCAGTGGTTTAAAATGTTTGGGTCCAGAAATGGATGAAAATGGAGACTGTACTCCTGGTGATGCGTTTTTCCTCACCTCAAGAAACACACAGGGATGTTTGCTCTTATGTGAAACTCTTTCCAGAGCCTCTGAAGTTGTTGCTTTGGGAAATGATAATGATAAATCCACTCTTTATCTAAACTGCTTGGTGCCTCCTGTGTAATGCGGAGAATTTGTCTGTGTTAGCAGATATTTTTATTGCAAGAATGGAGGGTGTCTGCTGTAATGTATGTTTAATTAGTTTGTTTATTTTGCTTTTAAAATGGGACTGCCTCCTACTGTCCACTCTCCTACCACGCTGCAGCAGTGGCAGCAGCAGGGCATTCCTGGGCTCTTCACTGCACTCTGTGTTACGTAATCTCGTAAATATATTAAAATTTCCTTTACCTTCGTTTGTCATCCCAGTTTTGGCATCCTATATTCCTTGGAAGGTGGACTTTGTCGGGGAGATCAATCCACAAAATACTTTGTGGTCCTAGTTCCCAGAGATACAAGTTATAACTGGAAAGTCAGCGTCTCATTGGATCAGCTCAGTTTATCAGGCAAGGTAAAGAAAGGGCATGTCTCAATAACTACAGGCTGCTTTTTTTGTTTTATATCACAAATATAGGCAGTGCCTTTTGAAAGGAAGGGTGACTCCAGTTTTATGAAGACAAGGCAATTTGAGTACAAAGAAATAGCAAGTGAACCTTAGGCCACTCCAAAGGTAACGCAGTAATACAGTGTTTCATACAAAATGAATATATGTATTTTTTCAGTAGACAGAATTCAGTCTTTCCAAGGAGAGGAAAGAATTATCCCTTAAAAAAGGGAGGGGGAAAAAGGTTATTTGCAGTGCCAGCTGTTCTAGCTAGCTTTTGTCTGGCTAAATTTCAAATCAAATGAAATCATACAGCAACATACAGATGGGTGACAATGGGAAGATTGAATCTGTGTCTGATAGCCTTGTTATCTTCTGCAGCTACTTCTTGTTGCCCAGGTCTCTGTATTAGCCAAGGTGTGAAGAATAGTCCTAATGAACTTTTGAGCAACTTTAATCTTGTTTTTATTGACAAACTACTGTCTGTTTTGTACACGGTGTGTGTACACATCCCTTCCTCAGGAAAGCTGCTGCATGTTTAATCTCCCTTCACATTCAGGGATACAAAGGCAGTCACGTGTCATCTACCGGCGTTCCCAAGGAGCGTGTGCTGTCTGCACGATGTGGGGATGTGGCTGTAGTGACAGAGCCTTGATCTCTCTGCAGGAGGAGGGATTATGAGAAGCCAGTGACTCTTCAGAGTCATCTTTAATAAACCTGGATGGATTCAGAAGAAAAAACAAAACATCTGTCTTTTATTTCCATGTAAGAGTGGGATTGATTCTCCAGCGAGGGATTCAACCTGCACATCAAGAGCAGCTCACAGCAGAGATCAGTGGGTTCAGCACCCCATGGTAGCAATAACCACCAAACTGCTGTGCTCAGGAGCTAAATGCCCATCTCATCTCATCTGAGTTCTCCTGGCCAGGCTGGCAGCACACCAACAGCCACAAGCTGACTCTGCACATTTCCCTCTGGTTTTTCTAGCATGGATCTGAGTATTATGATGTTAGTGCTTTATAAATGATCCTGTTTACACTGTGTTGGGCTCTCTAATGGTGATCTCGGTGCTCTTTAGTAAATAATTTTACCTTCTCATAGAGATGATAAAGTGCTGAGGGAAAGAATGTTCCCGCTTCAGAAAGGAAACATAAACAACTTCAACTTGTTTATTGCTTTCAAGAAAGACTTAAAAGTTGCCCTGAACTTTTGCTAGTCCCAGAATTTCACCTTAATGAAATAAGATTATTTAATCTTTTATATATTTTTGGTGATTTTCTTCCCTATAAATGATGAGTAGCAGTAGATCTCAATTTATCCTTCTACCCTAAAATGAGGACAGCAGAAAAAGACTTGTGAATACTTGGCTATGAAAAACTTGAGATCTCTGAAGTTTGGCTGAGTGTTCTATCTGTTATGCAGTGAATAAGGAATGACTCCCATGATTTGATACTTTCCTCTGAGGCCTTGGTGTTTACAGGTGATGCACCTTCACATCAGGAAGAGCTGGGGCTGTGGGAGTGGGGCAGCTGGGGATGCCCCCTTGGCCATGGGGCTTAGAAGAGGTAAAGATACTGCAATAAACAGCTGATTACATTAGTGGAAGGGTGAAGGGGGGAAGTGGAAGGAGTACTAAACACTGATATTAGGGATTTGGAATTCTAGTCCTGGAGTAGTCCTTCTCCCTTTGCTTGAATGTGGGATTCAGGTAACGATTAGAGCTTGAAATTGTGATGGAAAGTGACTGTGGGCAATTGTTGAGGAAGGAGAACAGTTTGCATTTTAAATAACTGATGTTTTCTTTTGCTTCTCTGTATAATCTGAAAAAAAGTTCCTCTCCTGATCTGAGGAAGATGAGTACCTTGATCTCAGGCTGCAGAATCTGGCACTACAGTACTGGGCTGGGGATGGACTGGCTGCACAAGCATTTGCCAGGCCTTTCACTCAAGATCCTGGATGAATAAAACTCTGAGGTTTTCTAACACAAGTCAAATCATTCAATCTGAAGGGAACAGCTCTCTGTTTTCTCAGAAACGAAAAAATTCCTGATTTTGACAGAATTGCCTATGGCAGTAGTTTTCAGAAGCAGTGGAGAAAGTCTTAAGGCTGATTGTATGATCCTTCTTTTCAAAAATTCTTACCATAAATAAAAAGAACTTGCCATTTTATCAAACCAGGGTTTTCCAAATCCCGCTGGTTACACAGTTACATAGACAAAGCCCCCATCCAAGGAAACCCTACTATAAAAATCAATGGCATTTAATCTGGACTTTTTAACTGTAATTTTTTTTACATGGAGCATTTCTTCAGTATTAAACTTTTGTCTCTCTGTAAGATGATCAGGCAGGAATATAGCATCCTCTTTTTTAAACCTGAATGAAAAGGTTTTATCTAAATAAATATCTAAAAATGTAATTTGTATTTCATATTTCATTTAAGCATTTGCAACATTAGGTTGTCAGTGTCATCTATTCATCTATAAAAGCAGATGGGATTGCTATTAGGCATTTGGTGTGTCTATTAATATGTTTAATTTGGTGGTATACTTCTGGGTGGAAAATCAAATTATAAAATCTTAAATTCAGATGATCATGCAAAGTCATAGGGCTGCCAGCCACCATCTGATGAGCAACAATTACAAATTTTTGAATTTTTCAGATTTGTCAAAAGCTGTTGCTCTTGTCTGGAAGTCAGAAAAATAATGGGAGCTGAGTTCTGAAAGGCCTCTAGACTACTTTTTCTAATATTAAATCAAGCCTCTGCATTCTGAACATAATCATGCCAAACAAAGTCTGTGCTCAATATTTTTTTGTTTTGTTTTTTAAAGTGGGAATTCAAAAATTAACATTATTCACATTTGTCTTCATAAGAAAAATGTATGGTAAATACAGCCCATAGCTGCCTGCTGGAAATGAAAGCAACAGGCTGCACGGGTAAAAAAGTCTTATTCCTGGATGTGGGCTTAGTGCAGGAGATGTAGCTCTTCCCTGGAGGAAGAGAGCTGTTCCAAGCCTGTCAGAGGGCTCAGCCTCCTGGCTTCAGTCCAGGTGTGTCTCTATAGCAGGGCCTGCCCTGACTGACCCGTGAGCTCTGTGAGCAGAGCAGGTGCTGGAGAGGCAGAAGTGTATTGTTGGATGTAGCACACCCAATGCGTGCTGGTTTTTTCCAACTTGCAACAATGGAGAGGAAGTGAAGCGGAAAATACTTTCAAATTACTGAATAAAATGCACAGCACAGATAATGAAGTTCTGAGAGCATATCACAGAGTCCCTTTTTCTTTTTTTTTCACACAACTACCATAAGCTATTTGCAATAACCATGTTCTGCTCCAGGCTCAGGAGCTCTGTAGCTTCCCTGCCACACTGCAGTGAGGACATGCACCAGTCCAGGTGTAAATGCTGCAGTGAGAAGCTGGTTTTTACTTTTTTGTCCTGTGGGTGCGGAGGATCAAACCCAGAGTGATTTTGCCAAGATGTGTTAGTGACCTCAGAGGCAGGGCTGGTGTGGGTGTTGCTGCTGAGGAGGCTGTCACAAAGACCCACATCGCCACAGCCTCCAAGCCAAGGCCCGCAGGAGATGGCTGAGGTGTTCTGAAGTAAACCCGAAATCCTGTAGCTGAGGGGAACCACTGTTAGCTCCAGCTGGAAGGCTGCACTAGGATTGCTGTTGAACATTTGAGTTTCCTCGTGTTTCCTGGTTCCATTTCTGCTGTTGAGAAGCCGACTGGTGTCCTGGCAATCTCGTTACCCCAAGGGGAGTGCAGGGCTGGTGGCCTGGCACAGGGCAGATGTGGGAGCATTAAGAATAGAAAATTTGTCTAGAAATGGTGTCATCAAGAGAGAAAAAAATCACGGAGGGGGTGTTGCAGGGACGGACAGTGGCAGTGACACCTCCTGGTGTGCTGGGGGGTGCTGCAGGCAGAGCCCCACTGCTCTGTGCACGGGCAGCTCTGCAGGCACAACAGCAGCCACAGGAGCCACCAGGATGGCCCTTGAAATTGCCCTTCTTATACTTGGGGACATAGAAGGCTACTGAGAGCCCTTGACAAACCTTGCAGGGTAATACAGTTAAAACTGGAGGATGGTTGTAGGTATTTTCTGGTTTATGGCTTCCTTTTCTGTCTGATGCCAGCGTGTGAGCACAGCAGGAGATGGGCTGCCTCTCCCTCCCTTGCTCCTGGCTGCAGGACACTGGGACAGCTTCCAGGAAGGGGAAAGGAAGCCGCCTCTCTTCTACAATTTCAGCTTTCAAAAAGTGCTTGTTCAGAAACAGGACTACAGACGTTTGCCAAAAAAAGGAGTTAGTTTTTGGAAACCTTTCTGCCATGTGGAAAGCAGAGCCTGGAAAGCTGGTGAAGTATCAGCAAACCATGCCCAGCAGTGGGTGGGATGCAGCACAGAGATGCTGAGGTGGTGACTGCTTTGCAGGTTGACTACACTAATATGTTTTGGATGAGATATGTGCAATACAAAGGGAATTTAAACCTCAAATAGGCCAGAGTTTACAGATGTGTCTGCAACTCTGTAAAGTAGCAGCTCTGAAACTTGAGAAACAGGGAGTACATTTATAGAAGTGCATAAACAGTGGAAAAACACAGAGCAGCAATTTTTATTTACTTGCACAATATAAAATTGACCCCTCTCTACCTGGGTTTTCTGTTCCTTCCACATCCTTTGATTCCAGTTTAAACACTGCTATCCAGCTGAGCCAGTGGCTCAGTTGTGGAGTAAATATTGTGAGTACCATGGGGCTCACACTGTTCCATATATTGTTGCTATAAAGCTTTAAATGGTAAATCACTGCAAGGATAAAGACTTTGTAAAAAGCCATATAATAAGCACAGCTTTCAATTATTTACCATACTACTAAAAAATATTTTAAAATGTCACTAGAACCAGCGATAAAACTTTGTGGTACTAATTTAATGGTGTGATAAAATCAGTAATATATATTTTGGGTCATAGAGAGAGAACTGAAGAGGGACAGATTTTGTACAGGATATTTTTTAATATATGCTGGTCTTGGACTTGTAGATCTTGTACTGAATTATAAAAATCAGGACTTCAGCACAGTGTTATTTATACTTTTTTTATGTGACAAAGGCAATAATAGTAGACACGGTGTCACTGTGAATAAGGAGTTACACTCACTGCAAAGTAAACCTGCTGTTGTTGTAACTAGAAAAACATAATCTTCAAAGCTAGAACTCATTCCTGGGCTTGACGATCTCTACTTACATTAGAGAGAGGTGGTTGCCACCAAGGTGAGGCAAAGCTCCTTTTGTCTAAAGCCTTGGCAGTGACACTGGTTTTCACCCAATGGCTCAGAGTTGTCATATCCTACTGACTACAGACTCTCTCCTCCTGTTTTCCAGACCTCATGGTGACTTTCTGAAAGGCTGGCACTAGGCTGTATCTCCTGAAAAGACAGCTACTGGTTCCAGCATCTCTTTCAACCAGTGGCCCCCTCCCTGGAACCTGGCCCTCGTGGTCTCCTGGGTCCCCTCAGGGGCCTGTGGGTTTGAGGGGGCACAAGGAGAGCTCAGAGATGTCTTGTCACGCTGCTCCTGCCCTGTACAAAGCGCGGGGAGGCCTGAGCAGTTCCCACACCAGCTCTGGCCTCAGCCTGGTCTGTGGAGGCTTTTCTAGCAGGTGGAATCTGTCAGAGCTGATTTGCAGCTTGACTGTAACGCAGGAGATTATGACTCCCCTCCGAGTGTAGAATTTCACATTTATTTCATATTCACATAAAAATCTGTTCTGAAATGTGTTTAGTAGTGTCCAGGAATTTATGTTGTGTCCACCTCCCAGGACAGTGGAGCACAGATCTATCCTTCAGGTTACAAATTAGTGTATGGCAAGATGATAGAGGATTTCTTCATTCCCATCCAGTTGTTCTGCAGCTTGGATGATGCCTTGTGATATATAGACACAATACAACTCTGAAAATAACTCATGCTAGCTGTGGTTGTGCCTCTAGATGCTGTGTAATTTAAAGGATAATTAGGGCTCAAATTTCAGGGGAAGATGAATGTTGCAATAATGTCACCTTGTACCTGTAGAGCAGCTTTCATCTTAGAGGCATCCTGCTTGCTTAGAGCAGGATGCTCACAAATAAATGTGACTGTTGTCCTGCTGGGAACAGGCAGCCAGGCTCACAGGTGCAAAGCTACCTTTTCTTTCTGTAAATGGAAGATTTAATAGTACTGCTGGGGACTAATCTCTCTCATGTGAATATTTTGTTTAATTAATTTTGATATATTTTAAAAGCAGACATAATTATTGACCTTCATAATAAAATATCTACACATTTGCTTGCTATCACAATGCTACTTATTTCCTGCTACCTATCAAAAAAAAAAAAGACTGACAGCACAGTCTATTGACTTGTGCTGAATCTTGTGCTCTCAGTCAGCTGAAAAAGGATTTGTCTCAGCTAATTTTCTCTAAGCAGGATTCCTTTTGTAACTGAGGAAGAAGTAGGCAGTTCTGGGGTGCTATCCTTTTCCTTAGGTAGGCATTTGACACAGATCAGACAATGCTGGAAATGTACCAGTTTTGCTCAATTTGCCATAAAAACAGTCAGTATAAAATTGGATGAGAGAGCCTAAAACAAATCCCACGAGTATAATCCTACTAGATACTTTGAAGTTATCAATATACATATATTTTGGAGATGAATGCACTACTACTGGGAGTACAAATGCTATGAACACTTTAAATACTGTGAACTTCACTCGTGTGAGCAGTTCTGCAGAAGTGAATGTAATTTCGTACCACCTTATTCCTTTGTCTTTTGCACAGGTGAGGTCTGGTTGGTTCCAAATCCATCTTTTCATGTGGCTCAGGATAGAAGGCAGAAGCATCTCATAGCACAGATATTTGTTCATGCTTAGCTGTGTTTCCTACACCACATTCATTCTTAGATGTCAAGGTCAGCACTTCGGGACACACAAAAGTTCTATTTTTTTTCTCATCCAGTTGCCATATAGAAAATGAGAAAACCCCCTAGGTGTATCTTGCCATGTCCCTGTGTCTTGTGAATGGTGGAAAAGGCACCAGCAAATCAGAGGGATCTGGAATTGTAGTTGGGGTCTGATGAGAGCCAGAGGTGGGATTTGATTCCTGACTATTATGGGACAGGGCAGGCTGTCCTCCACAGCCTCTGCTCCTCATGTTGTGCCTCTTGGAAATGTTCCTGTTCAGACCTGTTCTGAGTGACTGAGGAGATGGACTGCAAAGTAGATTTTTAGATTAAACGTTTGAAGTGTTTATCCCTGGGCACGTTTCAGAGCAGATAACAAACGCAATGGGATTTCAGAGCGTGGTGCCAATGAAACAGGCAGCAGGGCAGCAGACAAAAATGGGTCTTCAGGCTGTTGTTTCCCAACAAGGGAGCCCTCCCAGCCCCTTGACAATCAGACATTTCATTAGTGCCATTTAAAGGTCTGCTAAGCACTCTACCCTTATCTGTGCAAGGTCCTGCTTTGGAGGCCCTGCTTCCTACATGATGAATTATACAATTAATTTCTAATGTATTTATCAGTTTGCTTGTCTGTCCTGAAAAGGGGAAAATGTTGCTGAGAGCTCTCCTCTTCACCACTGGTGCATGAACAGCTGCTTCTTGCTAATTTCTTTGTGACACTTCAGCCCCTTAAGGTGGTGGAACATTTAATGTAAAAAATATTTATGAAAAGATTCCACTTTTTTATTTATAGATCTACAAATCAATAAAATAATGGTTTTTCCCAGTCAGGTGAAAGATACTAAAGGCTTCTGGACTACGGAGGTTCCAGATAGCATCAGTCATGGTTAACACTTATTTTAATTGTTTCTGTGGCACTTCCTGAGATGTATTTGTCAGGATAATGACACTGAATTCAGTGAAAGATGTTGATTTGCATTAAGATGCAAATCGCTCCACCAAGAAGGTTACCCTGATTTCAGTGTGACCCAAATGTGAAATTACATACCTGCAATATTAGTATTGAGCATGGATATCAAAAGCATCTGGTTCTTTTTAGGAGAGTTATTGCATTATTGATAACAAGTCCTACTTCCCTCAAGGTAATTGCTTTTAAACAACCCTTTGTCCTGTCTGGAAGTAACCTTGATTTTTGCAAGATTTTTTTTTTCTTTGTCAGTTTTTGCTCAGAAAAATCAGAACAAAGCAATAAACACTATCCACACAAAAACCTCTTGGATGACCTAAGTACTGTCTGCTTGTTAACCTGTCTGATCCTTCCTGAAAAACATGTTATTGCATAGATTGCAGTTCATGTCATCAAGCACCAGAACAGAAATAAATGTCAGCTGTAGCTTTCAATTCTCTCTTCAGCTCTTTGACAATATTAAGAGTTAGAGGATCAGTTTTATTATTCAATAAACCCTAATTTAAATTAGGCCTTTGCTTTACTACTGTGCATCTCTGGAAGGTAGAGGAAACTTCCACCAGAGATGGAATAGATTCTAGGGGAGCAACTGCCAAAGAGGAGAAAAAGGCTGCCCCTCTGTGGCATCATGAAAATTTGAAGAGTTTTTCCTGTTGGGAACCCTGCACTTGTCATTTGCAGTAAATTATAATAACCTCCTTTATCTGTCACAAGCAAGAATGGATTTGCTTTTGGCCATAAGTCCTGGCTTGAAGTGACCTTCTTAATTTATTCATCATGAAGTATGCAGAATACATACTGCATGAGGTGAAACAACCCAAATAAGTCCCTCCTGCCCTGAGAGAAATGTGTGTGCCTCCATATCACAGAAGGAAAATGCAGACACATTCCAGAGCCAACAGATACCTTGGAGCCCAAGTGCCTTACATAACATTCAAAAGTGCTCAATTAACCGTTTCCCATTTAAATAAGTGGTAGAAAGGGCAATGTCAATATTATACGTAGTTCTTTTCTCTTTTATTTCTCTATTACCTAAACAGTGAGTTAAATAGTATAGAATTAGGGATAACAAAGCTTGAGGTTTATAATAAAAATGCAGCAAGTGCTTTGTTATACAGCGGGGAACTACAGCAATCCAGACAGGCAGGAAAAGGCTCTGAAGGTGAAAATACAATGGAGTTGTTTTCACTTTTCATCTTTAACCTTGGCAGGAGGTGTTGGCTTTGGAATCTTTTGAAGCACTGTGGGACAGGCCTCATTAATTCTAGCCCCTTAATTTTCAGAATACTGAGGAAGTAGAATGAAAAAGTAAAATGAGCACAAAAGAAACTTAAAAGGGATTATAAACAGATTACAGGCCAATTTCATCTTCAGAAGAGCACCTCTAATGTGTCTAAACTGGAAACTGAAGAGGTTGATTAATGAATGTAGAACCATTTCTAGATGAGCATTTATTTTAAACTCTCCAGGCTTAATTCTTATTTATATAAAGCCAGTTTAGGACACTTTGGTCCTGCTGCAGGTCATTTATGTCCAAGCCTTTTGACTAGAGAAAGTCTGGGAGAAAAGCCTTTCAAGAGGGAATAAAAAGAACCATATTTTAAAATGACTGTATTTCTGATGTGCACTCCATGTCAAAATGGAATTGTATGTGTTCCAAAGACTGAGTTGTGATTTGAAGGATGCTGGTAGAAAAAACAAAGACTTAAGAAAGTTTGTTCCTCCTTTTAGAAGTGGTTGAGAGCAATATCCATCCATGGACTTTGCCTGTCCCTTGCCTGTTCACACCTTGGTTTGAGCCCCATTTAGATGGTATTGTGGTTCAGAATTTAGGCTGGAATATGAGTAGAACTAGTTTTGTTCTAGATAGCCTGGCATATATAGCATAGGGGGATTCTTCCACCAGGAATGGTATAAATCAGGTAAGGACCACCTGAGAAGTGGGCTGGAATCTCTCCAGGTCTCAAGTCTTCAGTGCTGATTTGAATGCAGAAAACAGGAGGAAACAAGTGAGGAGGAGAGCCAATGTGTGGCTAAGTCATAGTTCTTGCAACAGCACTGACTGTATCGAGAAGGGAGAAAGGTTAATATCCCCGTAGGTCTTTCTGTGTAGACTCACAGTACCAGAAGTATGACTTTTTCTGGCAGATCAAGGTTAAAGGATAGATACTGCTCAAGTGCCGTTTTTTACTGTGAATCTGTAAAAGTTTTGAATATACATATTCTAATTTTGACCTGGCTACTTGTGGAATTATTCCTGCCTATGTGCTACATTAGTCCTAATAAGTAAAAAAATCCAAATATCACTGCCTCCTCCACTGAAGGAGTGCGTGTTATGTAATGGAAAACTTCACATGCCAGCTGGTGCCATGTGGCCAGAGGCTGCAGGCTTTCTTTTGTGACAATTTTAGACCACTGACTTTCACTCTTCAAATTCTCTTGAAGGTCAAAGACGTGGAATCTGAGCACATGTGAAATTTGAGATGCTGGTGGTAGTAACGTTAAACATATTCTGAAGTAGGACATGTGCTCTCTATTTTTAGCTGTAATCTTGGCTGAGTGGCAGAGTTAATGCACTGGTTGGAATTTGAATAAAACATGAGCCTTGTACTATGAGAACAATAATTTTGCTGTAATCTGATGCACGAGGTAATGAGTGGTAATTTTCTCTGGAGATGCAGTAAGTCACTATGTACCTTGGTAAACCAGTGTGAATAGTTTGGCAAGCACGTGGTGGTCATAATGGACTCATTTAGCCTCTTGTTGGAATCACAAAGAGTGATGGCAGGGCTGCACTTGTCCCAGTGTCTTGCAGAAGATTTGCAGCTGGAAAGGGATGAAAGGGGATGAAGCATCCATCAGTAAATAAAATGTGCTTACTTCAGAAAAGTAATTGAGAACATTTATTCATATGTTCATGGAAGGAATTGTTCTCCAGAGGCAAAACTCTCGTGTTTGTAACAGATTCAGGTTCTACTAAAAATTACTTGATTGCATAAATGTTGTTTTTCCTGAGTAAAAGTAGTGCCTTGCATATTAATTTCTCATGGGTTGTCCTGACAAAAGAAAATTTAAAGCCAAACATAATTTTAAAATGGCATACCTGCAAGATAGGCATTGAAAGGAGAACAGTTATCAGCACCCTGTGTTTAACTGGCTAAACTTTAATCTTGGGGTAAAAGGGAAGGATCACTCTAAATCCACAACCCGCCTCACAATCTACCCTAACATTTCTTATAATTCCTAAAGGAATTAGCAGACAGAATTTTGGGGAGGTGTACAACGTATCCATATAGAATCCTAAACACAAATCTTACAGCTCCTGTGATAGCTGCTTTATATGCAAACTACTGGTGTAATCTTCTCTCTAAACCAGAACTTTGAATAAATTCAGTGTGTGTGATGGGTTTGCTCTAAAGTGATTGAAACTCTAGTCTCAAGTTCCTCATTCCTGCCAGATTCCCAGTACATTTGGAGGTCTCACTTTGTTTTCAGGCGTCAGCATGCAAGGCATTGGTGGAAGTCACCACCACCTCTGAATTGTCCCAAAGAGACAGAGAAAGGAGAGCCCGAAGATCTGTAGAGGAATTAATCTGTACAGTTAGGTCAATACATTCAGTTGTTGCTAAAGTCTGCCTGAGGTGTAAGCACTGAGCTCAGCTCTTTTCATGGCTCATTTAATGCTGCAATGATCAGGTAAAGGTGAGGTGAAAACATCCTTTGCTGGGAGTGGAGAAAACAAGATACCACCACACTTGTCTTAACTCTTGGGCAAGAGAGGAAAAAGTCCAGATTTCTCCCTAACTGAGGGGTTCAGTCAGGTCTTGCTTCTGTCTCTACACTGCTCTGACTTCACACTTGCCACCCCTTCTTCATGGAAAGTTGCCAAATATTTTTATTTTATTATATGCACGTCATTGCTCTCAAACTTGTTATCAGATGATATAAATGTGACAGCGTTTAGGTTGAGTTTGAAATATCGCTTCAAAATCTTTTGATCAATTTAAATAAATAGAAGCAACGTGACATTTTTATTCAATCCCCGAAAAAAAAAATCTGGTTTCTTTTTCTTTTTAATGGCTAAACTTAAATAAGGGACAATTCTAAACTTGTGGGAGAACATAGTTACAACAACAAAGGGCTGTCTGGAGCAGATGTAGAGTGGATTTTACGCAGATGAAAAGATAAAGCCAAAGTTTGGTACTTTCTGCTCTCCAGAGTTATGATGAGAGAAACCTCATTTTGAGACTTCACTTGAAGAGGCTGATTACTTCCAAAGCCTTGGCTCCTCTATGAATTCGTTAAGTGATACTTTGGCAATTTGAAAAGTTCAGGGAAATGACTACTAATCAACAAATTTGTTGAATTATTCAGTTAGCTCTGGTGATGAGGATTGTGTTCCCCATTTGCTGGAAGAAGCCCCTGGGGAGTGGGGGGAAGCTCACAAATCCCAGGAAGTGAGAAGAGCCATTTCCTTCCCAGCTTAAACTCTGAAATGAGGTGTGTCCTCGGGTAAGCAGTTATCTGTCCAAATCTCCAATTAGGAATGAGTAGTGAAAACAAAATAAAGCTCACTGTTGATTTGATCTACATCCAGTTGCATTCCCCCTAGTTTGATCCTTTGAAGTTGCCTTTTTCTTTTCTTTTTTAAATTATTTTTTTAAGTGCCAAAGCTCAAGAACTGTTCTTCTGATCTTCCAGACATCTCTTTTCCCAGAATATGGTTCCTTCTCTTTGACAACTACACCATGTTCATCTCATAAAAATCAAGCAGAACAGAGGTTTATCAGCTTTAAAATACATGTATGGAAAGAACAAAATCATCTTATCTGTAAGATTTCTTCAATTTTTACTAGTAGTTTTAGCTCTTTATTAAAAACTTTTCTTTCATGTAGTCCCACAGCCAAACTTCAGCCAGAGGATTACAAGAGGAAAAATATTGTGGATAAGGAAATATCAGAGCTGTGTCACAAGAGGAGCTACTTCCACTACAATGTTTTGCTTAAAATTCCAAGGTACTGCTAAGTCGGAACACACATCTTGGCAAAGTCCAGCTGTGCTTGTCCCAGAACAGCTGGATAGAGGTGCCTCTTTGCAGGGTTTGGCAGTAGCTGCAAGGAAAAACCTGCTGCCAAGGCCCCGGGGAGGTGAGCAGAGCAAAGCCCTGCTCTGGCTGAGAGGCAGATCAGCCCAGGAGGTGCAGGATGTGCGAGGGACAGCGAGAGCAGGGCCAGCCCTGAACCTGCACAGGGCCGGGGGGAGCTCAAGGGCAAGAGGAAAAGATGTAAAGGAATACACAGGTAAAAAATCTGGCAAGAGGGAGAGACAGAAAGGGGAAGGTGAGGGAGAGAGAAGGAGGTGCTTAGAATTCAACAGCGGTGTTAAGCACTAAGGAAATCCCAGAGACAGAGATTAGGAAAAGGAGAATAACGAAGCCAGAAGGTTCCAACTTTGTTCAATATACAGAGCAGCACAGATCAGTGCTGAGCTGCTCAGTGGGGGCACAGTGTGAAAGAACAGAGAATAACCAAGGGAAACAGTTTATGGCCTAACTTGATGGTGAATTATATAAAGATCATCTGTAAGTACAGTGTGGGGTAAGGCACAATGCATCTTTATTCATCTCCATAACAAATTTTAAACAGCTCTATTAGGTGTCAGATAATAGCTTTTAAAATAAGCTCTACTCTGTGTGAGATTCTCACTCCTGGACAGATCCAGGAGTAGATGAGTGCTGTTCTGCCTTGTAACACCAGGGCAGAACGACGGACACGGACAAGGGGTTTGCAGTGCTGATGTAACCACATCGCACATCTATGGCATTCACTCTCTTCCTTTTTGCTACAATAGAGCAGTGATGCAGATTAGACCACTTTTGCAGTGGTCACAGTAATAAATGGGGTTTCTTTGACCATGCAAATGTAGTGAAATATATAGTTTCCCTAGGGATAGATTATGCATCCACTGAAGTTACACAGAGGAGAAGCCAGTGTGCAGTATTTATAATGGAAGCAATTAGCACTGAAGCACAAATGTTTATAGCAAAATTCACTTCAGCTCATTTTAAACTGTTTTGCAACTTAAACTGTACCAGTTTAATTATAAAGCAGAAATTAAGCTGTATAAAAGTGATGTTAAGATACTGTCCCTTGAAATTCTGGCTTTTACAGTGTATTGGACCAAACACCATTTCTAGAGAGCTCCTACTGGCATTAGAGCTGAGGATGTTTAACATCTTTTAGGAGCATCTCAGATTCTTGTAGGACGTGCCCTGTACTGGTTGTTGAAGGCAGCATGAAGACGGTGTAAAGATAAAATGATTTTTGAATCTATCTAGTTGTATATAAGTTTCAAACAAAAAAGTTGGTGTGATTTTCACCCCCCAGTTGCACTATCTATGTATTGCAACCTAAACACAACCTTTTAGGATTCCCTATTAACCCCCTGCTATCTACGGTATCCAGCTGCTCTGTGCACCCTTAAGAACATGTAAATCTGAATGGAGGTCAATAGTTGAGAGGGATTAAAGAATTAATCTGTTAAGATAGGGGGAAAAGCTATTTTTCTAGTAGAACAGTTTCACTGGAAAAGATACCTTTGCTTTATAATATCTACATATTCAGTTCCTAGAAAAAGTAAGGAAGAGCTAAAGAAATCTGTCTTGCTCATGTCCAGATCACTGCAGGGCCATCTCAGTGGCCAGCATGGCTTTCCTATGAGAGGGACTTAGAATGTCCCTCCCACAGTTAATAGAGTTATAGTTAATAGGTTGTATGCTAGATTTAATTAGTGTCCTACTTAAGTGAGAAATGTTACTGAGCGGACTTAGAGAAATTGTTCAGTTTCTGAGAAGGCATGGAGTGAGATTTCCTCCAGGACTAAATTAGCCATGTGCTATCAAAGCTTGTGGAGCTGAGCCAAACTACTGCAGCTGAGCTTTCTGTGGACCATTCTCTGAAATTCTGAGCTAAACAATGGTGTTACTCATAATTCCTCCTTGCTCTATCCAAAGCAAGAATACAGCTGTTGGTTTGTGTTTTGAGACCTGTGTCCATCTGCCTGGACATTGAATCTCCAGCCCTGTTAGGATGGAGGTCAGCACAATGCTCTTGACCCCACAGCCCCTGAAGGGCCTTTTGGGAGCCACTGCAGCTCCCCTGGGGTGGGAGCAGTGACCTGGGCTGAGCAGCACAGAGCTGGCACGTGCACAGCACAGCATCCTCTGCCGCTGCCTCTGCATCCTGGTGCCTGCTCCTGGGGCATTTCCTGAGGCCGGTGATCCTCTTGGTGGGAGTTAGATGAAGCTGCCTGGGCAGTCTTTAACGCACAGTGTGTCACAGCTGGGAAAGATTTCCCTCCTGGGAAGAGTCGCAGTGCTGGAGGGAAGTACTTGCACACAGCTGATGGCTTCTCTGGTGCTGCACATCAGATGTGGGATTGTGAGAGGTGAAGGGAATGAGACTCTTCAGCTTTACTTGTCTTTTTCTCTTCCACGGGAACAATGAATTAAGTCTATAGAGTAGAGGTAGGAGGAGCTCGTGCCCTGAATCCAAACAGCAGAACCTGCCTCTCTTTGTGTATGAAAACATGGAGATTCTCAAGAGGGTTCCAACAATTTAAGTTACTTTTACTATTTCTCTCCATGGGAGAGAACTTCTTATCTTTTTTCCTTTGTCCTTTCCAGGGTCTGTTGTCAGGGAGGTTTATTTAGCAAAACCATTGACAAATATACATATCTATTAGCTGCCACATCATGTTAAGTCTCAGCTGGTCTGTTTTCCTCTGTCAAACGTAATTACAGTCCAGGAGACAATGTAACATGATACAAGTGACAAAAAATGACAGAACATGTCAAAACAAAATGTGTCAGCCTGGAATATCCAGAAGGCAGTTCCCAAAGCAAAGAAGTGATTGCACTCGTCCCCCAGCACCTCTCTCCACTTCCTCTCCTACACAGATGAGTTCACAGTTCTCAGCTTGACTCACAGCCTCTGAAAAATTAAATTGTTTTGTTTCCTGATTGCCTGTCAAATCAAAAGTCACATCCTGAGTATCATTTACTAAATGTCCTTTTTTCTGAATATTATGGTTCTATAGGGCAATTTCTGCAGCCTTGTTTACATCTGGCCTTATTTCTGACTCCCAGTTCTTGTCTAGCTTATAGCTCTCTCCATCAAACCATCCTCTTCCATCAGACATCACATCTGCTCTCCTTGCTCTTGATCAGCGTTAATGAAACACCCACCACTATTGCATTCCTTTGGGCTTTATTCGTCTTGTCCATGTAGTAAATAATTCAGAATCTGAAAACAAAATCATTTGAGTTGGTTTTGGTTGTTATTCTGCAAAAGCTACAGGCATAAGCTGAAGGTTAGAGCCATGTCCTTACTAAGTAGTGCAGTCAGTGTAGGTGTTGGGATTAGGATGAGAAATTTTCTGCTAAATATATTTGAGGGAGGGAAAAGTTTTCTTTAATCATGTTAATTATGTTCTCATGGTCAAGAAATATGTGAAACAGATTCTCCAATAATGAACCTCTTCCCAAGCTAAATGACTTTTGGGCTTGTTTTGAAAATCCACATTGTTGAGTGAATAGCAACTCAATTTCTTATGCTGACCAGCCTCCACTGAAATTTTGTTTTGATTATGAGATGCAGTTTTTCAGTATGGCTTCAGGAACTTTCATTTATTTGAGTAGGTGTTATGGATAGGTAACAGCTGAAGAACTGTAGTGTGGAAGGGACATGACATTATGAATGATCATACTTTATCAATGAACTTTTTCCCTGTTAACAGAAAATTCTTGAATCAAAATCAGTTGATTCCTGTCTTATGTTTGGTAGGGTTTTTTTCTACTATATCAAAGTGGAGAACTTGGCTTTGTGAACTGATTGTTTTATTGATTTAATACTGAAGCTGCAGAATCAGCTATCTTGCTGCTGTTGCTTTTTAGGCAACAAAAATAAAGAGGTATAATTAAATGCAGATAGTGCATTGCCAACTGATGCAGCCACTGAGCCTGCTGTATGTGTACACTGCCCCTTTGGATACACTGCTTTGGCTCCAGGAAGACAGAAGTTTGGGTTGTTGCATTCCTCTGCTCTTCTGAATAATTGATTAAAGTGACTGATAGAGTGAAAAGCCCCTTAAACTTATTGATCTGAACTACAGAGCTCTATTTTCTTCAATTTAAAACTGAACTTCAGAAGTCCTCAGGCAGGGTCACCTGGAGCAGGTGGCACAGGAACGTGTCCAGGTGGGTTTGGAATGTCCCCAGAGAGGGAGATTTCACACCCTGCCTGGGCAGCTGTTCCAGTGCTCTACCACCCTCAACGTAAAGAAGATCTTTCTGATGTTGAGGTGAAACTTCTTGTGTTTTAGTTTATAGCCATTGGTTCTTGTCCTGTTGCTGGGCATAACAGAAAAGAGTCTGGCACCATCCTCTTGGCACCTGCATTTGAGGTACTTAAATTTATATAACAAGATTCCTTCTCAGTCTTCTCCAGAAAAAACAAGCCCAGCTCCTGTAGTCTCTCCTCGTAAGAGAGGTGCTCCAGCCCCCTCACCACCTTGTGAGGGGTGGTGGCTACTCCTCTCCAGAAGCTTCTTGCCTGTCTTGTACTGTGGAGACCAGAACTTGGCAAAGAGCTTACAACTGCCTTGCTGGCCACATCCCCGAACTTGTTCAGTGCTTCCTGGGCCGTAATTTGACAGGAAATTGTAATGCACACAAGTACTTGCCCCCTACACCTGCACTTCTGGTTTTACCATGAGTGTAATCCAAGAGGAAGAACAGTCTTTGTCTCGGAAGTAGGCCCTGGGAGAAGAGATGAATTCTTAGCACAGGTGTTTAAATGTGCTTTGCCATTTTTGATACTTTTTTTTCAGGAAAAACATCATATTTTTTCTGCTTCAAACTTTTGGTTTGTTGGATTTATGGGTCCATGAATACATGAAATGCACTGAGAATTAATGCCCTTTTTACACCCCACAGAGCATGTCTGTCAGCTTGTGCTTGTGGGTGTGCAAGGGAAATATTCTTGCTCTAGTCATAGAATATTCACAGAATATTTTGAGAAGGAAGGGACCCACAAGGATCATCAAATCCAGCCCTTAATGGCCCATGCAGGGATCAAACCCAAGACCTTGGTGTTACTAACACCACTCTCTGGCCAACTGAGCTGTAACAGGAATCCAGAGGTGCAATCCCACAGAATTCGTACTTCAGCTACCTATTTTTATACCGTGTTGTTGGGAAAGTGGAATTAACAGATCCAGTAATACTCTGTAGTTTGCAAGACAAAAAAGAAAAAATCCTTCATGTAAGGAATGCCTGATGTAATGGCTGTGAGGAAAACCTGCCTTTGCCAGTGAGCCATGACCAACTCGGGTACATCCGTGAGTTCTTCTTTTAGGAAGAGAGAGGGAACTCCAAAATAGGAGTGTTCAAACCTAAAGACAGAATTTGGGAGTTTTGGTCTTTATTTATCATGGTTTCCCGTTCAGAAAAACAAAGGTGTGCTCTTAAACTAATTCAGAGTTCACCAAAATGTGTGGTTCTTCATGACTGAAAGCAGGTCAAGACTGAATTCCTTTCTAAAGGGAGACTTTATTGCAACACCAGTTACTGATTTGCTCAATTTTTCCAAATGGTTTTCCTTGGACTGAATTGTGCAGGACTAAAAGCTCATAATACATGATTATGCCATGCTTGATTATAAAATTTCTCATCTTGATTGTTCTCAGCTATTGTGGTGGTCATCTTTCTGTTTTCCTTTGATATTTGCATTGTTCACAGTGCTAAATGAGGGATTTTTTTTTAAAATGCTTTTTTTTTTTGCCTTGAAGTGAACCAGACTGACCTTTCCTTCCTTTGTAATCCATTAGTTCCCTGTATTTTATGTTCTCACTATCTTAAAAACTGTTTGACTCAGCATTTTCTGTGGTTATGCACTATTGACCCATTCTGGGTATATAATTTTATACAGTTTTTTCTTTATATATCTTTTATATCTTAATCTCATTCCCAGAGAAAACAAGTCTTCACAGCATCGTCCATAGTCTCCTGTGTATCTGGGGACAATCTTTTCCCTTCATTAATTCTATTTTGGTGTTCCTTCACAACTCACCAACAGTTATCAAATATCATTTTTCTTATGTGAACCATCAGGAATTAATTTCTCTGTCTTTCTCCCAGAAGATTGAAGAAATCCATTAAGGTCTTGAAGTCAATGTAAGTCACTTTTATTTTCCTGAAGAAAACGGAGAAAGACTGTGAAGAAAATAAACTAGTGTGCTCATATTGTTTTGCAGTGCACATACATGGGGTGAGCTTCAGCATAATCAAAACCTCATGAACTGTGTATGATGATCTGGGAACTCTTCTTTTTAGCGCTTTGAAATCCTTCCTGTGGTGTCATGTCTCAAATTCTAGTGTAAATCTAATTTTGAAGTTGGCCCTTCTTTAAGCATGGGATTGGGCCAGATGGCCTCCAAAGGTCTCAGCCTAAAGTACTTAATAATTCTAATGTTGGTTTTAAAATATTCTACAGCATATTAATGCAAAATATTTTTGTGCCCATCAAAGACCTGCTGATCCCAATGTTGCTGCTTTGGCAGCTGCTCAGCACAGAGGTTTCAGAGCATGTTTTGGGTTATGTCATTAGGCTTGACATCTGCATCACCTCAGGCTAATACAAATGAACAAACACTAAAAAGCAGTGGTTTACTTCCTCGCTGAGAGCAACAGTTTGTGGAATAATCTCAAAGAGAGACACAGTGTATGCAGGAGAGAAAGTGGTACGTTGTGCATCTGTGATGATTTCTCTGGAAAGTTCTGTATTAATGCTCCATTATCTGAGCTGATGTGGAGCATGAGCAAGGGAAAATCAGCTGCATTCCTCTCTTGAAAGGATAGATATGATTTCAGGGGAATATGCAATGCAGATTTATGAAGCTGTGAGCATCCCGACACTGCAGAGGTCAAAGCACAACCACACCACAGAAATGGTTTCTGTCTGTCATTTATGTGTTCATCAGACTGACTTGCATCCTTTGACCATTGCATTCTCTCCCCTTTTCATTTATTCCAAAATATTTTGTCAGACCCAGGAACTCTAAGGAGGTAGTAAGCATGTGGATTCATAAACCTAATTTCTGTAAGTTCCTTGGAAAAGAATGAATTATAATGTATAAATAAGTATTTTCATAACTTCTAGGGAATGAATACTGTTATGGGACTCTGAGTAGTGAAACCACGATTATTTCTAAGCACTGTCCTCCTCCTTTTCAGTCTGCCAATATTTGTTGGATCTCACCCCTATGCCTCTCTTTGAGCAAGAAGGTATGTACATGCCTCATGTCCTGACAGTGCCCCACACTACCTGATGTGAAAGAACAATCATAAATCCAAAAGTTTTTGGAGTTAACTTTCTTTTTCAGTCTAAAAGACAATGGACTAAATATATTCACCATTTTTACTGATTTTTAATGAAAGAGAATTACTAACACTAACAAAATTTTGGTAGCATTTCATTAGGAGAAGTAGAAATTTGATGTTTAGTATTCTTGGTGGAGGTTTAGCAACATTATCCACCTGTTGGTGAGTTAGGAACAGCCAGTCAGTTGGTGCTGTCACATCAGAGACAACAGAGACAGTTAACAGAAGAAATGTGGAAATATGGGACTGAGGATTTATTTCAAAGACAGTCAAGGCTTTACAACCTTAAGAAGATGGAATTCACTCTAAGCATTGAGCACCTCATCTTTGGTTTCAGATGTCTTCTTCTGTGAATGATTATGCTCTCCAAGGAGTTTCTGCTCTTCTTTCCAAAGGTCCAGTTACTTCTTCCAAAAGTCCATCCCAATTTTCCATTGGTCTAGATTCACTCCCAGACCTCATCCATTAGTAGACGCTTGACATTTCTCCAAGGGGCCTTGTTTGGTTGGGTTTTTCCCCCACAGAGTGATATGCTTTACCCAGGCAACCTTGTTCTTGTCTTGAAGGCTGTGATCATATCCCTGTTTTTTTCCCATAATGGCTTGATGTTGTCTCTCCTGTTCTCTTTCTATATCCTAAGGCTCTGTTTTTCTTCCAAAAATGTTCTTGCCTGCTCTTGTAAATCTGTGATTATCTGGCTTGTCACATTCTTGAAATAAACCATTAACTTGTAGCTGAAAGAGATGATCTAAGGAATTGGAAAACCCTGAAGTACCACCTTGAAAGTGCCATGACCACAGGCCAGTTTGTGATGTGAAGAAAGAACCTAAAATGACAGTTGTGAAACTCAGTTAAAAGACAAAGTCATAATCCCATCAATGACTTTGCAGCATGGAAAAGAATTAAATAAGTCTACTATCAAATTTATTTTATTGCAACTCCTATATGAATTAATAAGAAATGTGATGGTAGATTTTAATTGTTGAAATCTGATAAGGACTGTAAAAATATAAAGTAGGCAAAGTAATTGTGTATTCATTTTATGTCCTTCGAAAAAAACACCTACTATGAATTTAAAACTTAACTTTTCTTAGGGTAGGAAAAAAGAGAACTCTGAAGGACAGCTTTGATGTAAGTCTTCCACAGTGCCTTGCTATTAGTCCTACATCAAATCTTAGAATGAGATGTAATGATAGCTCTCTTTAGTGACAGAAAATAGTCTGCTTTTTTCAGTGGGTTTGTTGTCATGGTTGCCTCCATGATGTGAAATGTATAACTTATAAAGGGAATCAGAAGTGCTTCAGGCTTGGTTCCATGGTGTCAGTATTGATGTATCAACCTTTATAGAAAGAATACACTTTTGTTTAAATAGGATTTATGGCTTGATGTGAGAATTACTAGATGAATTTTTTATAGTTCATCATAAATTTGCCTGATTAGAGGATGATGGTGTTTGTACCCTTCAAATGTGTGGGTACCCACAGCTGGGATGGTGTCTGATGAAAATGAAACCCACTTGAAACAAACAAATAAACCTGCCAGGATGCCTCAGACATTTCTGTTCCACAAGCTGTCAGTACCAAGCCCAAGAAAGTGTACTTTGATTTGCATTCACTTTCTATGCACTGCGAGCTGGAGCTCAGCTTATAAACAATTTTGGAAGTGGTGCTGGAAAGAGAAAAGAAAGGAAAGGATACCAAGCCAAACCTTTGAGAGGTGCAGGCTGCAAAAATTAGAAAGTAGACACTGTCCTTCAGAAGTACACTTTGTCTTGCCTCTGTGTTTTCAGGTTTTACCCTCCTGATTTAGATTCCCCTTTTCTGTGAGTCATACCAGTAGATTCTTTCCTGACAAAACTTACAGTCCCTGTGACTAAAAGGTCAATAACAGAAAATCACTTCTGTTTGTTTTGCTTTTAACATACCTTTGAGCCCCTAAAATCAGAGGAGCACATCAGTATCTCTCTTCCACTCCCCTTCTCCTTTTTTACTTTCATGTGCATCTCAGTTTCATTTCCATCTTAGCACCTCTGTACCTGTTGCATGAGGTATTTTGTCTTGTTTTGCTTTTTTCTTTTTAATGTGAAGAAGGTTCTCCAAACTCTTGATCCACACTCCCTGACGTGCTCCCTGGCAGCTGGCTCTGTGCATGCTGTGCTGTCCTGGCAGTACTGATGAACTGCTGGGTCATATCACGTGCAGAGGTGCCACACCTCAGGCTGGTGACAGCACTGTGACATCCCTGAACGTGCCTGAAAGTGGTGACCCTTAGGATGGGGCATAAGTGGTGACCCTTAGGATAGGTGTAAGTGGAGGAATGGAACTGGGAGAAGTCAATAGTTCCTTCTTGTGACTACTTCTGCTGACGTAGGCAGTGCCAGAGGGCAGCCTGTTCGGCCTGACTGCTTTAGCTGAGGCTGGTTACATGGACAGTTTCCATCCTCACTGACACGGGCCTTGAAGTCAGGATGCAGATTTTCCAGGGAGCTGGAGTTGAGATGCTGAAAGAGGATTTCCCTATATAATGAGACAATACTAAAGAAGAGGCACACAACCCACAAACTGAAATGATTGCACTGCCTTTAGGACCTGCAGGCAACAGCACAGCGTGTCAAGGGCACACTTAGAGCAAGGAAAGTAACAAGATAATATAGTAATAAAATAAGAGGTAGGTAATGTTAGTACAATCTGTTTAAGTTCAAATACAAGAAACATGGCTTTGGGATCCATGTGGGATATGGCAAAACTGTCACAGTTTTCTTCAGACAGACACAGCCTGAGAGGCAGAACTCAGGAACTGGAAACAGTGAAGTTACCACTGTCCTCCACGTGTGACAGTGTCCCCTCCTTCTCTAACACTGTGACACCCAGGCACTGTCTCTTGGCTCTGCCTTTCAGGAAGAGCACAGGCTTCAGATCCGTGCTTTCTCTGAATGACTCTGCTGCTGATCTCAGGGCAAACAGGGACCTGTTCATTCAACTCAACTCATTTTCCTGATTGCAACTTCAGTAATGACACAGACGTTTCCTGGTGCCTTTTGAATGCCCTGCGGGTGGGGTGGTTTGCTCTGTTCCCCACCTTGTGCCACAGAAAGGAGCAGCAGCAGCAGCCCCCAAAATATGGATACTTGGGAATCTTTGCTCTTGTGTTGTGACAGGGAGATGGGGGTAATTACGGGTTTGTAATTTTGTTTTTATGGATGAAAATTAGTCTGAGATATCTTTGATATATGAACTTGGTTTGGTCACTAGGATACAGATTTTCCTCGGCCTGCTAATGCAGTGCTGTGCCACTCTGAGGGACAGCAGCTTGAAACACTGAAAGAACCAAATTGCTCTCTACAGACATCTCAAATTGCACTCTAAAAATGGCATTACTTGCTCTCCAGGTATTTCTCTAAGACACCATTCCTTTTGCTCTTCTTCCCCACAGGGTCATTATCAATTTTCTTACAATACATATAGGCCATCACGAAAACACAATGTTTGTAGGATTACTTTAAGGTCTTCATATTAATAGACAGTTCTATTGAGTATACTTCAGAAAAGAATGTATTAAAATGCCTCTTTGTATCAGATCATCTGCACCTCTTTCAGTGCTGCTGGGTGGTTCCCAGGCAGGTTCTCCCTGCTCATATTGCAGCACAAATTTCCCCCATGCCCTGTGTAGCTACTTAAAGCCGTGCAAATGAATACAGAAGTATAATGAAAGGTTCAAAAGCTTTGTAGGAGGAATTAAGGTCAATTATCAGGGTAGGCTTTCTGTCTTGTAAGTATTGGAGAAATTTATGGTCACAGACGAAATGTATTTCAGATTTGACAAAGCACAGCTGTCGGCAGAGTTTTTTTCCTTCCCTCCACGTTTTCTTTCATGGTGCAAGAATGTGCAGAATGGGCTTTTCACTGCTGGTCGGCAAAGCTTTTGATGGTCGGATGCTGTTCCTGTCCTTTGAATCACACTGTTAATGGATTGAAGCAAAGAGACTGTTTTCTCAGGCAGTGTTTAAACCTTGAGGCTACACAGCAGTCTTCCTTTCTTTCTGTTAAAGATTTTATGCATTTCTCTTTTCCTACATCTTTGTCTTGTCTGTTCAGACTGTTCCTTGCTGTCAAAGCCTTCCTTTATTAAATCCCAGCCCTGTACCTGGTTATCAGCCCAGTCCTCAAAGTACCTCAGTCACAGTGGCCTGTGTTTTGTTCTCCTGTTACCTGTGCAAGAGATGGGAGGGACTCATCTGGGAATAGGAAATGTTATTCTGGAATGAGCGTGGGAGACTGCATCTCTGTGGGTGTGCTCCATGTATTGTTTTTACAGTATCTGTCCCAAGTATCGAGCTGTCAGACAGTACTTCAACACTTACTAAAACATCTGCCGTGAAATCTATGAAAAGTTATCAAAATTCTTACCATGAGCTTGACAAGCAAATTAAAATGTGTGGGCTGACATGTACCCCCAAACTAATCCCTAAACTCTGTCAAACCTGAACAGTTCACATACTCCTCTATTGTTTCTTGGCACTTTTCCTCAGTGCAGATACAATTAAGATACAAAAGGTGAACATGTTAAGGTCTGGTCAATTCAATAATATTCTAAGTTATTGGAAACTGAAGTAAACAACATAGAAATAATACAAAAACTTACGGTTCTATTCTACACATCTCCTACATGACATAATGTTGTTTCTTCTGTCTTCCAGCAAGATCCCTGACCATAAAGTGCTGAATGTTGGTCATTCAGTCCCAATAATCCCTTGTGACCATGCTGTAACTCAGGCCTAACTCAGGCCTCCCTCATACGGGTGGGTTCCACGGGCAGAGAGACCTCGTGATGCAATAATTGCTACAGAGATAAATTTACAGCATCATTCAGAATTTCTAAGCTTTATGTGTTTAACTAAGAGGCTGTTGCCCTGGCTGCTGTGCTGGTTTCTGTCCTGTGTGTTTTCTATCTGAGAGCAGCAATAACGCTGCCTCACAGCCCTGCAGTGCACCACAAACATTTCATGGCAAAATACTTTGTCTAGGGCTTCTCAACATAGAAATATAATGTTCCAAAAGACTTGGTCATGGTCATTTTTTATCAGCCAGAATTATACAATATTATGTTAAATATTTCAGAAGAAATTAGAAGTTAATTCAGTGGCACTGATCATCTCCTTGTTCTGTTTGTGATTAAGGAGATGCTGTCAAAGTGGGTAGGTTAGAAATTAACTTAGTTTGACAAGTGTCTCATTTAATAGCTCTTTTCTTGAATATTCTGCTCTTACTTCCTTGACTTCTAATTCAAAGCTAAGCCAGGACACCAAAGCCAGTGACAACAGCTTTTTTCTTGGTTGAGTTTCAAACAGCCCTTCCCAGAGATGCAAGCTGCCTGATGGTGACACGTCAGGAAACAAGGTTTGCAGGCAGTTGTTTGCCTCTTAATTTTCCTTGACTGTTATATAGACTGCTGCCACTTGTCCTCAGATGGAGGCTGATGGCAGCAGGGCCAGCCCGGCAGCCTGTTTTTGCATTCAGCTCACAGCCAGCCCCTTTGCAATGACACCCTCTTGGATCCTGGCTCCCGTCTGGGCTGGCAGCACTGGCTCCTGTTGCAGAGACTGGCTCAGCATGTGGGGCAGAGTGGGGGGAAATCCAGGGAGTGGCACTAGCTGTAGATATTATTTCTGCTTCTTTTAATTCCTCAGCGTCCCCACTTCTGGAGGAAAGTGAACAAACATATCACTGCTGGAAACAGTGTGACTCAGCCAGGTTCATAGGAGGAGCCACACTGCCCAGGAGAAGAAATTGCTCTGCTTATGATCAAAGTTACTAGAACTAGCTGGCCTTTTCATAGTGTCTCCTAAAATACAGCCATCACTGCCTGCAATGGGAGAGGGCAAGAAAGGACAGGTGTCTGAAATAGAAAATGCTGAAAGGTCAAAATAAAATGTTCACATGAAGGGTACATTCAGACCCCTAAAACTCACAGTCACTGGAGACAGGACATAAAAACTGAGCAGTGTTTGTTATTCCCTCTCATGCTGGCAGTAATTGTGATGGGAATTATCAGTGACACTGAGCTAAACCTCTCTTCCTGCAGTCTTGTTGTAGGCTGTAATCTTGCTCTCTGCTTTGAATGCTGCTGGGAGCCGAGGCACACGTGGGAGAAGGGCAAGGAGGAAATCCTTCCTCTGAGAGGGAACCTCGGAGCACCAAAGCCAGCACCAAGTGCACACTAGATTTTCTTGTTTGCAAATACAGCAAAGCTTAGCTTGGGGCTTCTCATGATAACCTGTCTGAGTTGCATTGTGTTATAAAAGCAAATAAAAGTTGAGGTAATCATACAAACTCATGGCTAAGTCTCAGGCTTTATCTTCTCTCAGAAACAGCACTTCAAGCACGGCCATGGCTGTACTTTTCTCCTCTCTATACACTGTTGATAATATAGCCTTTGGCTTCCTACTATTTTTCATACTGGCAGTGATTGCTACGTAGCCAGCCAGCACCATTTTCCTCATAAGTATAACAGCTCTTTTTTTCCCCCAAGATGATAAGCTCTAGAGGTGCCCTATAAAGAAAACTAACACTTAGTTAACTGTGCAATTGCTGTGCACAGCTCAGTGGGTATTTTCAGGGTCAAGCTACTACTGAATGTTATTAAATGGAGGTGGAGAGGGCAAGAACTTCTCTTCTGGACTCCTGAAGAACATCCTGCCGCTCTTGTGCTCTGCGTACAATAAAAATAATGAAATTCGTTAAGTGTTAAGAAAGTGATCTCTGCAGATTTGCGCCATGACTTACTTGGCTATAAAACTGACTTTGCTTTGTGTGTCCCAGTCCTGGCACTAGGCCGTGGCAGAGCTGTGGGCAGGGGTGAGCTGTGGGAGCTCTGCCTTTGTGCCGGGTGCGAAGGGCGAGCTGCTGGCACTGGGGGCTCTGTGAGGGGCCCTGGGGCTGCCCCATCCCAGGCACGGCTGGGGACAGCTCGGGGAGGACGTGCTCCAGACAGGATGGAATCCTGCACAGCTGAGGAAACAGGGTGAGCCCCAGCCCGGGGGGCACTGGGGAGAGCAGGAGGAGGGACAGGAGGGGCTGCAGGTGCTGGGGGGAGAGTCCCCAGGAACCCCTGGGGAGACCATGGTGGAGCAGGGGGAGAGTGTGAGGAGGAAGGAGCAGCAGAAAGAGCAGATGTGGACTGACCACAGCCCCCCTCCACTTGGGCTGGGAGGCAGTAGGGAATTTGGGAGTGCAGGAGTGACCTTGAGGGCCTGAGAAAGGGGAGGAAAGACTTTGCTTTAAAGCCTTTTTGTTTCTTGCTACTTGAATCTATTTTAATCGGCAGTAAATTAAATTAATTTTTCCCAAGTAGAGTTTGTTTCACCTGTAATTCACAATTAGTAAGCAATTCTCCTGTCTTTATCTCCAACCATGAACTTTCTGATTCCATTTCCTCCCGCTGTCCCCCTGGCTGTGGGAGTCAGGCTGAGCTGATTGTCTCACATCCCTATCTCCCTGCTGTTTCAAAGCCATGCCAAACATTCAGATAAAGAAACCTGAAAATGTCAAGAGCTACAGAGCATACAGGGCAAGAAGTTTCAAATAATTGCACCCTGGACTGGAAAGCAATATTAGTATGGGTTGTGTGGAGAGGTGAATGTGTGAACAGGGAAAATAATGAAACCAAGGGGAAATGGTTGGATTTTGCTGTGCCTCTACTTATCATGTGTGTTGCTGTGCAGGAATGGGAACAAGCTCTAGCTAAAATACCGTGTGAGATGCATTCAACTGTTTTCAAAACCAGCAACACTGTTTGCCCATAGTCTTGCAAAACTGTGTACAACATCTTGAGGTAGATAGGAGCAATATGACATTGCTAATGTCAGGACTAATGATGACTGAAGTACCTTTGGTGGAGAGTTGTTTTCTAGACTGGTCGTTACACTACCATTGTGCTTCCATCACTGAGCTCCCCCAGAAGCTGCTGTCGGGAGAACAGAGGGCTCTGCACTTGTCCAGCCCTCTGATGACAGTGTAGTTACTGTACTTCACGGGAAAAGTTTGAAGTTAAAAACTTTAGTTTTCTATTTTTCACTTCTCTGTTGCTACCACTGCTGTTTCACCTGTCTTATAAATTATGCACTGTTTGCCCTCTTGAAATTGTCTGGTTTCTGAGTTTTATGCTTTCCAAATGCTTTTTCTTTCTGCACTGCTTTAGGTGACTTTGTATGGTACGTGACTCTGAGTGCTATTTATGGGGATTTGATTTATTGCCTTACTCCCTCAAATCTAACCAATCTATTTATGTATTTTGTTTTGCTCAGAACCACATTTTCCCCATAAGCTAGTCTGACTTGGTTTTGAAAGTCCTTTCTGAAAAAGAACTCCCTCATGTATAGACTCCAATACTCTTTCAAAAGACAGAAACCAACTCAGCCAAACTGATCTTTCTTACATAAATTTTCTCCTTTTGCTGTTTCAAATAACATTAGAACACGGCACCATTCTGGTTTCAAGATTTATTTCCCTAAATAAAATGTATGTGGTATAGCAGTAGATCTGCTCGGATTCTGTACAACAGATGGCCAGTTGCTTAGATGGGAAAGATTGTCACAACTGGTCAAGAAATGTGGGATTTAGCTGCCTACATGAAGCTGTCTAATGAGACTGGCTATTACAATATAGGACTTGTTAGAAAGCAAACCCTTGGTCACCCCAGGTTTTCTGAAATGATATTGGACTCTTACCATTTTTCTCGCCATCCTCTGTTCCTGATGCAATTGTACTGAGGTTTGAGGACAACATCACCCGTGTCTTAAGTGGATCCAATTCCATGGATTTCCATGGAGTTGTTTTAATTAAAAAAAAAAAGACTTGAGTTTATTCTGGAGGTAACACAACCATTTGAAAGTAAAGCTAGTGGCTGTTTTAAAAACATTTAAAAAATACCCACTACGCACTTTTATGTCTCTGTTAGAATCAACACTGAGGAGCTGCTTATAGAGTCCAAGATTAAAATGGAAGGAGTTATGAGCACTGTGTAAGATAATGAACCTGTGTATAAACTACCTGCCTGAGAGAATATGTGTCTACATGTTAATAAGGCCAATATGCAGGAACAAGCCATCTTGAGTACTTTTTTTCATTTTTTTCTGTCCTTTTTTTTGGGCTCTGTGAATGCTCTGATGAGATCTTACCTACATCCTGACTGTGTGGGAGTCAATTCTTTCTCCAAATTGTCTGTTGTTATCCTAGCAGGAGGCTTGACCAGTAGGCTGGAGTAAATTAATGATTAGACAAAGGTTGTATATAATTTTTGCTTCGGATCATAGCTATGTGATTTCACAGTTCTTTGAGATTAGCTTTGTACCAGCGTAGCATCAAATGTAGAGAAGTTCTTGAATTATGGAGAAAAGAAGATAAGAAACAAGACATTTATAAGAGCTTTGTTATTTAAATGAGCTGGAGAAGCATGGCCTTTCCGTGCTAATGTGACTTCCTGCGGACATACAGCAGGCACCGTGCCTGCCCTGCTGGCCTTGGTGCTAACGGCAGGGAGCAGCAGGATGCTGCAGGAAGGGCAGGGGACACGGCACAGGTGGCCTGAACTCCGACTGCTGCCCCTTACTCCATCTCTCTGCCTCTGTTTCTCCTCATCCTGTGTTCAGGTGACGAACTTCAAGGCAGAATTGCCTCTTGCTCTGAAAAGACGAAGTGTGTACCTTAGGGGAGCCTTGACTGAGTCTGAGCCTGCGGTTGTGCTGTAGAACTAAACCGAGTCGTGGTACAAACCCTGCTGGTGCTGGTGTTCTGGCACGGCTCAGTTTGAGGGCTGCCATCTCCCAGGAGGACAGAGGAGGGCTGTGTGTGGACTGGGAATGCTGGCTCAGAGTGTGGCTTGTGCTGGCTGTCACTGACTTTTTATGTACCTGGCAAAAACATATAAATCTTAGTGCCATGTTGTTGTTCTGTGGGCAGTTGTTCATGCAGCAGTTTCATTATCCAGCAGCAGAAGCAGCCTCTTGAGCACAGAATTTGTTTCCAAGGAAATTGTTTCCTGGCCTCTCATCAAGTGGATGTTTTTTAATGCTATAATATGAGATTATTCAATGTTGTCATATGGGTACTCTGCAGTGTTTTTCTATGGTTATAACATCAACATTTCATTAAGCTGAATGTTATTATGCAGTTTCAATTATCTGAATCTTGCTTATGCAGATATTTCTAACAACTGCATGTTAAACCTAAATGTTTAATTTATATATTTATCTCCCTTATATGAAAGAGAGGGAAGCTTCTGGTTCTAGCCTAGTAATGTAGAGCTGTCCCCAAAATATGCCAGGAAGGTAACCCTAAATGTTGCATGGAAAAATAAATAGAAAAAATTAGAAAAAATAGAAAAATTTATTAGAAAAATAGAAAAATCTAGCTCTTGACAGAACTGCTGATTTACCACGCTTTTGTATTTGAGAATGCTTTGGAAATGTAGGTAGAATTGTATAGCCTGATGACTCACAGAATACCTCTGAGCTAAACAACCTGCTTAAAACATAGAAAAAAGACTGAATAGGTTTTTTGACGATCTGAAAATTACTGGCTGGGGTTTAAATCAGGTGAATTCTTATTGGTATTCGGCACAACTACCACGGTCAGACACTGCAGCAATTAGGAAGAGGAAGCAGGCAGCACAGACTATCCACTTTTGGGTAGTTTTTTGCATACACATATCAGTCTTTTTGCATTGAGCCAGTCCTGTGTTTTCAGGTATGGTGTACTGGAATGCTGGATCAGGGTAGGGATCAAGAGAGGAACGTAGAGCTCTGTTAGATAACCTACCACCCTCTACAGTGAGAAGACACGTGCACACAAGGGGAGAGGGTGGGTAAGGCTGCTGATGGTACTGGCAGCGACCTCCTGCAGGAGGGGGGCTCGGGAAGCACTTTGTGCAGTTCCGTGCAGCTCTCCTCGGTGGAGAGGCTGCTGGAGACCTGGCTGTGTGGGCTGAGCAGCAGGCAGCTCATTGTCTCAGCTCACCACTGCCTTGCACGGCTGACTCTGTGCCATCCAGATGGGCAGCTTTGTCCGGTTTATCCCTAGGGAAAACCAAAAAGAACAGGGCCTCGAGGAGGAGGGAGAAACAGTGAGAGCTATGGCAAGCCAGATACGGACTTTATTCCTGTCCCACTGCCACCGTTGGTGTTTCCAACACCTAGAAGAGCATTCATAGGAAAAATTCAAACTAATTTTATAACTGAAAGCAAGCATAAGATGTAGGTTAACTCTGAATTTCCCTTCATCAGTTAATAACCAATCCAGGCTTCCTCCTGTTTCTTGAGTAGTGCTCAGAAACACATTTCTGGGTACACTATGAATTCCTGTCCAAATCTCACTCAGATATAGCCTTTGCCTCCCGTCCAGTGATGTCTTTGTAGTCTTGCTTGAACTGTCTCCACTGAATGAGTGCTTCTGGGAGATGGCCTTGATTTTCATTGTTGTTTTTAATTGGATCATGTGGAGCACTGTGCTGGCTACCAGGAAATTAGCCTCTTTAGAGGTTTAGAATATTTTGCAAAGTATCATATCAATTTATACTGCTTTGAAATAATGCATGTGGCTTAAATATTAAATAATTATTGTGAAGTCTGATAAAATTTCAGATTATTAATTTGCAAGCAGTTCAGTCAATATACATGGAGGCAGAGACTTCAGTGGTGCTCAGAGAATTTAGGCACACTGGCTCCACACTTTTTAAACTGGATTTATGATTCAAACTACTTAGCTGACATTAAAAAAATCAAACACTGGTTATATACATTATATCAAATCCTATGATTTTCATAGGGATTCAATATAATAAAGACTCTTTGTGGCTATACTTTGGCTCAGCTCCTATGAATCTACATAACTTCAACCTTGCTTTCAGCTGCCATAACATTGTGATTTATGTAGGTTTTTATTCTGAAACTAGTAAGTTAAACTTTCACAATAAGGAAGTTAAATCTCAAACAGGTCCTGACAGCTCTATTAATCATATAAAGCCATGACTTTTGTTATGCATCTTCACAGAGAATTTTGTGCATAAAGGATTGCCTGATAACCTGAATAGTCTGCACAGAAGAAAAACAGCTCTCTGAGAACAGCCTTGAGAGTGCAGTGGAGCTGTGCTGGTGGACTAGAGCAGCAGGCCACTGACAATCACGGGAAGGCAACAGGTGATCAGAATATTCCCAGGTAATTTACTATAGCACAGGCATGGTAACGGGTTCTTCAGTGGAAATAGGATGATCTGCTAATCAGGCACACGACTAACAATTCAAAACTGGCTCTAAAGTCGAGTAGACATTGTCATATAAGTAGCAATCTGCTTCTTATCCCTGTACAGATTTCAAAAGACAAAAGGAAAAGGGTAAATAAAGAATGGGGTGCAATGTTTCTTTGAGCTGTGTCCTAAAGGGAGAACTGATTGACACAAGGTCTGCACTCTGTTCCCAGGCTGCTGGAAAGACGTTTGCATAAGTGAAGTGCAGCTGTCACGTCACCTGCTGTCACCTCATGGTCATTTCTCACTAGGCAAATGCATCTCGTACAGCAGACAGTGCACAGCCTGCAGCCACAGTCCATCATGGTGTGGCCAGAGTGACCCCCTCAGAGGTGCTTGCTGCACTCAGTGTGATGGGCAGGCCAGGGAGCTTGGCTCAAGCTGTGTTAGAACTGATGTTGTTGAGAGCACTGGTATGTTGAACAGTTTGCTAGCGTCCCAGGAACTGCAAAGGTAGTAGCAGCTGAGAATAGGTAATGCTCTGACCAAACTCCAGGTTTTCCCTAACTGTTCTATAAATGCAAGAGCTTTCTTCAGTTTTGGTGACTATTTTGTCCAACCTTTGAACTTATTGCAGTCTCTGGAAGCTTAGAAAGGGTTCTGCAGAAGTGGCTCTAGAAAGAGGGTGTGCATGTAATCCTCTGATTTATGCAGCAAGGCAGGACTTCAGTGAACTCAGTGTCTGAGGACTTTTTCTTTCTGTAAAAAAATTCATGGAGTCATAGAATGTGCTGAGTTGGAAGGGACCCATCAGGATCATGGAGTTCAACTCCTGACCCTGTGAAGGACATCCCTAAAAATCCCACCATGTGCCTGAGTGTTGTCCAAACACTTCTTGAGCTCTGACAGGCTTGGGGCCGTGGCCATTCCCTGGGGAGCCTGTTCCAGTGCCCACCCGCCCTCTGGGGGAAGAACCTTTTCCTAATATCCCACCTAAACCTCCCTTGACACAACTTCAGGCTATTCCCTCCAGTCCTGAGAGATGAGTGAAGAGATTGGGACTTGCCTCTCCACTTCTCAGTGTCTTCCACAGAAAAATCCTTCAGCACCCTCTTTGTAGAATGCTCATGTACTAAATACATGTAGCTGTGGCATGGCTTATCTTACACCATGTTATAGAAAATCCTGTCAGAGAAAGCCTTCCAGGCACGCTGTAGCAGCACTGCAGCAATGTTCTGTTAGGCAGAGTGCAACACAAAGCAGAAGAAGTCCTGAGTTTGGGCTGGGGTGCTACTGTGAGCAAAGCAAGGCAAGAGAGGATACAGAGGTGAAAGGAGTTGTATCTTGGAGTAGGAGAGTCAAGGAGAGAATTCAGAGATTCTGTTTTCCAGAGTTGCCTTTGGTCTAGATTGTGCTGTCTCCCTAATCAAAGACTATCTTCCCCTTAAATCTGCTTTTATGGCTCTTATCTTCTCTTGGGTTTTCCTACTTGGATGGATTCTACAGAAATTCTCTTGTATGATTGTGTTGGATTTTGGGAGACTTGTCTCCCAGGACATGTGCTACAGATGCTATGATACTGGATGCAAGAGAAAAATACACATTTGAGGGATTCCTGGCATCAACATAAAAATGTTGAAAATAAACTTTGACATTCCCATTTACAGCCTTGTATAGGTAAACCATTTTGTTTGGTTCATTGATTGGAAAGAGTCTCCATTCTTGGTTACTCAGCTACTTTTATTGTTTAAGTCACAATCTGGTGGGAAACAAAACACTGTTGTTTGTATGTTATAGATCTTTGTCTTTTAGTATAATTGCAATTATGTTCTGTAGTTATAGCAAATACTCTGAACGTAGAACAAGAAGGTAGGAGGGAAGGGAAAACCTGCTGCATTGCAGTTCAGAGGCTATTCCCAATTCCTAATATAATTTACTGACAATGAGTTCTGCGAATTATTCATAAAACAGCAGTGGGCCTCATTTAGCAACATGACAGGGCTGCATGTAATTAGAACTCCTTTAAAGTGGTTATTTTTCCCCCTATAGATCATTTGTCCCTGCTATAAATGTTGCTAAAATAAAGCATACGGTTTTTCACTGTAAAGTGCAGTGCAGCAATCTGGCTCTTAGTCTGGGAGTACCTGGTGAATGCTCCAGGTGATTCAGTCTCCAGGGGCCTGCTCTGAATTCCTACTTCTTCTTGAGACTTAGCAAATGGTCCCAGCCTTGCAGAGACACACCTGGAGCCATCCCCTACCCACATTTAATCTTAAGACTGGGCAGAACCATTTTAGGTCACCCCTTTCATCCAAAGGAGAGTCAACAATTATAAACTTTTATTTAGCTATCCAAGTATGATAGGAATTGTAATTTCAGCAAATCAGCCCATTTCTCTACATCCCAAAGTAAGTAGTATACCTTTCTGGTATGTGCCTAGAAAAGTTTCTCAACTATCACTTGAATTACCACAGTTCGGGTTTTACATGAAATCTTTGTTCTGTGACAGATTTCCAAGGAATTGGAGCCCAATGCCACTGATTTGGTGCTTGTATACAGTCAGATATCTGAAATAACTGGCAAACACCTGTTGCCTTTCTGAAGCCAACTACTTCATTGTCTGCTTATTGAAGAGGAGCTGTTACTTCCCAGCCTTTCTATTGCAGAGTCTGAGTGTGAAATGCTAAGGAAAAAAGTAAACTCACATAAATCTCATCAAATATTCTACTTCCTAATGTTTAAAATCTTAATTCAAAAACTTACTGAAATCAAGGGGGATCTGTCTGTTAACTTCAGTGGGGTTTAGATCAAGCTGTGAATGTTTGACTAATGGCTGTTATGTTCCATTTAGATAATTACCTCTTTCTTTATCCCTTTTCAATTGTTGAAGTTTGCTTTGCCCACAGCACTATTTTGCATGTCATTTACTTCTCTCTGCTGTTTCTATGCCAGTGGCCTAACCATAAATGGGACTTATATTAGCTATATAATTATGTTTTCTGAGTGCGTGTTGAACATTTATTTGTGTTTGCAGACTACAAAACAAGAATATGAGTGTTTGAGTCAGATAATACTATACAGACTTAGGAGGTCAGTCCAGTTTAAGAGAAATTAGAGGTTAAAAGAGGGTGACACTGATGATCTTTTATGCCAAGTTCAGCACTTCCTTTCTCAATCCCCACCTTGTCAAACCTTTGTGAAAATACTCCATCACATTGTTTTTCAAGGTATGGGAAGTAAGACAGTGTATCAAATGGAAGGAGTGTATCTTTCCAAATGAGAGCAGGTTTAGATTGGGTATTAGAAGACAATTCTTCCCCTGTGAGGGTGGTGAGGCCCTGGCACAGGCTGCCCAGAGAAGCTGTGGCTGCCCCATCCCTGGAAGTGTCCAAGGCCAGGAGCAACTTGGGATAGTGGAAGGTGTCCTTGCCCATGGCAGGGGGATGACACCACATGATCTTTATGGTCCTTTCTAAGCAGAACCATTCTATGGGTTTATGGTTCTATGATCCAGCTGTGAGCACAGTAGATGGTGAGAGCTGAATTATCAGGTGACTTTAAACCAAGAGTGCAGCATTAACTTCTGCAGGCTGTGGTGATTTATCTCCTCTGGTGATCAGGTCCAGGCAGTCTCCAAAGTAGAAAACACAATTTAAAAAAGGGATGAGACTGCCAAAGGACAGGTCCCTCATGGCTTTTGTTTCATATTTTGTACATAAGTGTACAATGTTCATTTAAAGTGAACAATTGTGCATTTAAAATAGTGCCTGGACCATACAAGACTCAATTTCCATGCTTAATATAGTGGAAAGAGTAAAGCACATGGTTAAAAATTTAAAAGTTCAGTTTCTCACACAGTTTTCTCATAAGCTAATCATATTTGGTGAAAATGGAATTGAAAGCAGCAACTCTGATTAGTAGTGGAAGTTTTCAGTTCATTAAGTCCTTAAAGTAATGCCCAGAGGTTGAAAAAGTCCCTAGTGTTTCTTTGGGATCTCAACAGGTGCTTCCAAAACCCATTTGGAAACTTATGATGGTCCTGGGAACTAAGAAATCAGTACAAAGAGACATTTTTTGGGGTTGGATTCTTTCCTGCCCCTCAGCTCATCATTCCCCCTCCTGGTCATGGCACATGCTTTAATAGGCTACTGCTTGTGCATCCATTTGAGTGGTGAAAGGTGATCCATGAAATGGTGCAGGTGGAAGGAGAGTGGAAGAGAGGAAACTGCAGCACAGCTAGAAAGAGAGAAGCAGATAAACAGAAATATGGTTGTGTGGAAGGAGGCAATGAGAGAAGCAGTGTTCTACAAGGGAGATTTGTTAGTTGGAAAATATCTTGCAAGAATTCCAAGGAAAAGAGGTTTTAACCAGGGAATTTTTTCCAGAATGTTGGAATTTTATGAATGGGGCAGGGAGCTTCTGTGAAGTCTTTAATCTGAAATGCTAATGACCTCTGGTGTATGAAAATCTTGCTTTCTCTCAAAATGAAATGTCTAATTTTGGAACTGACAAAAATTTTATGAGAACTTTTCTTAAAGATAAGAGTATGTCTTGAAAAAAAAAAGGCATTGAAAGTAAGCTTTCAATCTTTGAAAATTAAATTTGTCCTAAACTTCCAGAACTGTTAATAGTGAATACAAACCATCAGAAAGCAGCCACCAGTGGCAGCTGTTATTTGGCCTGGTAAGACCTTGGCTCCCACAAAATCCTCAGCTTGGATTTTAAAGCACTCATGATAGATGGGCACCTTCAATACCAGGCATAGATGGACCACGTTTCTGGCTTAAGGAACATTTCAAACAGGACTCCTTAGCAAGAGAAACTGAAGGTCAGGCAAGGGCATTTGCATGAGGTTCCTGCTTGGTTTTGGGTAGGTTATGTCTTGCCTCTCTCTCTGCAGAGTGTTGGAGGGAGGGTGACAACAGGCAGGGTCTGGCTTTGAGAACGTGCAGCTCCCATGGACAATACACATCTGCATCTTACAGAGCTTTGAACTGTCTGTTTCCATGGATCTCTGTTCACTAAAGCACAAAAGCCTGCCGTATTTACAGTCAAATGCATGAAAACACATGCTGGTAATGCTGAATTACAGCTGTGTTTTGTGGAGAAGGCTGATGAGATTAACACAAGCAGACACACAGGTCTGTCTTGGAGTAGCTCCGAGGTGGTTGAGGAGATCAGTGACAGATAAATCTCTGGCCTTTCCCTTGCAATAGTGACTGAAATTCTTTTCATACACCTATTTCCCAGAGACACAACCTATTATACAGAGTTTCTAAGTCAAAGCCATGGCTCGTAAAGAGAAAGGAAGTTTAGTGTTACTTTCAGGTAGGCTTCTGTTTTGGTAAATTTCTTTTTAATTTCTTCTAATTAACCGTTTTCTTAGAACTCAAGACTCTTTCCTCTTTGGAGTTAGAGTGAGGCACTTAACATATCAACATCATATTTCTGCAGTTTAATATGGCCAGGCTCAAAAATCCATGGCAGACCAGAATATTCTGGGCTCAATTAGCATGAAATGTAGAATTCAAAATTTGAGATAGATGGAAAGCTCTTGATGACCTTAGAATACTCTTTCTAGCAGTTCTGATTCTTCAGCATCAATCACAGAGGGTTTCTTTTCATTTTCCCCTGATTTTCCTGAGGAAGGAAGGAAGTAGTCCTCTGAGATGAGCACAATATTTCTCACTCTTAAAATTAAGCTGAGTCTCTTGCTGCCCATTGCTAATGCCAGAGCATTACCCACAGGTGCACTTAGTGACCTGCTGTAACACCAACAAAGGGCAGTACATTGCTCTTGCCTGTCTGGAGCAGAGGAGGGACAAGATGGTAAAAAGAGCTTTGCTTTTACCGTGACCACTTCAAGCCTTCTTGTGGTGGACCACAACCCCCGGTGTTGGGCAACTCCAGAGCTCCTTATTGAGACCTGAGCAGGAGCTGCAGTGGGGCACCAAAGCAGCGTGGGTATCCAGGGCTGTGGCAGATGTTTCCTTTCCTGGGTTACTGCTGTGCCTGCTCTATCCTGCACTCACAAGAAACAAATGACTTAGAGTAAGGAAAAGACAGAATTGTGGCTCCCTTTCTTCTCTGCATTCACTTGGGGAATTTATTGGGCACTGAAAGGCATTTTGGCTCCAGTGCTGGAGAGGTGACATTAGAAATGACATTTCCCTGAGCATGCCCAGGGGTTATATCTCTCCTCAGGCTATGGCTAAGGAATAACCAGGAGGTAAATCAGCCTGTAATTGTGCCAGAGTTGCTGTTTTGGGGTGTTCACAGCAGCGTCTTCCTCAGCTGTGTCTCACTGCAGTGCAGGCTGTGGACCAGGTACTGT
Organism: Atrichornis clamosus; assembly: GCA_013400975.1. Classification (NCBI taxonomy): domain Eukaryota; kingdom Metazoa; phylum Chordata; class Aves; order Passeriformes; family Menuridae; genus Atrichornis; species Atrichornis clamosus. Next base: position 108,008 of record WBMZ01002223.1, on the reverse strand, counting down.
AGGATGGGGGAAATGTACACAGGGCTGGTGCCCACAGTGCACACATAGGGCAGTGTGATCAACCTTTAAAAGCTGCTTTACTTTCTATAAATTCTGGGAATTTTCCAGATTAATTTCTTCTGCTAAGTTTTGAGGGAATTTCTGTTTTGCATTTGTTTCTCAAATGATCTGTGTAACTGCTGTAGCTTTCCATGCTGCCAATGCATTCCTGCTCTAAAAATAAACAAAATAAAGCATTTCAAGTTTTATTTTAAAGCTTTGACTTCTCAATTCCAAATCAACCTATGGCAATACAGATTCATGACCAATGTACTCTTGCATATGGCCTCAGTCCAGCAAAGCACTTAGGCACATGCTTAATTTTAATTTTGAACTAAATGGGACAGTGAATCACATGCTCTAAATGAGGTTAAAATAAAAATTAACCATGTGTCTCCTCTGTCTTGGATGGGGGCTCTGTACACTACTTCCACTTCTTGCCAGCATTTCCATTACTGAGAAATACTCTTCTCATTTTTTACCTCCTGTTTCTTCATTGTTCTTGAAGTTTTCTTTGCCTCTTCATCAAATGGATCTAATTTCTGTGAAAACCTATGATATCAATTCAGCATACATAAACTGATAGCAGATAGAATCCCAAGGCAAGTATCCAGTGAAACATTTTCTCTTTTGTATTTTTGAGATTCTGTCAGCTTATTCCCCATTCATAGATATACATAAGAATTAAAAGGCAATTCGAAACAGCTATTGCTGCCTCTTCTCATCAAAGAATTTTAAAATCATATTTGCCATATCAGAAATACCCTAGAGATTGGAAGGATTTGTGGTGATTTGGAGTCATCTGATTAGAAGCAAAAAATCAGAAATTAATTTTAGTCACTTCTACACTCAGCAACTTTCGAAAGATGGAGATAAGGTGATCTCTTTATCTTATGTTGTGAATCATTCAGCTGGAGTATATCAAAATGATCTCTCATGCCTTTCATTAGTAGGATGCAAACTCCTCGATATTTATTAGAATAATGGGGTAATGTGCAGAAAGAAGTGGAGGGAACAGGAGCTTAGTTGTTTAGTTTTATTTTATTTTAAAATGTTTTTCTGTGCAGGAAGGGCTGCTTTCAGCTTCCTGTAATTAGCCTGAAACTTTGGGCTTGTTGATATCTGAGGGAATGAACGCCCATGGATTGTGGCAGTAGTTAGAACAGAGCAAGGCCAAACAAGGTGTAAGAAGAAAATAGCTTTATGGTAGATGTCCTACAGCTGCTAGTTTCTTGTTCTTCCTCCCTTTGACTGTGTGCTATGAACTCAATGAAGAACTTTTACTTCCTCTCCTAATCTCAGCATTTCCTTGCATGATTTGATCCCAGCTCTTCGTGGAGCCTCATTCCCAGTTTCTTTCCCACACATAAGGGGAAATAAAGAAAAAGAAGAGGTATCTCCTGTTAATCTCAGGATCATGTTTTATAGTACAGTTATTATGAAATTTGTTTTCCATTTGATTTTTCTGTGCCTCATTCTTACCTGTTAATGCTCCAAAAAAGGGGTTAACCCTTGTTCTTTTGTGTAAATAGGAAATGTTTGTGTTCCAGGAGCTAATTCAGAACATGCTCCAAGTGTTGTGTGTGTTGCTAAGTATTTGGGTTTACAGCTTGTCGTTCTCCCTTTTTATCTCTTTCATGGAAAATTTTTTCTTTAAATTTGGCAAACACACATTGATTCCTTGGTTCAATTCACAGAAACATTAAATTTCATTTTTTGTTGGCTTGAGTAATTTCTTATGTCTACTTAGTGGTAACATTTTAAAAACATCTAAATTATGAATATATCCAAATAGTCCTGACTAATGATTCATTTTGTATCCATTCAGTTGCTGTATATTTCGCTTGGTGTTTAAACCTTTCACTTCAGCTAAATTGACATAACTCAAACATTAGGCAAGGGCTGCTTACAAGAAAGTTTAATTTATGGAAAATTCTGAAAGAGCCACCAGTAATATTTGAAGTCAGTGTGGGAATTCCTCTCTCTTTAAGTTATTGAGTGTACACAGTTTTTCAGGTGTCTCCATTACCTGCACAACATTTTGGACAAAGAATCGCACCTTGATGAGCACAGTAACGATGCAAAGAGAAGGGACATATCTCAATGCCCACGCTGGATTTGCAAACACTCATAAAAGCTTGTGGAACTTCTGTTAATTTAGAAGGCCAAGGCAACTTCGGGCTCCAAGGAAGTGCATCCAATCCCAAGTGAACCATCCCTGGTTGTTTTGTAATGCAGGGAAATGACTTTGGCAGTGGCCTGGCCAAACAGAAGAATGACCTCAGTTTAGAATCAGGGCTAATTCCTGCACTCCTCTGTCCAACATGGACAGACAGTGGGGGATTCCTTTCAATTTGATTGCTCTTACCTGTAGCATTGCAGGACTGACTCGGTAAGCAATGGAAGTAAGGCAATTGAAAAGAAATTAATTGATAGAATTTCTTATTATGAAACATTTAATTGGTTTACCTGTGTAATGTTTATCTCAATTAATAAAGCTCATATCAGGGAGTGTCTCTGGGAGTGGCAGGCCCAGCAGCACTGCGGGTTTGCTCTCCCAGGGGACCAGCACGATGTGAGCCCATGTACAGTCACAGTGAGCACAGATGTCACCCCGCAGGCCAAGACAGGACATTTGGAACCTACTTGAAAGGATCTCCTATAGCAGAACTTAATTATGTGGACAAAGTTACTATTTGTGTTTTTTTATTTCTTATTTGGTAAGAAAATTAAAGCTGGGATATTTTTAAGGGCTGAAGACTGAGACAAGTGAAAGGTGAACTTTAATGCTCCAGCCAGCAGCTGTGGGCAGAGCTGAACAACAGGAGTTATTTTAAGTATTCTCAGACTCCTACAGAAATGTCCAAGGCCTTAGTCTATTTATATATATATATATATATGTGTATGTGCAGCTTTGCACGTAGGTAAGCCTTTTCCCCATTATGCTCTTCCACTCTTTATTTTGTCTTTCTCAGATTTTCCTCTTATTTAAACAGAGAGATAACAGCTGGTGTGGCCAAATTCATCCCTCCTGACTCTAGCTGGTACCTACTGGAGGGTATTTCTACATACACAGGGACACCTCTGGATTCCGGGTGGATCTATACTATGTACTTCTTTATTTTTATTATCAAAGTAAACCAAAGAAAGCTCTTAAGTGCATACCAGAAACATCACAGCATAAATTAAACTTGTTGGTGCTATTCAATCAGTTCTACACTCCAGGAGCCTCAGCTTGTGAGTCCAATATATGCCAAAACTTTGCCTTAGAGTGAAGACCCCACAAATAATTTTTAGTACCCAAAAATTTCTGTTTTGTTGGTTTCAGTCTACTTCTCTTTGCTCCAATTATGTATGAAAAGAATAAGGAGATGTTTTTTCTTACCTGTTTCTCCTCTTTGTAGTGTATTGATTGCTTTACACTTCCTTAGAAAGATCAATATTCCATTAGGAGCAGAGGAATAGCGCTACAGGAGAAACAAGCCTGGCTGTTGCCAAAATTGAAAGCTCAGCGTTAGAAGACAAAAGGTTTTTTTCCAAAAGTGGAATGAAAATCTTTTGGATAACTGAGCAAATGATGGTGTGCTTCTCCAGACCTGCTGGCAGGGTGTAGCTGTGCTTGTCAAGGGAATTGGTTTGCCCGTCTCCACCAAGTCTTCATTAAGCCAGGAAAGTACCTGATAAATGTGCTAAAGGAGACAATTTAGCAGGATGGTACCAAGCAGGAGTGCAAGGATAGAGTGATGTTCTGCTTCATGTCACTGGTACGTGGTGCACGGAGGGTCACAGAGGTGCCTAATGCCTGTTTTTCCTAAACCTTGTGTTTCTGAGCTGTGGGACTGCTCATGCAAGTGGAGCCAGCACCCTTAGGCCTTCTCAGAAGTTATTTTCCAGAGTTTTGTGATGTGATGTTTTTCTTCTTTGATTTTCTTAATTGCATTTTCATAATGAATAGGAACCTGTATAATCATATAATGAGGCTTTGTAATTATGGTAGGTACAGGTATAATTAAAAATCTTTACAATATATTGTGAATAAATGCAGGTATTCTTCTATTAAGATATTTTTAAAGATTAGCAGGGGCGTTATTTGTGTTTGCAGGTTTGGAGTCAAATGATTTACTAGGTAATGGGAGGTAACTTCTGATTTCTAGCACTTTACATATTTAGCAAAAAATTTAGCTTGGTATTCCTGGAAATTTTTGTTAATATTTCCAAGCTTCTATAGAGCCCAGATTCCTCCATGTAGCCACTGGTGGTAAGTCTGACTCTTGATGCACACAAGATTTCTACACTTATTTAAGTGCCTGAATGGATCCCAGAAGGACTGAATTGCTGTAAGTCCCATATATCAGGTGCAGCTTTTAACCTCAGGGCACAGTGGAATCTTTGTGAGTCCTTTCAGATTATTATTTTTAAGATGTTTTTGTATATATATATATATATATGTATAATGTAGTAATGAGCTCATCTTAGAATTCATGTTTTTCCTAACGAGAATACATTTCTTTAGAAAGAATATGGAAATCTGACAATGTAATTAACCCCTCCCCCCCATTTATATTAGAAACAAAGTGCATTATGCACACATGAAACTTCCCTTTATCATTTGTGGGGAATGTTCTGGATCAAAACACCCCTTGCTCAGTGAACTGTATTTTAAATTATAAATGTAAGAAAAAAAAAAAAGAATATAATCTGGGTTGGGTTTTGACTCTAGTTTTGACTTTTCTCCTCAAATAGTATCAATGGGGATTATATAGCTAAATCACTGCACACTTAATGCCATGAAACTCTTCATTGTGCTTGAGGGAAGAAACGAGAAAGCAGAAAATTGTTACTCAAGGACATAACATTTGAGATGGCCACAAGCCAATAGAGTAGAAGATGTAGTAAAGCCTGGAGAGTGGTGACTAACAGTGACTTCAGTGATGCTGAGCAGAGTTGTCATTTCCAGTGACACTAAACAATTTCAACTGAAGGTGAAGAAAATTTTTGTCAAAATAACTTTTTTTGCTGGTGTTTCTAGAAAAAGGCCACAGCTGATGGATAGTAGTGTGGATTGTTTAGTTCTCTGATGATTTCCAGGTTTGGTTTTAATTTCTTTTTTTTTTAATGGGGGAAAGGTATTATGATTTGCCTTGTCTAATAGACTATGCTAAATTTTAAGATGAAGCGAACAAGAATTACAAATTGAGAGGAGGGATTTCTCGTGCTGTCAGGATTTCTCCTCCTACACGATTTCATCGTGGTTACAACTTTAGCCTTTGCTGGCACGAAGAAGTTTTGAGCACTTTTTTAGGTACCATTTGGGAGAACACTGGCCAACCCCGAGGGCTGGTGAGGCAGCACTGAGGACGTGAGGAGGACGGGATTTGTGCTTGACGCAGGATCCACGGGAGCGATGTGTTCATTGGCTGGGGCTGTTTGGGAAGGGAAAGGTCCAGCCCTGGCTGTTCTCCAGTGAGTAAATAGATAATGACCAATGACTGGGTGCAGTGACAGAACCTGGGTAATGGACGAGACTTGATTTGGGGGCATGCAAGAAGGGAAGAACAGCTTTTCAGCAGTTTGTTGAAGGAGATGCAGGCATCTCCCAAGCTGCTGTCCCTTCTGCAGAAGACAGGGAGGAGCAGAGGGGCAGAGGCAACATTTAAATCAGCCCTGAATCCTTGAAGTTGTCTCAATATGAAGGCAGGGTTTTGCAAAGCCATGAGGGGGGATTTTCTCCAGTAGAAAGCTTTACTTGACAAATTGTTAGTGACAGAGTTTCCTCTCTGCTCTGTGGTCCTTTGGCACAAAAGGCTGAACTTCTGCCAAGTTCATCATTGAACCCTCCAACTTTTTTTTTTTTTACAAAGCAACTGAGCTCCAACTTGAAAGTTCATTAGCTGTTGAGTTTTTCTACTCTTGCTTTGTGATAAAGAGAAGGAAATGTATTCAATAAGCTAAAACAAGTGGAATATATGATGATTAAAAAAAAGTATTTTAAGAATCTCACTTTTTAAAGTGAAAGCATAAAGTACACACCTTTCTCTTGCATCTCATCTACTGATTTTGTTAAAGGTGAAAAAAGAAACATCATGTCCACTCATTCAAGCACCAGCTGCTCATTTACAAATCCTCCCTTTTTTTCTCCTTGTTTTCTTTCTCCCTCAGAATGGAGAATTACTGCCCTGATGAGAAAAGTGTAGGATTATCCCAGTTGTTTACGCTTGCACCTTGCAGAGGAAAGCTTGGCTTCTGCTTTCATCCAGTTTCTCTCCCGACCTCTTTGTGTGGGGATGAAAAGCCCCAGCCCTTGGGCTTGGGGGTTCAGCTCAACTCCCCAGCACAGCAGGTCTCGGTTTGTGGGCAAACTTCTCCCAGGCATGAGAGCAGAGAGCAGTCTGAGTTTTCAGTAGCATTGAAGCCAGGAGTGCCTTCTGATGTTTGCATTTACATTGTCAATAAATGTGCTTGCTTGAAGTCTCTGTGGGAGAGTCAGGATCCCGGGCACTGCCTGTGGGAATCTTCTAGGCCTTTTGTCTCTAATTAATCACAGAATATATATGTTAAATTATTTATAGGAATATAAATTATATAAGTTCTGCCCTTTGAAGGCTTAAATTATTTAAAAGGCTCTTAATCTCTCTTCTGTGTCCTAAATAACTTTTGCAGAGACCTCTTATTTGCTTCAATGTTCGAGGGTCCAGCTTGCGTCATTTTTTATGTCCCTTGAAGTTGGGATTGCACATGAGAATGTGCATCCCTGAATTTTCTACACAGTGAGGTCTGACAGAAAAATCAGGCAATAACTACGTGGAGAGAGGGGATAGTAGATGTTTTACAGGCCTATGTGTGTGTATCCACACTGCCATGGGAAAATGACCTCATGGGAGCATGGATGTGCCAGATTCCAGCCCTCATACACAGAGGACTGCCCCACAGGTTGGAAAATGGAAAGTTACCTGAAAAACTCACAGTGGTTTGGGGTTTTTTTCCTTCTCTAAAGGTAATATTTCTGTATAAAAATCACATTGATTCCAGATTTAAGGTATCCATGGGCATCATTTTCCAAGCACCTGGCAAGGTATTTCCAGAAGGGGCTGTAATTAACAGTATTTAAATTTTACCAAGGAGCATTTTTCTGCCTACATTATAATTAAAATAATTTTTCTCAGGGCTCCACTTCTTAGGAAAAAGCAAACAGTTAAGAAAGGACTAGTCATGGTCCAGAAAAACAGCGAAGTCCAATTAAAAGTACTCCAGTGGGTTATAAATCAGTAGAAACCAATTCTCTTGCATTATTTGAAAGCCAGTGGTTTTCCCCATTAATAAAGTGACCAGAACAGTCATCCTTTAATGCTGCTGAGCTGTGATTTGGAGTCCACCAGAGCAAAATTAATCCTGAAAGAAACCTCCTGAAACCAGAGGCTTTGCACCTGTACTAAACTTGTCTAACTCAGTCTGTAAGTGATGAACAACATTTATTATATTCATACCTTGCCAAAGCACTAAATTTTCTTCTACTCTGGTTAAACACATCACAGAAATCCACCCACACATGTAGGAATTCTACACTTATTTAGGACTAAAGCTTTCCTTAGTTTTATAAAACTTTAGTGTTAGAAACAGGTTTTCTGTGGCAGATGAATGCCAGGGTTTGTGATACTTTTGGCCTAGCAACAGCTATGAATGAAAAACAGATTTCAGATTTTTCTTTTTACCTTGGGTTGTCCTCTAGTATTAAAATATTAATCTTAAAATTTGGGATTACTCCAGTCGGAGGAAGTAGATTTTTGTTTTTACTCTTCAGTAACTTGAAAGTTTAGCTTTTCAAAATTGTACTGAGTCAGATGAAAAAAAATTAGAAAGAAACCCTGTAATTAATAATTTTTCTCTTTTATTGTGTGCCAGAAAGGAACAGAGGAAAAATATGGGAACAAAAAGACAAAAAATAAATGGTCTTTTCTGAAACAGCATGAAAGGAATCAACACTGCTAAAAACTTTTCAGCTTTAAAAAAGGTCCAATCTTCATAAACAGAAATGTTCACCAGCTTTCCTTCTGAAGAAAGGCTGAACTAGGTCAGACCAAATTGCTGTGTTACAATCAGATCGACTAAAAATTGTAGCTAATAAAAACCGACAAATTACATTTTTTTGTTTCCTTTGTGCATGGTTGAAGCTCTGACAATGCCAGCAGTAGTAGATACTTATAGGAAAGAGCATAAAAATGTAAAGCTAGTGTTGTTTTTGCTTTCCTTGTTACACTCTCACTTGCTTCTACGAGTCGGCAATGTAAGGACTTCCTGAGCCAGAGGTTGCATCTGCTCTGTTGGCATCAGTGAACAACCTCTCCTCATGGCTTTCAGGGGTCTCCTTTTGAACACTTTGACTTTTATTCTCTGCAAAACGCTGTGACAATTTTCCATGACAAGGAACAAATAAACAAAGCACATCTTCAATTTTTAGCTGTTGGTGTATACCCTTATTTCAAAATTACAATTTCCTGCACATTATATCTGTCTAGGCTGATAAACCTTCTCTGCTGCATCACACCCCTTTGCTCCAACTGCATCTTCTGTTAGTCCTATGATGTCTTCTACTAAGATAAAGGCATTGCTGGGTTTCCATCCAATAAAATAAATGTGAACCAAGCAACAGGCTCAGTGGAACAACTGCAGGGGTGACCAGAACCCTTTGGACCCAGGACCTTGCAGTGTCCTGGTGTGTGTTTCCTCATGCTGCACTTCCCACTGCCTCCCTCACCTTTCCCTGCACAGGAGCTGGAGGCAGAGGTCAATCTGTACCTGACTGTTTCACAGGGCATCAGACCAGCCTGGGCTTCAGCTGATGAATTTTGGATTGTTTGTCAGACCAATGCAAAGAGCAGCAGTGCCTACCTTGGAGCTGGGAAGAACAGTAAGCACACTTGAGGCCATTGGTTTTCTGTTCTCCAGCATCTCTCGATTTAAAGTAACCCTTGTGTGCACAGTCCCTGGATAATGCATTCCTGCACTTGGGAGGGAGGGAGCAGGAGGAGCAGAAAGCTGACACAGGTCACCAGAGGGATTGCTTCACCTGCTGGGCTATGCAGGGCCTCTCTGGCCATCAGCTGCTGTTTTGGGCAGTCTGTGCATCATCATCCCTGCCAAGGCTCTCAGGTTGGAAGTGGCAGTCACACAAACATCTCCCACTCACCTTTCTCTGGAGACTGGCCACTCTCTTGCTGCTCCATAGTTCTCTACCGTATCCCCTTTCCCCTGTGGTGTCTTCCAGGTGCATTGGGCTCACAGGCTCACCAAGGACACATCTGAGGGTGACTCTGTGTGCCAGCCAGGAGGCATCTTCTCCTTGGCCTCCCGCAGCTTTGCTCTGTGATCCCACCTCTCCTTTTACCTTTACCTGTCTCTTCTGCTCTAAGGGTTTGTAAGCATTTCAGTTGATCTGCAAATTCCCCATGGATTGCTAGACCTGAGATGGTTCACCCTGCCTGTGGATGGGCCACACTGGCACTTTGGCACTGATTTGCTTTGAGAATGAGCTATGAGAGGGGTAAATCAGCTGCTGCCTTCTGCAGCTCTGCAGGATTGTCACAGCGTGGAATGAGGTGAAGTCAATGGACAAAATTCACCTCTGTACAAAAAAAAGCCTGTACTGTAGTTCAAAATCCTACTTCAATTTTTGAATAAGGATATGTTTTGTCTTGGTCCTTGAAATGGTGAGACTCAAAGAGAACGTGGGTTTTTGAGTCAGATGCTCCAGAATTAAATATCTGCAGATAGGTGTCTAAAATTGGTTTACTTTACATTCTGTAATGAATTTAAATGATGCTATATTGATTTCCAAGAAGATGAGGAGGCAGTATAAGGAAGATATTTTGTCTATAAAAAAAAAGCTGGGTGGAATTTAGTGTTCACAAGCCTTATTCCCCTTTAAACCATTCAAATCTTGCCCAGATTCCATTGTGCATTTTTTTCCATTGAGTTCTACAGTTACTTGTAATTACAGAGGTATATCAGCATCTGAAATAGGGAACTGGGGAAGAAGCTGAATTAGATTAACTGCTGTTCTGTACTTTGATGTGTTAGCTCTGTGTTCCTATGATAGAAACCTTTTGTCTTATCCGGCGCAAAATCGATGCTAGTTCTAAATCCCAGTTTCAGAGGACTTGGCAAGTACATAACAGAATAGCTATCATTTCTTAAGCAATCCAAAGCAAAGTGAATTTTCACATTACTCCTGCATAATCTTTCCAGTGTCATTAAAACAAGCCGCTCACTCTACCATAGGAATTTTCCTATTTTCTTTGGTTTTTTACAAAAGATGATAGGTTAGAGAATAGTTTTCCTTATCTATTTGCTTTGTGTCTTAAGCACACTCTATTTTTAATAAAGTGTTGGAGATAGGCAAATAAAATACCACATGAGTGTCTCCCACCTGAGAAATTAAAAGTTGTCTGTCATTCACAAGTATTCCTAGATGATCCTTCTCAAAAGCTTTGCAGCAGAACCTGAAAACTTCCGGATGGAAAGAACCTTTCCTTCCTCTCCTAAGCCTGTAAGAGCTTGATGTAGCAGAAACCAGACTTTTTTCTCCTACAAGGAGAGGGTGACCAGACCCTGACATGACCCTGGGAGGGCGCCTGCAGAATTCTCTCTAGAGTAGTGCAGGTGCAGCTCATGCCCAACACACAACACTCCTGCTGTGCTCCTTTTGGCTTTCTGGTGAGGTGGGGCTGTTGGTCGTGCTGAACTACTGGGTGGGTTTGTGATACCTGTGAATGTCCTCAGAGGATGTAGCCACTGCTTCTACTTCTCTGCTCTCAAGTTTGTTTCCCAAAGATGAAAAGATTCCCACTCTTCCTTGGTGGGAAGTTTGCTCTACATCCTGTGAATCCAGACAAGAAGCATTGAACCTCTCCTCTACGTTTCTGTGTCAGATCATTATTTTTTTGTTTTATTAATCACTGATTAATGCAGAATCTCTATCAAACTAGCAGGATGGTTTGCTCAGAAGAAGGATGCACGTGGCCCATGGACCAAATAAACAGGCTCTGTTCTTTTTGACCTCTTTGCCATCCACTCTTACATGGATGTAAATTTGACCATTGTGTGAAGAAAAGGTATTTTCTTTCTGTGCCACCTTTGAATTGCCCCTGCCAAGCCATGCTCTGCCACAACTAACCTCTCCTCTGACAAGTGACGGGCAGTTGGATTGTTATACAAGTGTTAGACATTCATACTGGCTCTTGTTCACTGCTCCAGCATATAAGACTGGTGTTGAATCATATTTAACCAATAAACATTCTGGTTTTAAGCCCAGACATGCAATTTTATGTCAGTTAGCTCTAGTTGTACCACAACGTTCTGCATTGAAGTATAGCATTAGCCTGTATGAGCTGTGTCTTTCCACTGGAATATGAATTTATACAACTTTCCAAATTCAAGAGGTCTTGGCATTTTCCACAATGAAAACTCGACAGAGAGAGTCAGTAAGGCATCTTTGTGGTTTCCTGTAGTGACACAGCCCCTCCTATTAAATTCCATCCTTTTCTCCCTCCTTACAGAACACCCGTTGCTAGAAGAGCCAAAGAGATGCTCTGAGGGAGATTGCTAGAATTTAGGAATAGCTCAAGTGAAAATACTTAAGTGACACTCACTTCTGTGCCTCAAATATTCAGCAAGAATGTGGGCACTTTGAAAATACTGAGGTGACAGAATGGCATAAAGGAGCTGTGTTGGAAGAGAAAACTGAATTTAGTAAGTGCGACTTCTTGTTAAAACTTTAGAATTATGTTAATTTTTTGTGGTATTTTTTATTTTATTTTTAGCCTGGTAGATAAGAATCACAAAGGACGCAAAATAAGATTTCCAAATTAAATTTGGACTTTATAGGATGTATGGAAGGAACAAATTAAGGAGCTTACTGGCTTCTGCTTTCCCTCCAGACTGTGACAGATTCCTTACTTGATATGAACAAAACATCTGCTCATTGTCCAGTATCTCTCTGCATTTCATTTGATTGTGATTCATGTTTTGCAGAGGATTCAAAAGTTTTTGCAATAATATCATCTCCCCAAATCTGCTGAACTCTGTTTTTCCAGGTATTATGGGAAGGCAAAATAAAAATATGTCCCATGGCTCTGAGAGGTAGAAACTACACATCATACTAGAGATACCAGGGCTGGTAGATAAATTGAGAAAACCTGATGAGCTGAAGGAAGCAGAGATAATGTTGCTTAAATGAGACTAACATTGAGGAAAAAGCAGAGTGTAAAGAGGTTTATGGAGAAGGATAAAAGCTGGATGGAAGGAAGGTCTTCTGGCAGTTTGGGAACTCTGTGATGGGGGATTTTGCATCTACAACCATCATGGTGGCTTCACTGGGAACAGTTTATGTGCACAGCAAGAGAGAACCATTTCTGTCTGGAGTATCTTCCGTATTTTCCCAATTTTCTTATTACTCATTATTGACATTGCCTAAAATCTCTCCCTACCATTTTGGTTTTTAATACCAAGCTTTCTTACATTTTGTGAGCATCAGTTCTTCTCAACTGGTCTCAGTGCTCCTGGGGATACCTTTCATTTGTCTTGTCCATCACATTTCAGGAGTAAATGCTTGCGTGGTGTTATTTCCCTGGATGCGAAACTGAAAGAGATGGAGTGCTTTCATTTCCTGTTTGCTTTCACCTTGACTTCCCTCTGAATGCTCTTGGTAGATGTACTCATTAAGGATGCACTCATGAGCAAATATAAATAAATGATATGGAAAGAAATATCCATCTTCTGCTTCTAGAGATCATCATGTTACATGTTTTGCAGCTGACCTAGCAGGATATGGAAATAAATTAATTATTTGTTCAAGTTTCATTCAAATGAATACTGGAACCCACAAAATCTGATTTGCTGGTAGTGTTGTGAAATCAATGCAATTTTTTTTTAATATTGATAATTTAATGTGCTCTCTTTTTGAAACATTCAGGAAGCCATTAAAAACTTCCCCCTCTTTTAGTTATTCAACAGCATCTTCACTGAAGTGCTTTCAAGGCAATGAGGAAAGCAAAGAAAATCACTGAGGGTCTTTGTAGTAAAAAAATCACAATCACACAAATTGACTGATTCATACTGAAATTCATACTGAAAATACGTAATGAAGAAACCCACACTAATTAAAATTCCAGCCCAGGTGTCCTGTATTACCTTTTAACCATTTTGCTTTTTAACCTTTCCTAGCCTTAGGAAAGATATCAACCTGATTATGTGAGTAGTACCAGATTTTTGATTGCAGAAGATTTGTGTGTTATAGTCTGGTTAATTTAGTTTTCAGCTTTTGGAAACTCTCTTTGCTTCTTGATTGTGAACCTAATCTTGCATAAGTCACACAGCCAAAAGTGGTACAACACAAATTTGCTTGTGGTAAGGAGAAAGGGATCACAGTTAAAGTGCGTCAGCTTTTATTATTATTGTTGTTATTATTATTAATTACTATTAATATCATCTGTTGATCTACTCTAATCCCTGTTGTACTGCTTATTGATATTATTCAGCATTCTAGAATATGAGAAAAATCTGTATCATCTTCAAACAGGCTGGTACTTTTATAAATTGGTCTTTTTCTTAATGGAAAGAGGCTGAGCAAAATCATTCAGAGGCTGTTCCACACATTCTTTTTTGCACTATCTGCACGATGCTTGATTAAAATAGAAGCCTAGTCAATTTATTAAAGCTCTATTCAGCAGAAATATTGTATAATATAGGCATTCTTCTCCTTTTGACCTGTTTAGCAGAAATGTAGCTGAATAGCCCAGATCAGGGCAAGGATGCACAAAAAGCACTGCACAATTTAATAACCTTAACTTGCTGAGGCACTTCTTAATACAGTCTGTGACATGTAAATTCAGCTAATGCAAAACCTGACGGTTTCAGTAAAATTAAGGGTAAAAGCTGCATGATCCAGTTACTACAAACTGAAAATTATGTAGCAAACCCAAGCTCTTCTACGTATTTTTTTTTAACCAATAGAGCTAAGATGAAATTGTATACTGTAAATACTATTTTAAAAATAATATTATAAAACTTTCAGTTGCAAAGAATGTGCTATATTGTTTTCCTATGTGGAGCATGCTTTAAGCTGAGAAAAATACATATGATTTTAAAATTGATTTTTATCCCCAGTTACCAACATCTCTGGAAAATTGTGTGTGGTTGTTGCCCTTCACATAAAATGTAACTGTTTGAACACACAATTCAAACCCAAGGGCTATAGCCAACATCCCATTGTCATAGGATTGTAAGTGCCTTTCTCACTTCAATTTTATAATATGAAGGATAATTTAAATTTCATATATTTCAAGTTTAAACAAAGCTGCACCTTCTCCATAATCTGGAGGCAAATAGAAACATTTGACTGTAAACGTGTGTGTATTCCTACCCTCTTATCAGAAAGCCTTGCAAATCACTGGAGATGTCTTCTACCATCAGCCAATTGGCCAAACTTACCTATTATTTCCCTTCACATTTCTTAATCAACTCCTCAGTGACAAAAAATTCTCCTCCGTAACCTGGAAGCTTTAAGGATGGAACCTATAGTGGCATATTAGTCCCTATTTTTATGAGTGCTTCAGTTGCGATTGTCTCTCCTGTGGAAGTTCTCAAATCCTTGGGCAGATGGAGAGGAAACCGCGCTGACACTAAAAGCACACACCGGGAGCTCGGTGCCTCTCAGCACATTTTCAATTAGTGTCTGTAGGTGTTAGCAGTGTGTGTGAGGTGTCCCAGGCGCAGCCGTAGCTCGCATCAATCACGGTAATTTCAGTAGGGAAGAGTCTCTGGTGAGAGCAGATGGCACGGGCAGTAATGTCTCTTCTACTCTTCTGACTCCTCGGCATCTGCTCGGAGTTTTGGACCATGCCTGTGGCTCCCAGAAACGCTCGTTAAGGGTGAGCACGGTCCACTTTCATTAGTGTGGAAAGCAAGAGGAGAAAACTGCCTTCTTCTGCTTAGAGTGCAACAGAACTACTGGAACGACTCTGAATGACAAAGGATCATTTTCTTGTTACCGCTGGGGAAACAGTTCGCTCTCAAATGGATTCTTCCGAGTTCCACAATTTTTTGTTACTTACGTAACCTCAGTAAAAGTTGTGACCAGATGAAGCTCTTGTGAGAATCCTTCTGCGTTTGACACACATAAATAAATGAGGTTTAGGGGATCCCTGGAAGGGCAGCATCCCCTCAGTCCTGCAGCCAACAGCAGGCCATCAACGTGCTGTTGTAACTCCAGATCTCTTACACGACATCCACTGCAGAAAACCCATCCGAGTACTCAGAGGGGAGGCTGAGCTGCTGCCTTGTCTCAGAATATGACATTTTTGAGAATCTGTGAGGGTTCTGAAGTCCTACCAAATCTAAATATGTTCTCCTGGTTTATAGAAAATTAAGTGCATTTTCAAGGTCATATTAATGTTAAATTGTTCCTTTGAAACTCTGTAATTGCTAGGGTAAAAGGTACTTTGATAAAGAGAGACGTAAAAAAAGCTCAAATGTTTTAATGGGATCAAGAGGGCACCTCATGCAGAATATGGGCAAGTTATAGGGCATGGTTAAGTGCTATATTGCATTAAGAGAGGATTGACTATAGAAAAATGTGTGAAATTTTGTGTTGAGGCAATAAATCCAGGAAACGTAAATTGTCATCTTTGAGTTCTCAAACAGATACCAGTAGAATTTTTTTTCTTTTTAGCCAGATGAGATGTAAGTTTGTGAAAATCAAGTAAACTGGAGTCCCAGTCACCTTGTTAATTCTACTTCTGAATGTTCTTTACTCTTTTTCTCAGTAACAAAAGTAAGTTTGCACTACTCTTCATGCATTATAGCTCATTTCTCTCCTGTAGATACCTTATGGAAGCTCAAAATAGAACAATGGAGAAGCAATGAAGGTAAAATATCAGTTTGCTCACATATTGAAAATATAATCAGTGCAATTAGTCAGACTCATCTGCCCTTCACTAGGATAAGCATTGATAAAGATTAATCCTTACAAGTGTGAGTCCTGAGATTAATCCTTAGAGTTCCTTTACTTCCAGAATTCTTTGCTAACAAATATAATTTTCATGCTTCTCATTGCACAGCAATTTCTGATGCCTTGTAACCACCCTATAAACACCCTTTCTTCTGTCACTTCTCATATTTCTAGAACAATTCTTAGACATTTCTGACTATTGTGGAAGTTGGTAGCAATGCCAGAGAGCTGAGTACCAGGTCCTTCCTACCAGCACAACCCTAGAACCTGGGAGGGCTAAATTAGGTGTGCTTCACCTAAGCCATGTCCACACAGGATTTACTGTTAAAGTTGGACCCTGCACCAAGATTTAAACATGGTATATCTGAATGTGACCCTTACACTGCTTCTCCAGGCTGCAGAGCTGAGTAAACAAAGGTTAATATTTACACTCAGCAACTTTTTGAAGATACTTCAATTCTTCTCAAATCTCAATGACACGCATCTTTTATAGATGAATTAATTTCTGCAACTTTTATTGTCTAGCCTATTCCTGGATATGGAACGACAGCATTGACCTTGAGTCAAGAAATCCATAGATGTAGAAGGAATCAATTTAAAAAATAAAGTGCTTGTGAAAGAAGTAAGTCTGCTCTAACACTTTGAACTATGTGGACTTGCAGATCATTACTGCAATGCTTTCTAACTCTGCTACCACCTCTGCCTTGCTGACATTTTCATGTTGACCTAAGAATATAAAAGCCCAGTCATGTTTCGTGTTATTATCTTTTATAAGTTGGTACAATAGGGCTACATAGTGAAAATTCACTAGGCTTGCAGATCAGCTGAGTTTTTCTTGGCTGATCAAGAGACATATAAATCAGTCACAACTTAACTTTCTGATCCCTTCTTTTCAATGTATTTTCATTGTTCTTCAAACTGTAGTTTCTGTGTATCAATATCAATTTCACTTTAAGAGAATGAATTAGAGAAGGAAAACTTATAAAATATGAATTAAAAATGTAGCGGTTTCTCTTCTTAATTTTAAAGTTTATCTTAGAAAATCCCTTCTGTCAAGAAGCCACGTGTCCAAAAAGATTAATCAAAGAAATGAAAATAATGACTTTTTTGCAATGAGGTTTTAGTTGATAAATGTTGTCAAAGCACTCTTGAGACTTTCACAAGATTAAAATGAACATGTTTGTAGAGGAATGATGTTACAAACCAATGTCCTACTGCTGCATCCAAGGGCTGCTGACAGAGTGCTCTGAATTATTTAACGTATAAATGTGTAAGGATGCCTTTTCAGACTCCTCACAGACTCAAATTTGGTGTTATTGCTACTGTGGCTGCTCCTCTTTTGTGTTTTTTATTTTTTTCCAATAGATTATTTCAAAGTACATTTATATTAACTGCATAAATCTCTCTGTGTTCCCAAGAGCTGTGTTTTATGGTTGCATTATATTTACTGAGGATGAGATGGGGCACACAGAGGTCACTGGCATGAGCCTCTGAAGTAACTTCCACTGAGGTTAAGTTGTCATCACATCCTGAAGGGAGGCTGCAGTACTTGGTAAGAACAAAGCCACAAATGACTCATATCCCTAAGGCATGAGAATATAGCCCAGATCCACTAAAGAGAGATGCTCCTTGGAGCCTTTCCATGGTTAAAAGCAGTTCACAGTGTTCTTACTCTCTTGTGAACCAAGTAGTCCGGATGACTTCAGCAGGAACACTGTGACAGAAAACAGTTTTTTAGGATCACATTTTGGCACTCACAGGGCCCCCACAGCTGTCTGTATCCAAGCACGGTCACTTGTAGTGGTATCACAATTTACCACTCTTTTAGGCTGTTGTGTTCCTTTGGAATCACAATTTTCAGAGGTAAAAAGAAAAAGCTTATGTGCAGCAAATGCTGTCCTGATGGCTCATATTGGCTCTTTCCTCGGACTTCTCACCAGAAGAGAAACAGGAGACTTATGTTGTTTGTCTTCAAGGACTCCTTCTGTCCTAGTTTTTAATTCTGCCTCTACAACTGCAGGATAGAAAGACAAATACACATTTGAACTGGTTAAATGAATGCCTTATTCCATAGAAGCCACAGTCAGCTGATGCAGCCCTCAGCCCTCAGTGACTCCTCCATGGAATCCTTCACTCTTGTTGTGGACTAATGTGAGTAGGTGAAACACGGGAAGTACTTAAGTGTTGGCAGGCAGACTAACAATAGCCCTTTTGGGATTCTTCAGGAATGATATCTAAGCTCCAATGCTGGGTAAGTGACAGATTTGGCTTCCCTGAGCGTGGATGTGTTTTTAGAATGAGATTCAGATGGGCTGTTATTTAAAGATCAGCTTTAGCAAAACTTGCAACTGCTAAGTGATCTTAATGCAAACGAGTCACATTTCTACCCATGTTGTAAGGCTCAGGTTGTCATTCCCATGTGTGAGAACAGTGTGCATACAAATAAGGACTGTTGCTGCCATAAAGAGCTCTCAGCCTGATAACTGATACATAACTGGGTTATGATAGAAGAGAGGACCCCCAAACACCTGTGGTGCTACTCCGTGCCACATCTTCTATATTTATCTGTGCCGGGGAACCCTTCTTCACTCTCTTGGCTCAGTCTGTTCTGTGATTAACCAAGCAATGCCTCATCTGTATGGGAATAATCACAAACACTGTGAAAGGATGAAAGCCATTGTGCTGGTGTCAAACTCTGATGGCAAGAAATTTCAGAGTGGTTGCCAGAATTGTAATCATTTCAGTCATTTCAGAAGAGTTTAAAGTAGTTGTTAAAAAGAAAGTGCCTCATCACCCTGGGAAATAGAGGCATTCTTGGCCTTCAGTCAAGCATTCTTTAGAGCTTGTGACACATTTATGTGATTATAACGACAAATGACTTTTCTGTCCCTCTCTGTTTGTATAATAGATGAGATATGTGTGTGGTTTTTTAGAGTAGAAGGAATAAGGGAGGTTGGAATATTTACATTTCAAATATAGGAAATTGTAAAATTACCTCATTAATAAAAATCCCTCACCAAATGCAGGACAACCAAATAAGGATTTTAGCTTTGAAGGTGTAAGTCTAAGGCAGCACTTTGCATCAGAACTGGGTAAAAGTAGCAGCTGGATTTCCTGGCCAACATGGGACATACCGATTCCTGCTGGAGCCGTTATGTGCCTGTTTTCTGATGATTTTGTCATTCTACACAAAGGACAGGTAAAGCAATTCCAAAACCAGCTGGTACAGGTCCAAACCTGCTGTCAGCTAAACTGGTGCAAATCACGTTTGGTCAGATGCATTCCAGATGTAAAGAAGCTGAGAGCAGAATTTGGCCCGTTGTATTTCACAAGTGCAGCACAGCCTTGCACATGCAGATCTCTTGATGCTTCTGCTGACTGTGCTGACAGTGCTAATGAAATTATGAGTTAAAATCATTACTGGAATTAGTCATCTTGATTTGTTTCCCTTGCTACATTTATTTCACAAAAGAGTTCTACATTTTCAAAGTAAAGAGAACATTTCAATTAAGTGTTTAATAGCTCCAGCTGCCCTCCAAAATTTGTTCAAAAAGTCTAATAGGAAAGAAAAAAAAAAGCTGAAATTGAAGGATTCTGCAAAATATATGTTTAAATTTTGATTTATGAACTTGGCAGTCGGTCTCTACCAATTAAAAACATGCATAGGGTTTTTTCATCTTCAGACAACTGTGTTATTACTGAGTTGGTCTGTTTTGTCAGCATGTGCCAAGCCCTGGCTCTGCCCCAGCCAGGGAACTTGCCTTTGCACCTGTCAAAGCCCAATCTGGAAAGTGCTGCATGATAAAGAGTCAAAGTGACAGTCCAAAATTGTTCACACAGCAACATTTAAATGCTTGGTGAGACTGTTTTTTCATGTTTTAACTGTACAGTTTCAATTGTAAAAGCCCTGTTCTCTACACCAAATCATTTTCAGCAACAAAACTAAAGAGATTCTAAGTTTGTCAGTAAGCCCTGACATTCAAGTGCTGAAGTTTGTCAGAGTAAGGCATTTTGAAAAGTTCTATCACTGGGAGATTTTCCATTGAATTCATACTGTAAGAGATGGATTGATCTTTCAAAGATCAAATGATCTGGAAATACAGATGACATAATTGGATTTCTAGTTCTTTTTATTAAATGTGCCAGCCTGGATGTGGCCCTGGGCAACCTGCTTTAGCTGCCCCTGCTTGAGTGGAGGGACAGTGGATCCCAGAGGAACCAGCCAACCTCAGCTGCCCTGGGACTCTGTGCATTCAACAAGATTTACACCCCATTTATCCTTGGCCAGTGGACCGAATAAAATGAATACTCTAGCATAGCTTTATCCTTAAACTGTGTATTACAGGTTTATGAGTTAATATAAATAAAGGCAACAGGAAGAATGATTCATCTTCACTCTTTGAGAAACTGTAATATCTTACACTAGGTAGACTGTCAGTATAGAATAAACTATTTACCATATTGGTACCTAGTTCTTAGCACTTTTCTTTATTAATTCCCTTTACAGCAAAGAAACAAATCCTAAAGTTTTAAAATGATGCTTTACTTAGTATCAGAATTAAAATTCTGTGCTTTTAGGTGGAAATAATTTTTATCATTTTATGATACTCAAAAATGAATAAGAATGGAATATTTTTGCTCTCAGGAAATTTATCTTGTTTTTATCTTTAGAAGAGTGAAAATTGAGAAAGAATAATCTACATTGTCAAAAATATTTCTCTATACATAAGTTAAGAATGTAGTGCTAATTAACCATGGTAAAATTAGACTAATTTTATATTACTAATGTGCGAGTCACTTTGGTAACATTCAGATAATAATTCTGGATACACGCTGAGAAAGAATATGTTCTTAAATGCTCCCTATTAAATGAGCCAAATAAATGAAACCATCGTTATATTGCAAAATATTGCTCATGTCAAGGTCATGAAGAGATAATATAATAAAAGGACAAGGAGAGCTGACTGGATTTTTAGATGCCCAAGTAACTCTTATGTGTGAAGTTGCAAACTCAAATGGCACTTGCTGCAGGCACAACCCCTTCAGCCTCAGTTCTACTGAAGTTTCACTATCAAAACCTTTTCCAATGAAACTTGAAATAGTCACACCCTTCCAATGTAAAACAACTTATTACAGATACGTCTGGTTAGAAAATTTCCGAAATGCTAAATAGATCATGGAATGGCCACGCAGAGGTGAGATTTCTCCCTGGTTTTTCATCTTGAGCACAGAGAATGATGTCTCTCTATTCACCAAGCTCTACTACTGTTGTATGGCTGCCTGGTTTTTAGCATGTTACCGTGAGCCTGAATTTTTAAAGGACGTTTTTTCTTCCGGCCATTACGGACAGCGGCACTTGCAGAGTCTGGGACTTCTGTGAGCACTTTCCCTTGATCCTGGGTGACCACGTGGCCAGTCTGGGTAGGACAGTGACCAGTGAACATCTGCACTCATGGGTGCCTTTACAGCAGATGTGTTCTGTCCAAATTAGAAATGTCACGTGGTACTGAGCCTCGAGGATGTTTTAACACTCTTTAATTCTGTTTCAGCTCGCACATGTTGAACTGCTTGCTCTTTTGATATCCTCTTCCTTCTAACCCATGTGTGTGATTTTCCCCTCTTCACAATAGTATGTGACTATGCACAATTTGTGACTAACACCTACAGTGGCTCCTTGTTGAATGGATTTTTCCTACAAACACAGAACAACCATTAAAAAGAATAGTTTTCAGTAAACTATGGTGAAGTCCTGTTAAACACTACAGGAAATCCTTACCTTTTTTTGTTTGTTTGTTTGGCTGCATGACTCTCCATTCTAATTTTGGTTTGTGTCTTTTGCTACCAGTTCAACTCTTAAAAAAAGTATTAGTTTTATTTAAGCAGCACTAATGAAAACCCAAAGCAATATATTTCACATATGGCAAGGTTAACCTTTATTACATTTGTATAAAACATCAATTATGTGTAAATTAGGTTTGTATAAAACATTCCCCCTAGTAATTTATCTTCCACTTCCAGCAGAACTAAGGATACTGAGTAAGTCTAGTTCCTAGTCTTTGTCTTGCAGCTAAAAGAAGTGTTATGGAAGGTTACATGCATATGGGGAAATACAAGGCCATTTACTTTTAAAATTTTTCTTACTTTTATAATGTTTTAGGTTG
This sequence comes from Atrichornis clamosus, assembly GCA_013400975.1. Taxonomy (NCBI): domain Eukaryota; kingdom Metazoa; phylum Chordata; class Aves; order Passeriformes; family Menuridae; genus Atrichornis; species Atrichornis clamosus. The sequence goes on along the minus strand of WBMZ01002223.1, from coordinate 85,805 downwards.
GAAGTTATTCTTTTGTTCATCACTTAAGTTTTAAATATAAATAATCCTCTATGTTATAATGCTGTTACACTGCTCTTCTTGAATAGCCACTCTTTTCTCTGTCCAGAGAGAAATTTCATTTATAATTATATCAACACATTGGTTTTTTGTTGCTTTTTGAGTTATTCTAATTGATAACAGGTCAAGTCTAAGTTCCTTCTTAAACAAAAGATATGCATAAAGGCTACAAGGCCCTGCTGCTTTTTATTAATAAAGCAATAAATATTTGAGTAAAATAGTTGTGATGTCACTTTTTCCTGTGGGCTATGGGATGGTGGCACTCTGTGATGGCTCCAGTGTCCTGGAATAATTTCTTATCTTCGAGGTGAATGACATTGGAGGTGGAAAGAAAGAACTGAGAGTCCTGCAGGGGAATACATCAAGTAAAAGAGCAGTTTCTGCTGGAGAGAAGCAGATGTGACGCGATGTGAGGTTGCTTTCCAGGCTGAAAAAATCCTACCTAGAGAGTTTCCTGAGCATAAGGTAACTTTCAAACGTGATTGGAGTCACTAATTAATTGTCGTGGTGTTCTCTGCAGATATTCCATCATGCGGCTGCATGTCAAGGAATCCATAGGCTATCCCTAAAAAACACTGTTTGATTCCTTCTTGGGTGTGCACACACTTTTCTGTCTTCAACCCAAAATATTGAGCTTTGCTGTTAATGACATGAACAAAATCAGTGGGATTTTACTGGATGGCCTTTATTATATTTGCATTATATAGTTAATTGTTATTATATTTACATTTGTGGTCAGTTTCTTAATTGGTTACATAATTGAGATGGTCAAAGGATGTGTTCGTGAGCTTTATTTCGGACCCAGGATGAAAACTGTGAGAACAGTTATGAGATTTTAACGAAAAAATAGTAGAATTGTGTCAAATCCTGGTCTCTTGCAAATTCCAGTGAGAAGCATTAGACTTTTGAGCTTTTTCACATTATTGATTCTGAATCCAAATTTGAGCTTTGGCTAATCTTTATTCTGATATACATAAAGCATATCAACAAATTAACAAAAAGTGTTGTTATGTATTTGAGATAAGCATAATAACATTTTGGTGGTTTTAGATTTGTTTCAAAAAGGGTTTTTACATGTAGGAGTTTGTGTAGTAAGTACCAGAGGAGGATGTTCTGTTAGAAAAGAGAGGTCTTCCTGTGAGAAAAAGGATTTCATAGTAGGACAGCAATGACTGCTTGCAAAAAGTGGGGTTCAGAACACTCTTTATAGGTCCATGTCATGAGAATAAATTGGAGGGAATGAGAGAACTGGATTTTTAATTTTATTTTAATTTGTTTTTTACTTTGAGGAGAAATAGGCCTTTAGTCCTTGCAGCTGTAATTTGGCCACAGCAGATATGATCTACGTAAATGGTGGACAGTTCTGATTTATATTAAACAGGTACTTTCAAAAAATGTATAAGAGATGGAATAAACAGAACTAACAGTGCAAAATGTGTGAGTTCATATATTTTCCCTTCAGGCTGAAGCCACTGCTTTGAGCACTCACCAGTTGCAACTCTCCAGAGTTTGCACACAGTCTGCTGTAGTGTGTCCCTCCTAATGGTCAGACCTTCAGCAGCTCTGCAATAAAGTAATAAACTAATAAATCGAGGCACAGAACTGTTGTGTGGCAGAGCATTTGCAGTCTCCAGGCTTGCTAGAAGGGCACGTTCTGAAATGGCCTGTGAGGCACAGCAGGTTTGTTAGGCTCTTCTGTCAGTCCTCGTAACAAAGTGGCTTTTAGTGGAGATGAGCTTCTTTAAGAAGGGAACAGCTTTTTTCTAGGTTTTACTAATCAGGACATGTCACTATTTTTTCTAGTTACTGAATGTTTCTATTGCTTCCTATGATTAATTACAATATTTATGTAACTCAGTAATTAAATCTGGGGCATTTGATTGTCTCTTGGCACTTAACATTAATTTCTGTGGGGCTAGGTCTCTAGAGACTGCACATATGTGATCATAAGTTATATGGTGAAGGCCAGAGAGAGGAGTTATGCCTCTGTAATCTAATTATTTTTAGGTAATTATGATACATTTTTTTCTCTCTTCTGTATCCAAATCCACAATAAAATAGAGATTTAGATTCTCCACTTTTGCTGGTTCTAATAGGAAGATTATCTTCAGTGAGTAATAAATGTTTGTAAATATTTGTTTGCCACTCCACCTTTTTCCTAGAACAGGAAGCCCTACAATCCATTCTTGCTAGAGGCAGTTCAGAATGGAAAATAGAAATTATACAGTGTTGTATACTGAAGAACCATTCAACTCTAATTGAAGTGAAAAACTTTATAGAAGCACTCTGGACAAATTTCTATCTAGTCTGTATCAGATTTCTTCCTCTGACAAGGTTGTATCCAATCTGTAGAAATCAGTTTTATTGTGTACATACTTGACAAATGTGGAAGAACAACTGAGTGCAACTTTCTGAACACGTTTTATTCACTAATCTCTAGAATATCTAAAGGCTTCACTACTTTTTATCGTTATTTTCACAACAGAATATTTTTATTATTACACTCAAACTTTTTTTTTTTCTCCCTATAAAGAGGCATAGCTCAATATATGGTAAGAAACAGAACGTTGTCAACTTTTCTGAGGTTTTTTTTCAAAAGTTTTTTTATCTACAGAGTTTAAAATTACTCCTATGGTAATTTTTAAATACAGTTAAGGCATAGCTTGTCAAAAATTATTTATTCATCTAATGATAGATGTGAATATCTTCTGGGATTTTAAAAAGTGCCTTAGCAAGTTGGAACTAATGAAGTTTAAGCATCTAATATGTTTAGCTTATCTTAAAAATCCGGTGAGATGCTGATATAAAACGTTTTAGACCCAACCACATTTTCAAAAGTGCCTTAGAGACGCTTAATTGATTAAATTAGAAATAAAACACCCACCCTAGTAGTTAAAACCCTGACTATAAATATGCAGAGAAGTATTGCATTTGAGAAGATTTAAGGTTGGAAAAGAAACAAATCTTGTAGGGAGAAGTGACGAATACCACTAAAAGCCAGAATAATTTTCCAGTCCTTTCCTTTTATCTCCGTTGTGTGTCTGACAGCCTGTTTGCCTTCTCCAGTGCTATCAACAAGTCTGTTAAATGTATTGCTGCCCTGAGAAAACCTTGCACTTCAACAGAAAGATCAACTCATTAGTTATTAAACCAGCAGAGGTTAAAAAATGTCCCCTACATTGTGCTTAAAGAAAAAGCTCTAAAGCATGAGAAAATATACCAGGAGTTCACTTTGGGATTGTGTGCAGTGACAGTAACAATAAGTAGTTTTTTAAGAAGTGCTACATCTTCCAAGAATGAACTTCTCTGTCTGAAAGGGAGATCAGAAGGGCCTTGTAGCACAGTAGCTAAACCAAGCCCCAATTATTATTTTATAGAGACAGAACCTGCAGCTCTTTACTATTCCTGATAAAGGCAGCCACAACCCCTTGGGTTTTATGAGAGTGTTGTTTGATGTCCTCAAGCACCGCTGTGTCTAGAGACAGTTTATCAATCGGAGCAGCAGCGAGTGCTGCGCTCCTCTGCTGGGCCCAGGTTCCCACGTGCTCAGGCCAGACTGGCATTTGTGTTACATTACAATCTGCAATTCCAGAGCAGTGTTCTCGTGGGAAGTGTGGCTGAGCAGGCCAAGGCCAAAAGAGTTCAAAAGGTGTGCAACTCCACCTTATTCTCATCAAGGCCACAATGATGGATGTGACACCCTGGACTCAAGGCCACACTGGCATTTTACTTCCCAACTGTGCAATATTTGTAAGCAAAATGTGAGTGTCTGCTACAACTTCACAGAGAAATCCATGAGATTTCCTCTGCAGAAGGCAGTGAGACACTTTGATGCTGTAAATCATCTCTGGAGACCCCTGTATTTCTACTATAATGCAGAGGGAATAAGAGAGGACTAAGTTGCTGATAAACTGCCTCATTTGAATACCAAAAGTTAGGCTGAAGTTGCTCATGCTTACTTCACCTTGACTGGAAATGCAAGAGGCTCGTTTGGTGGAGGAATGGGAAGATATGTCCTGAGCTGGCTCGGCAAGAGTATTTTAAGTCTTACAGGAGTTGATAGCTACATGTATCTGGTGTTTGCATTTGCCCTGTCTCTTCCCATTCTGCTCGCTCTGGCTGTAATGGTCCTTTTGTACCAGGTTTTGAATATTTTGCCTTATTGTTCTGAGGGAGAGCTTGCCAGCTATGTCATTTCAATAAATTGCACATGCTTTGCTACAGTTTTACCTTCTGTTTCTTTGTTTTGAAGGCTTGGCTGGAGAATGAGACCTGCCAAAAATTGAAACTGTGCAGTATTTCCTGCCCTGGCAAGTGTCACATTTCTCCCTTGCTGATAATAGCATGGATAACTGAATGATGATGTGGTTGCTTCTTTTTAAGCCTTTCCCACACCTGTCTTTGTTCATCTGCAGAGATTTCATGTTTTCTCTTAAATGACTAAAATTGAAGCATTTCCAAAACAGTAGAAGGAAAATCCACAAAACCTCCTTTCCTTTAAACTGGTAGTTTAATTAAACTGGTAGGATAATTAATAGCAGGTTTTACTAGAATTGGTCACAGCCCTTTATACAAAGCAAAAAAAAAAAAAGGTATATGCAGTCCAGAGCTCAGATTAGGCCAGAGTTAGCTACTGGAAGCTTAAAATCTGGTGATTTAGATGTTATCCCTTCTCTCCCACAGGGAAGAATCTTTCAAAGCCATACAGTTCAATCACAGAGTTGCAGCACCAGGGCTCTGTGACACACATCTGTCTCCTAAGGACATACTGATATACTTGCACTCATAAATATTTTGCCAGACGTGAATACTTTTTCCACCTTAGGAACTGAGTGAGAAAGAACTTGGTGGCTTGTCATTTGGCTGTCAAAGTTGCAAGTTGATTTACTATAGACAGTTATAAATTGAGAAGGAGTTGAGGCCGTATCGGTTCTTCTCTATTGTTCCATTCCTTAATTTCAGAAGAAACCACTGATAAGAGCAACACACATCTCTAAATCGCCAGAATGCCTTCTGAGGGAGCAAGTGTCTGCTATGGAGAGCTCTGCACCTCAAAATATATGGGACTAATTAAATTACTGCTAATTAAGTTTAGTAGTCCAAAGGCTCAAACACTAACAAGCTAAAACAGGAAAGATGAAAAAAGGGAAATACCTTTCCTGTAACTTTTTATGTTTTCCATCTCATAACTGCCTAGCTTGCACTGAGAATTGCTTTCTGTCACATGTCCTGTCTCATTTGAATTTGTTGTTCTTGGATTTCTTTTCCTTGGGGGCAATTTTATTTGTAGTTGCTGTTTGCTTACAGGATTGGAAATAAAAAAAATTCACTACCTGTCATAAAACAATTTACCTGAGAGAAAACAATAACACCACTGAGGCAACAGTACAGTTACATTTCTCAGTAAATATGTGCTTTTTACTGATTGCTTTTATTTTCACAGCTTCTCCCTCACAGCCCTTGACAGCCTCTAATTCCCAAGGATAAATTCCCTCTTGCTCCAAAGCAGGTTACATCAGTTAGACTGATAAAAGTGGCTGTACTAGCAGTGGGTCACATCACAGAATGCAGACAAGCCAACAGTAGTAATAATCTGCCATTTAAAAAAAAATTAAAATGGCAGTAAAATGAATATATTTTATTTTCTTCCTCAAAATCCTGAAACCGTAAATCAAGATTTTTTTAAAAAAAGCAACTGAATTTACTTTGTATGGGGCAACATTTAATGACATCTGTGAAGGTAGTGTTAGATTTGCTTTATATATTTAAAAAAACTATTGGTCTTAACTGTGCTTGGCAGCAATTGTATTCTTCTGGTCTCAATCTTCTCCAAGTTCTACCTCTTGATTTATGATGTGCTATCATCAATTGCCTTATTCTTGTAATTTAGGAAGTATCTTTCTGTCATTTCTCCATGTATCCTTTTGTCTCTACAATGAAGCTTTAAAAATGAGTGGGTTTCCTTGATTATTATTTTGTAGCACCTGGAAAAATAATGGCATTGTAACTCATGCTATCCAGCAATCAGTCTGTTTTGTAATTGTTTCTGGCTTCTCGGAATTGGCTCGCTAAAAGCACTGGGGTTGATTTTGCTTGCACGTAAGAAAAGCAGGAGGATGATTGGGTTTACCTCAACTCTCACTTTTTTAACTCTAGGAGGAATGAGTCTTTATCTCTCAAGGTAAAGTGTAGTATAGATTTCCTAGCACATTGGATGGAACCGTTTTGATTTAGGAATTATCTTCTGGACTATCACCAGTCTTTTAAGAAACTTATTTCATATTGTAGCCTGTGTGTTAATGCTACCTTTTTCTCGAGGTAGAAACTATAAATTGATATTAGGAACACAAGCATCCTTTACTTTTTCTGGTTTTATGGTCTGTAAAAAGTGTCATTTATATCCCATCTCTTGCTTTATCTGTTATCATACTGAGCATTCAACATCACTTTCATATTATTTTTCAGTGAATCAGAGAAAGGTAATTCCATCTTTTTACACAGTTTTCTCAAATTCAAGGAACATATCTGGGAAATCTCTAGTTTCTGCTTATGAAAAGGATACAGAATCTATGCCTTCAGTTGTTCTATAATGCAACATCTTTCTCGTGTTAGATATTTCTCTAGAATGCCTTTTGTACTTGAGGATGAGGAACAGTAGCTCATATCTAATAAAAGTCAAACAGAAGATGTGCCAAATTTTCAAAAGCAAACTGCAGTGAAGTGCACAACCTAAAAGCTGAAATAGAATGTTTGGAGTCACAGCCTAGTAAGGACTGTTAGATATGTTCTAATCCTTTCCTGATAACATTTTTGGTGGAAATGAAATTCCTTAGGTTAAACCAGGTACAGCTTGCTCACTCATCCACAAGTTCCTCAGATTTTTGTTTTATTTACAACACCCTTGGAATTAGGAAATTTAAGCTCTCAAAGATCTCTCATTATACCTTGCTGAAACAAAACCAGTATAGATAATAAATATTAGCCAGTTATTTATGGAGAAAATAAGAATTCACGTTGTCCTCAAAAATCATTTTCCTTTGTAGCCAGGAAATGGTGCCATCTTCCAAGGTAATAGAAATGTTTGAAGCTCAGGAATATGTCTTTCTCTTATTGACCTCTCCACAGCAGAGCAGCCTGGTTTGCATATGGAAACACAGTTGGTGCTGTACTGCACAGGCCAGTAAAGAATGGGGATGGATTTCAGGGTTGCCAGAGGGATATCTGAGACCTTTTCTAAATAGCACTGCTCCAAGGATAGGCTTTTCTTTTTTTCCACTACACATTGTCATTCCAAAATGCATCCTGGTCTCAACAGAACAGATTTTGGTTTTGTAAATTTGGGCAGACTTTGTTGGTTTGGTTTTTTTTTTTCTCAGTTCGTGTGGTATTATCACATCCCTACTGTTTTTATTTTTCACAGAAGACATTTTTAAAATGCCACTTAAAAATAAAATCTGGCTGCAGCAAGGGAGGGTTTATCACACATTAATTTGATATGCTCGCTCTGAGTGGTTTTATTACTTTTCACAACAATTAAAAATTTCAGTATTCATAAACCATTTTAGAAATTATCATCAGAGGATATTAGTCTTACCCATGAAGGACAGATGATATACATTTTTACAACTTATTAGGCTCCTAGATTTACCCTGAGCACATACAGGAAGTCAGCTTGAAATACTGGCCTCCTACATAGCTACATGTAAATTACTGGGTAGATGGTCCCACTGGGGTTCCTGTTTTGTACCCTGGAACTATCAAGATTCAGTGTGCCAGTGAGCATCCTAATGATAGCTAAGAGTGCCGAAACTTTCCGTTTGCATGGCAACCACACAATCTGTTGTACAATAACTACTGCTTTGTCACTTGTTTCAAGTTGAGATTTGAAAACAGTTGGCAGTAGAAAAGCATCTCTTTATGCCTGCTCTCCACTGAGCCTGATTGTGTTGCCTGATGTGTTTTGTTAGCACACAAGATACGTCTCTTCCCATGCAGGTAATTGGCGGGGGGCTTTCAGAGATGTTAATGGCTGTGTGATCAGCTTGCTGTTCGTGCCACTATGATAATCAGAGTTTCCTTCAGGGGAACACTGATCTGATCCTCACCTTGCCTGCTCTGCACCTCGGAGGTGGCAGCTGAAGCTCATGAAGAGTACAGTCAGAAGTGAGGAAAGGTGCAATGTCAGCAAAAAACGTACCCCTAGCTTCAGAAATCCAATTAGATACCAGGCAGATGGGGCTGAACACAGCCAGGTGTGGGGGGATAGTAGATGGAGAAGAGGCCTCTCACAGAAACTCCTCTCAAAAGTGTGTTGTCTCTCCCAGTTGCTCAGTAGCACAGTCCCAGAATGGTGCCAGGGCAGGAGGTTTTCATATTGATGTCAAAAAACACAGTCTGGGCTCCCTGAGTGTTATCCCACAAATAGTGTTAGTTTGTACAGATTGTGTAAAATAGCTAACGTTCCTCTGCTCCTCCAAATGGCCATAAGATCTGAGCTGCTGCCAGCTGAAGGCCATGAAAATGATCCCGTAACATTTCATGGGCTTCAGAGCAGACCCAGGATATTAATTTCTGCAGCAATTTTTAGGACATGATCCCGAATAAGCAGACAAATGCCTGCCTGACCCTGACAAGGGAGCGGGCTCCCTCAGAGTGGAGCGGCTCCTTGCACCAGGGTGCGGCTGATTGCTGTGTGTTCGCTGCTGCTGGGGAGGGGAGCTGCTCCAGCTGCGGCTCTGCCTCGGTGGAAGGGTGCACGGAGATCCTGAGCTTTCGTACATGGGCTGGTGGGGGAACTTCCCAAATGAACGGGCTTTCCCAGACGTGTCAGTCACAGGAGAGGTGATCTACTTTAGGGTACACTTCAGTATAACTGAAATTTTTTCTTCAAAATGGTGGTGACAAGGCAGTTGGATCTATATCCCTTTCTTTTTTTTGTTTTTTTTTTTTTGCATGCATAACTGTGACCAATTTATTCAACACATATATTTCTGTGTCTTCATGGTTCCATAAGAATATCTAATTGATTAAGGAGAAGCACTCAGTAGAGCCCCTTTGGTCAGGAATCAGAGTTTAAGATCCAGGGAAAGCAGCTAGGCCACGTCCTCTGACTGTCTGGGTACCACATGTGTGCTGCATTGCACTCAGATGTCACTGTGTAATACCCAGATACTGAAATACTGAAATTTCAGGGTACTGGGCAGTGTGCCACATACAGGAAGGAGATGCACTAAACTTGCTGCTATTCCTGGTGATGAGGTGAAATTTGCTGTGGTAGTCACAGAACATGTTCCCCTTTCCTCGGCTTTTGAAAGCATATTTTTTGGAAAACCCACCAACCAACCAACCACAAACCACCAAAGCCCCTGGTGATTAATGTAATCCTGAGCTGGTCAGTAAACAAGGTGTCAAACCAGTGACTTTGCCTTTCTGCCTTGTAGCAGTTGTACATCTCACCTGGTGTCTCAGCACCACTTCTGGCCAAGCACTGAGTATCGGAAAATTCTAAAAAAAAGTGAAGCAAAAGAATCCTGGAGTACCAGCTCCCTCATGGAGTGCCTCTATGTCAGAATGTGCCCTTGGAGAGACTGTGCCCAGGGAGATCTGCCCTGCCAGGGTGCAGATTTTCCTCTCTCAGTGCCACCAATCAACATCACCTCTACCAAGAAATTCTCCCCAGAAGAGCTCTGTTACTGCTCCACCAGCCCTCACAGCAGGCTCCAGGTTCTCGTTGTCCCTAACTCTGGCAGCTGCCTTTGAATATCTGCCCTTTTGCTTCCTGCACTTGATCTGGCCTACACATTTTCTTTTGTTTTGCTAAGAATAGGTGGTCTAAAGCTTTCAGCAGTATGAGGTGATCTGTTCAGAGATGAGCTGTAATGTTAAAGTGGATTTGCCTTTCAGCAAATATAATATGCATCAAATAAATTATCTCAGTGAAGGCTAATAACACTTTACTGTGCTGACCAGGGAACTCCAAAGTTCTGTTGTATAAACATTTTGTTGCTTTCAAAATTGTTTTCTTCATGAAAGAAAACAACACTGATTAGTGCTTGTTTGGAGTTAAAATATTGAACATTTTTGTTGTCAAATACAATGATGGAACAAGAACTATTGGCACAGGAGAAGTAATTTTCATTTTCAATGTCTAAATTGATCAGTTAGGAAAGAATTAGATTGGCATGGACATAACCAAGAGATGTCAATAGATAACAAGTGTCAACATTGTAATTTGAGCTAGTTTCCAAGTATACGTTCTTGTTCTCTCCCTAACTCCTTCATCCATAATTTACAAATCATTGATGGGATGAAGACACACAGACAGACATTAAATGAGGATTCCTCTGGTCTCAAGATCCGGAGTTTCATGATGAAATAGTCAAAGTATCTGTGATCCTGGAGGCCAGGTCCCATTCCCCAGCAGATCACACAAACACAGCTGCTGTTCTGAAAAATACACAGCTGACATGGGCGTGACAGAAAAGGGAGGGAGGGAGCCAGGGGTGTGTGGGGGTTAGGAGGAGATCAGGGCAGAGCCAGAAATAGATGTAGCTCCTATACAGTCTTTCAAGGCTTCTGTTGCAAGTGTATATCCAGATGCACAGGTTCGATTTGAAGTTTTAGACCTGACACTGGCTCAAGTATTGCCCCACATTCCTGGTTTATTCCCTCTGTGATTGCAGTGTGGATTAGCAGGAGAGGCAATTACTGTCCCTGGAAATGCTGGGCTGTTTATACTTTGCTTGTCATTTCCTCAATGTTTTGAACAGATGCTTTGGGAAGAGGCTTTCATGGAATTTCCCCTCATACTTTCACTTGAAAGTTTGAAGGGCTGCTGCAGGTATTTTGACAAAACCTATCAAAAGAGGCTTTCAATGCCATTCCGTTCCTCTTGCTGTCTCATCTAAGTCTAAAAGAGCCTCAAATAGAGCTGTTTAACTGCATTTGGGGCCTCAGTCCTGGGATTATGGCTAACCAGGAAGTGGATTTTCCTGTTCACAAGAGTAGTGTTTCAGTCACTTTCCCAGTAAGTTTCCAGTAAGAGTCATATTTTCTTTGGAAGTTTTCCTTGCTCTCCCTATGGATTGCATCTCTTGCTGTGATCTGAGAGACACCCTGCTCAGTTTTCTCAAAGCACTGACACAAATCTTGACAGCACTTCCAAAAGCACTCGCTGCAGAGTAGTTAGACTTTCTTTCCTCTGCTTCCCTTGCCTTACTTTTCTGCTGTTTCAGGAAAATAGGTACCCTGTTTCCAGGGACTGGATTCCCCAGAAGGGGCTGTCTCCTGCATATCCATGTCTGTTATTGATTATTGTGTATTTTGTTTTGCATTTGCATTTGCTTTGCATTTGTCTTTCTGCAATACAGTGGTTACCATCAACGTTGACTTTAAATCAATTCCCTGACGTTGACAATGGCTATAATTGATTTTCACAAGGCAATTAGCTTTGTTGTGGAAAATGTCCAGATATAATTCATGTTAAACTGTACTGAAACCTATGAGCAAAACCACTGGAAGTGTTTTAGCAAGATCAACCCTCCAGTTCTAAGTGTTTGTCACTGCAAGATGAAAGGCACTTTCACAGGGCCTGAGGTAGAAAATGAAAGTACAGCAGTTAATGTTGGAAGTTCGATGTGTTTTGCTGGCAATACACTGATTCACATGTGATTAGATACTTCCATGTACAGTGAAGTGTCACCCCCTTGCAGAACTGAACATCATCATGTGAACAATTTAAGAAGGACATGGGAATTTAAAATCCATTAGCTTTTCCTCCACTCTGCATTAGCAGGCAGATTTTGAGGCTGAAATAGCAATGTACACAAAGTACTGATATCTAGTGCTATGGAAATCACATATTTTTACAGTCCTCTGAGTCCTAAGAGTTTCCATTTCCTTATTAAAGGTAAACTGGCTTGAATTCTCTATCTTTCCAGAATTCTCAATTGACTGAAAATATTAGTTCTTGAAAGTGTTACAGTTTCCTAATACTGAGTCTTTAAACCTTATAACACAACACTGTGGACTCAGCAAAGACTATTTGAGTGGCTATTGATGTGAGGTGCTCATAGAACTGGGGCTGTGTTTACTCCAATTCTCATGACAGCCTCATGAGTTTCATCAGTTCAGCCCAGCAGCACAGGACTCTCATGGTGGATTTGTTTGAAATAAACACAGCCAATGTATACCTCAGCCTCTCACCACCTCTCGTACTTATGAAGGGTTTATACATATATTTTTTAGAAAGTCTCAGAGTTGGCAAGTCTGTCTGGAGAAAGTCAGCACAGTTTCCTCTCTGTTGCCTGGCTCCTTGAGAAGATCCCAGCCTTCATCCCCTTTTCATTCAAGCCATAATTGCAGCACATTCATAATTTGAAATGTGCTCTGGTGTTATGATTAGCTTCAAACATAGCATGAGCTGTGAAAGCTCAATAGCTTTATCTGACGTTTTCATTAGGCCTCAACAAAATACCATATCCAGTCATACCCAGGTGTTTTCAGTAAGAAATGCATTACTTTTAAAGATGGAACACCCACTTAGAATAAGGCATACTATGTAAATGTATTCTTTTGTCTAGAAGTAAACTTGAGAATTATTCTCAGTGAAAATGGAAAGCACTTGTGGGAGAACTTGGGTATAAAGGCCTAAACCTTAGAACTTCCCTTTGCTCACTTCTGAGTACAATGTCCAGTCTCCCACACTTCCTTTGGAGTACAAGTTTAATTAACAGAATTGTCTTAAAGTCTATGCAAGGAAGTAAAGAAAAAAAATCAACAGGATGTTTGTCTTATAACTGATGATTTTCTATTTTTGTCAGTAAAAACTAGGTATCTGCATCACTCTGGAGCTTCTGGTAGGCTGATCAAGTAATGCCCATTTATTTTAGAGTGTCAAGAGCAGTTTAACCTCAAGATGGTGCTAGATGGTTAAGTAGTTGCCTGTCACAACAGCAATTGTTTATCTTTTAAATTTTTTCAGAATGAGAAAGCATCGGTAATATGTAATTGGTTAATAAGCAATAAGAAAAGATAAAGACTTTATATTAAAGTGCATCAGTTGTATGGATTAATGTGTTTATCAACCAGAGCAAGACATGAATTGATTTGAAAAGATATAAATTATATCAATGTTTCAGAATAAAATAGTGCTTGGGAAGAAACAGAGCATACATAAAAGTCATTTGAACCACAATGGTAGGAGATATACAATATGTAATTTGACAGCTTACCTAGTTATTAGAACCAGACAGTCTGGGAGTAATGGGAGCATCATTCTGGCAAGTTAAAGCAATCAAAACATGTCAGATAAATAGTAAAGACTTAAAGTTCTTGAAGAACTTAAAGAACTTTTCTTCTTCATTCACAATAAATAACACGTAGAAGTGCTTTAACAATTTCGAATCAAGTTTTTGTGCTGGAAGATGGTTATCCAGGGCATGGCTGTAGAACCTGAACTGTAACCCATCCCCGCATCAGAAGATGGGCAGAACATCAGGAGATGAGCAGCCCTGGCACAGCAGCACCCTTATCCTGACAAGTTCCTTAGCACGAGCACTTGTAGGGATGCAGCTGCAGAATAGAACCCTCAGGCTGCTTCTGAGGATTTCCCTGCAGTTCTGGAACCAGCTCTGATTTTAAAGGGTAGCCAAACAGTGACCAGGTGATCAGAAATGCACCTCACAGCTCCCTTCCTTGTGGAACAGTTGAGGGAAAGATTTTCCAAGGAGCCCACGATGGTGTTGTTATTGTTTATGGTAAAAACATAGTGTCAGGTTTGCATCAATTGCTTGTAACTCGACCTGGTGGTCTCTAAAATGGACCTGCTCACTTTGAAAAAGCCTTTTCCCAAAGTGAGATGTGGTTCTGCTTGAAGAGCCTGGTTTCTTGTCTCCTATGGCTGGTGGGTGTTGGAAAGCAGGGAAGCTCTCTTCCCCCACAGGGTAGTTTTGTTGTTCTTTTTGTTTTCTTCTTTTTGGCATCAAGATTTAATCTTTTAGAAAAGCTGCAAAATGAGAACAATTTATGTGTCAAGTTAATTTATTTTGCACCAGAAAGGCCTTTCAAAAAGATGGCTGTTTAATATATATAATCTTATAAATGAGTCAGCAAAATAATATGGGGACTTGAGGATGCGCCGTGACAGAAGGTTTTTTATTAAGTTTTACTTTATTTTGATTTTTTTTAATTTTCCCAGACATTTTTCTTGATATCTTCCAGAGTTTTTATAATTGTTTAATACAAGCAATTACTTACGAGGTGGCTGAATCAGCCAAGACAATGTTACAGAAATGTGAAAAAACTATGGCATTGAAAAGGGGTTCTTGGTCTCCTGAAATAATTGGAAATCTGCCATCATTGCTTTGTAACCTGAAGAAAAGAAGGTTTTACAGCCCTTCTTATAAGTAAATCTGAAATTATACATATTAATACAGTGCTGCCTATGCTGCTCATGTATTAGTTTTTTCATTGTTTGTAAAATGCATTTCTTGGAGAGAAAGAATCAGCCAAATGTAATTGTTTGGCTTTACAAAGCAGGGACATAGAAACTAGACTGTGTGTCCTACCCACAGATTTTTATCAGATGCAGATAAAAATATAAATAGCCTAGGAGAAAGTGTCCTCTTAAATGGTGATCCTAAGGTTAGTGGGACTTTTTGAGGAGATTTTTCTTGTCTAGACAGTTATAAAGAAGCTGGAAGTTGATTTAAGGTTTTATTATAGGGAATATAATTCTACATCACTCATATTCAGTATGTAAGCGGGAAGGTGTTTTATGTGTAATTTTAGAAAGCCATTCATAAGAAAATACCATACTGCTCATCCCAGCTATCTGAAAATGTATTAAAAAATTATTTCAAATGGAAAATAGGTTATATATTTTAGAACAGTGGGGAAATCAACATACTGTGTTTTATTTTTTCACTAGATTAAATTCCAAAGTGACATTCTGGCTGACAGAAGGAGAGACACAGTAATAAAATTCATGCTTATATGGTTCAGGCTTAATCAAGGGGAGAGTTAGGGTAAGAGTGTTTAGCTAAAAGTCATTTTAAGTCACAAGTACATAAGAATAGATGATTAATTATGTTGTCCACTTGGGGCAATGACTGTGCAGGACAAATTGCATTTGAACTTGGCTACAAAAGAGCTTAAAAATGAAAGCACTGAATGGCAATAAAAAACAAGAAATTCTTCTCTCAGAGAAATGTGTATTGATACAGGGAAATGATTCCCTTTGGGTTTGTAAAAGAATTTAGGAGAAAGCTGTCTTTAGATATTGATCCTGACACAGGATCCTTCCAGTAAAAGTCTCAGAGATGCCACTTCTGAGATCTAGAGGCTGAATGTTTGCAGTGACCTCTGCCACACAGAGATCAGAGTCAGCATCTGGATCTCCATATGGAGGATGAAACTTTTTGTATTACAAAAAAGCTTTCCAACAACTATTTTGGCAGGGACAATCATAAAAAGAATATTTGAGCATCTTATTACACTGTTAATATATTCCCATCAGGAAGTTAAACTAATTAACTCCTCTCTTATGCATACCTTGGTGATATTTTTACATTTCCCAAGGCACATAACCAGTCACAAGAAAAAGAAAATGTCACCTTCCAATAGTCACTCCATAGCAGGCACTGGAGGTCACTCTTAAAACAAAATTTTTTGTGTGTTGTTACATTTCTCGTTTAGGTGGAACAAAAGGTGGTGGTCTCACCTGACAACTTTGCTTCACCTTGGCGTGTACCTCTTTGTCTGTTTTTTGATGTTTGTTACTTCTTTGTGCTCTTGACGTCATAGCCATTTTATCCAGTTGTGTTCTTTGACTGCCTGACAAAAAGATAAATTTAATTAATTACTGAAATTACTTAGGCATGGGGAGATACAGAGCTACTGGAGAGTCCAGCTAGGGACCTCTGAGACGATGGAGGGCCTGGAGCACCTCACAAAGGCTGAGAGAGCTGGGACTGCCCAGCCCGGAGAAGGGAAGGCTCAGGGTGATCACATCCTGTCCAGAAATCTGAAGGCAGGATGTGAAGAGAAACAGGCAGACTCGTTTCACTGGTGTTCAGTGGCACAACAAGAGGCCATGGGCACAAACTGAAACACAGGAGGGTCCCTCTGAACATCAGGGAACACTTCCTCACTGGGAGGGTGCCCGAGCACTGGCACAGGTGACTCCATCCTTGGAGACATCCAGACGCTGTCTGGACACGGCCCTGGGCAGCCTGGTCCAGGTGGCCCTGCCTGAGCAGGAGGGTTGGACTAGATGGTCTCCAGAGGTCCCTTCCAACCTCAGCCATTCCGGGATTTTGTGAGTCTGCACCATTGCTGTTCAGAGTTTCTGTGACAATGATGCAGTAATAAAAGACTTGGATCTCTCTAGTCTTGGACTCACCACACTATCCCTCTTGCCTCCTTTTTTGTTAGGGTTCAGCTTCTTCAAGCTATCTGTGAAAACAAGGTCTAAAAATAGCATCCTTTGGGAGAAAACAAATTTCAGCATTGAGCATTGGTTGAGTAGACCAGAACATTATTTAGGTGAGTGACAAAGGACAAAACAAGGTACCTGTATGCAAACAAGGTTTGCCTGTGTGCAAACAACCTCTGAAGGCAACTTCTGATATTTATGGTTTTCTTTCTATTGTGAGGAAGAACTTTTCTTTTAAAGTATCATCAATGTATTGTGGAAGCCCACAGTAACACAGAAGGACAAGGACCATGGTCTGCATCTGCCTAATGCTTCTAAATGAAATATTTTTAGAGAATTGGGATCTAAAATGGTTTGTGTGTCAGTCAAGGTCATTTTTTTTTCCAGTTTGTCTGATACACAGAGTGCAGGTACTGTATTAAATACTACTCAGCATGGTATCCCTAATTTAACATGTAGACAATTATGAAGGATTAACCAGAGATAATAGCTGTGAACCTGATTTTTTATTACCTGGATCAGCGATGTTGGAAGAACAAATGGAAGGCATAAATGAAATAATCTGTTGCTGGGCAGTTGAAGAACACACTAAATCACCTGGTTAACCAAGAATGAAGATTATGTTTTTGAACTGACAGAAAAAATCACGGTTAAGGTCATAGTGGATTTATTACCCCAAGGAACATTATAATAAACTGGTTTGTCTTTATATTAGCAAAAGGAAGCCTCAATCTTCAGCCAATTCTCTGCTGAAGGCACATGAATTTGTATGAGATTTAATGAGATGACAATGTTATCTGATCAGATTGATGGAAATCTATTGAACTGCATGAACTATATGTTTTGAAAAGAAGCAATGAAGATTTTAGCAACACTTCCTTGTTTGGCTTTTAGGAAATTCCACAGTTGGAGAACTTTGTGTTCCAAAGCCAGGATGAGCACAGACTTTGCTTTTTAGTTGTTTTTTTTTTATTTTGCAAAACAGATTTCATGAGAGGAAAGAAATTATGAATGTTTTAAATATAATGAGCCACCTTCTATTCTAAAATGTCCAGGCTATTCAATGGATATTAAATGCAAGGAAGGATAACATACATTTCATGAAAAAAATGAAACATTCTGATAATATTTAAAACTTATTCAAATGTTTATAATTTACAAATTTGCTTTCACCAAAATCTGTATTTAAATGAAATTTCAATTCCTGTGAAGACCCCATTGTAACTGAAAAAAATCAATTGAAAATGTGCTGTGAGTCCTATTCAAGACTCTATGTCCCCTTCAATATTATCTTCCTGTGGGACTCAGCCACTGTGGAAAAGCTAGGCCTGGATTTATTCCATGTAATTTTTAGCAGCTTTTCTGATGGGGAAGGAGTCTCTTTGCTGGTATGGCCAATGCAGGAAGATAAACAGCTCCAGGGAGGCTGCGTCCCACATGGCAATGCCTTTTCTCTCATTGCTGAGAGTGCTGAGTAGCTGGCTTGGACAAACACAAACCCTGGTGGCCAGGTTGTGAGTGAAGGAGCTGTGGTTTATTCCTGCTGCTAACCCCAACACAGACTGTTACAAGTCTTGGTCCTTACAAATGACACCATTTTTGTGATGCATAAAAGGATCTTCTCCCACCCAGGTAACTGACTCAGGAGGCTGCTCCCAGTGCAGGTCAAGCTGGCCAGCTAATTTACACTGTAAAATTGTGTCTTAAAAATTAAACTGGAAGCCTCTCTGGACAGCCATAGAAACAACACAGAGGAACAGGATTTCACACCAAATTCTTATTTGCTGGCAGCAAATGCCTTTGGAATTACAGTCGAATAATTCCAGACAGATTGAAGAGCTTCATGGGTGTTTTGAAGTTATATATATTGTCCACAGATGTTGAACTCGGTGAATTTGAGTGTGTAATAGCCTGTGATGAAGCGTGCAGGCCAATCACTGTCCCTGGAGAGGACTCTGAAGCCATTTCACACTCTGCACTGAGCAGGGTCTGTGAAAGGAGATCCTGCTAAGCCAAGTCCCCAGGAGTTAAATTCCCAGTCAGGGTTTGAAGCTATTCAGGGTGTTACTAATAACAGAAACATAATTATCCGCAGCCAAACTAATTTACATTCTATATTTTGAAAGAAGAGAATTGGGATTAGTTAGGAGAGGACTGTTCTTCATCCCAGCCAAAGGGGTGAACACTGGAGGAATGAGGTGTTACCCAAGAGAATTCTTGGTTTCTTGTTCTCATGTTTATTGATTGCCAGCCGACATGGATGACATGTAGCTACAGATCTGAACTTGACAAAAGCTTCTTGAGTGTTTTGACAGCCTTACACCTCTCTTGTTTAGATTTTAATAATTTAATAGCTATAGCTGTGAAATCAGTATACCAGAATGTGTGTGTTTTTTGACAAAGGTGTTGAACAGTGCCAGTCCCAGAACTGACCCCTGAGAAACACCACTTGTTGCTCCTTTCCACGTGGACGTCGAGCCACTCTTTGAGTGCAACCACCCAGCCAAGTCCTTGTCCACTGAGTGTTCCATCTGTCAAATCCATGTTCCTCCAGTTTAGAGACAAGTGTTTCAGATATCACCCACAGTGAGCTGATACTGCTGAAGAGATCTGAAACACCAGCCAGCCTTTGCTATTCACACCTGAGTAGTTTAAAATATCAGCAGTACAGTAGCCTCGTAAATTAGCAGCATGTTACATCTTTTAGTTATGGGTGTGGCAATGTCATCCAAGGAAGTTAATGACTCAGGCACCAGGAAATGGTCTTCCAGGTAGCAAATGTTCAGCAGATCACAGTATTCCATTTATAGCACAAAAGGTGATCTAAAATGTCACCATTGCTCTGGAGAAAACAAAGTACTGCATCCATACATAGCTGGAGGCTATGTCAGTGAGAAAAGAATTTCGCTTGCTTGCTCAGACAGTTAAAGTTCCTGCTCATCTATTACAGTACATGTTGTCTTTAGCAGCTCTATGGCTTTGATAATAATAGATGGTAATTTTCTCATGATGGGTATTGGTAGTCAGATCTAGAATAGTGGGGCTTTTTTGAAAGTTTCAAGGCACACTACAGGTCTTAGTAAATTCTTAGTGTGTCTCTGTGCTGCTGATCCTGTTTAACTATCTCAGGAACATATACATGGAGAAAAAGAGAGGGAAAAGCATTTCTCCAAGGCTCCCTCCATGGCAAACAGACCAGAGCAGAGCACCTCAGTTCTCAGTCTGTTGACCTTTTTATTTCAAGGTGAAATGGGATTTTGCATACCTTCCTGCGTGATACCTGTGATCCTGTAGCATGCTCAGCTGGTACTATTTTGTGTTAAGCTCTACACCAAAGTTTCTTATGTGAATTCTGTGGCATTCCTATGATGGGTGTTTGGGGACTATTTCACATAGGAAAGTAGCCTGAAACAAAATAGGGATTATATATCAGTATGTTTTTACAAATTTAAACTTTCTCTCTCAAGTTTATTGATGTTCATCTTCCTAGGGGCAAATTCTAGGCAAGTTCTAGATGGGAATGATAAATACTTTCACTCTTTTGGGTAGTCAACCACAATTGTTCAGATGCTGGGGGTGGGGAAGCATTGTCTGGTTCTTAGCATTTAGTTACACTTAGTGTCCATTTTCACCTAGTTTTACTTTACTACATTTCTGGATGTGGTGTCAGGAACGGAGGGAGAAGAGGGGAGCTTTGCTCATGTTAGTCTTGTGGCAGGGACATAATTCCTGAAGTCCCCACAGCTGCTCTCTCCAGTTTGGGCCAGGAGCATGTGGGACACAAAGCTGGGCAGCAGGTTGGCTCATCCAGCCCACCTAAGGACTGTGCTTGCAGAAGCACTTCACTTGGTGCCCAAGTTTCTGTCTTTCCAGGACACCTAAAAGGTGTATGGACTGCCTGGGCCAAAAGGAAATGTCTGGCTCTAGGCCCTTGGATTGCTGCATTTCCTCAAAATGTTCCCAAAATATCACATGCAGAGTATTGTCCAGCCTGAGTTCACACTTGCTCAGACATTTTTCAGCAGTCTTCACCTCACATTGTTCTCAGTGCCCAGAAGCATTCAGAGCTTCAAAACCTGTATGGATAGATTAAAAAAAAAAAAAAAAAAAAAGAAGAGGAGAAGAAAAGAGGGGAATGCATTAGTCAGAGTTTAACAGTTGCTTTCCAGGAAAATGTCATGTTTTTGCAAGCTTGAAAGTTTTCCCTGGATACTGAGTCATTTCTGCAGTTATTCTGGGCCATCAGTCCATGATACAGAGTTGTGTTCTTCATGTGGTTGCATAACAGAAATAAGTTATGACGAGTTAATTCAGCATCTTGTGGATGATTTGGGAAAGTATGTGACAATAGCCACAGGTCAGGACAGTTGAGAGTCAGGTTACATTATTGCCAGAAACCAGACCAGAGGGCAACATTCAGGATGGCAATGCCCATTCTGGAGATTTTCTTCAGAGTTTCCTGTTCCTTATATACCTTCTATCCTCACCTTTATGGAACATGGAAAGGAAATTGTTCTAGACAAGTTAAAATCAAAGACTTGAACTGTAAATAATCCTTTTTTTAGTAGCAGATTGAAAAGAATGGTTTAGTTATATTGATACTATTGCACCTGAAGGAGCAAAGCAGCCTGATATCCTCCAGTGAATGTAAATCTGATTGGGGCTTTGTGTTTTTATGCTGGGATCACAGAGGGAGAATCTTATGTATAACTTATAGAAAGTCACCTTGTAAAGTAAAAAAAATCGAAGAGTTCACAGCCTTGCGTGAGAATAGAAATGAAGCCCCTGCCAAACCCTTTTTCTTTCATACATCACTGACCCACCTGTGCTCTCACAGATTCCCCCATCTCTGTAGGAAGCCTCTGGATTTCTGACAGTAGAGGTTGCCTTTGAAATACACCTTTCATTTTCTCTCCTCACTGTCACTATGTGTTGTAGTGCCTTCAGTCAAGAGAATTGTTCAGTTTTAGTTCAGTGCTAACATCTGATTTGTGCTGGAACCAGCCAATTTTCTTTACTCTTTTCCTGTAACCTCCCAGAGGCTGAAGAAGTTGCATTGCCACTCACCCTCTCAGTTTTTGACACAGAGATTTTTGTGTTCAACCCCAAAATATATCAGAACTCGCCGTGTGGAAGACAGTTGTAATGTGGATGGGTGAATACTCACACAGAAAGCAGAATGTGAGAATTATTGGAAAACTTATTTTACAATTGCATTGTAATTTTCAAATCAAATGCTAAAAACTTGGCTAGTGGAACTTTTCACATGTATTCTGAACAGCAAAATATTGAAGCAGGTTTCAAAATGGAAACCTGTGAAGCACAACAGGATTAGACTGATCACATGTTGAAAGTTAGTAAAATCTTGCTTAGAGTATGGTTTCTCTTATCTAGATGCTTTACATTGCACCCTCTCTTAGAAGGTTGATGCTGATCAAAATGTGTATGTCACGTGTACACAGTAGTACTGAAATTTTTGTGTGTTTGTGCAGGTCTTGATATCCTCCTAGTGGTCCTGATTAAATTGCAGAGCTCGCTCAATAACATGGTGGTCAAAAGTAGGTTAGAAATGGCTTTCTCTCTGTTGACCAGGAGACTCTCCTGCCTGGCAAACAGCAGCCCCGGGTTTTCCAAATCAGGGTCTGACTGGCAGTCTCCTGTTAGCTCCCAGAGAAATTGTTTGTGTTATTCCACATCAAGGTACCTCAAGGAACACAGTGAATGTCCTTCCTGCTGCCTTTGGAAAATAACATTCAGAAGATGATGGTCTGGTACCAATTCCTCGTACTCTGCACAGTTTCTGTGCTGGGAATGGCCCATGGAAAGCACCCATCCCGGGGGATTGATTAGGAGGCAGAGGGGAAGGTAGTTCTGCCCTCTGATGTGTGCTGCATTTATCTCGGGTCTTGTGATAGGAAAGCAGCTGTGCTCACATGCATTATATAATAAAGCTGTTCTGGCATCTGTAGTCAGATGATCTCAATCACATCCAAATTTCCCTTTGTACTGCAGTTAGAATGGGGCTGGTATTTTGCTTTACAGCAATTTAAACCAGCCAGGGAGGCCTCTTTAAAGGATGTTCACATCCATTGAGTCTACTTGACATCATGGAAGTGTTACATAACATCCTTTATGTGATGGAGACTCTAACCCTCCTATTATAGTGTAGAAAACCAGCTAAAATATAGTAATTAGATACATTAAAAATAACAATTAAAAAAAAGATAATTGAGGAAAGATTATTTGGTTTTCAGGATTGCCAAAGTATTAATATAAGCTGCACTTTTTTCTATTCAATATGATCTGAAAATCTCCTGGAACATTCTCTTTGAAAAGAATATCTAAGTTTGTAAGAATCCACGAGCATACACTGAAATACCTTTGTGAGCCTGTTGCAGAGAAATATCTTACAGTTTAGTTTGTTGCTTCAAGCTATATTTTCATAAACTAGAACAGCATCTAGTTACTATGACTCTTGCTTTATAAAGGATTGTGGTATAATATTACTTTTTAGTTGTTGAAAGTAGAACAGTTAAAGGTGAGCTTCCATCATTTAAAAGGCAGTGTGCATATTTTGCCAGTGATATGATTAAAACAAGCTGATTAGTACTTCCTAACAAACTGCTTGATATTTTTTAAAAGCAAATTTTCTGTCAGGTCTCGTGAAGACTAAAGCAAATCCAAGAGGACCATAGAAACATGGAATAGCCTGGGTTGGAAGGGACCTTACAGCTGAGTGTGTGACAGTCTCTGCAATGTCCTGGGCTGCATTTGTACTTGTCATTTCTCCATCTTCACTAGATGGTCACGACAGGCTTTCAGGTACTTGGAGAAAAAAGAGTTTGATTCATTCAGAGAGTGGAAGAGTGATTTATGTGAGTGATAAAAGGATAAGAGTGTGATGTGAAGGCAGAGGGAATATTTTTCATTAGAGGAATGGAAATTGGGAAATGTGGAAAAGCATTTGACAGTCCCATTATCAGGTTTCTGAATTTCCTGGCTGTTTAAACTGCTGTGCTAGAAAATATGACTCTGCTCTACAGTCTTGCTTTCATAAGTCGAAGCTCATCTCGTGGCTGGAACAGCAGTGTTCCCACCACAGCACCGAGTGAAATACAGCTGGGGCATGAAGCTGAGCAGCTCTGAGAGCAAACAGATCAATCTGCAAATGTGGGAATGCTAACGAGCAACAGCAGAGCTGTGCTTTTGTCACAAGCACTTTGCACGCAGTGCTCACTCTGGCTGTGAATGGAGCAAGTCTGCTGGGAAAGAAAGCATTTTCTTACCTGTTAGAAAATGAAACGTGTATCTAAACAGTGGGAAGGATTTTATTTTGAACTAACTTTGGTGTTAGGTAGCACATGCCCTCCTATAACATCATCCAATCCAAAGGTCTCGTGAAATGATCTTCCCTGCCAGTTTCCCTCACCAAATTCCTGCCCTCGAGGCAGACAGAGGCCAGGCAGATCCAGGATGTTTAAAGACAAATAGATGTCATTTCCAGGCCTTTCCTTTCAGCCTCCCCATTTGATTCTCTTTGCAGATTTGGAGGCACACCCTGATGTTCACTTTACCTGTGTAATCTAATGTGAAAGCACACGTTTCCTTTGCCTGTATTTGCAGTGGCCAAATACTGTTCTTTGTATTAAGAACTTGTCATTTCATCTTTCTGAGAGTGTCTCCACTTGTGAGATAGCCTTTCATGTGTGGTGTATTGATTGCAACATCTTAACAAGTGAAGCATTGTTGTTAGACTTCCATTTTCCTTAAACTGTTTGCCCTGAAAGGTCAAAATACTTCAATTCTGAGACAAGGCATCTCCCAATGATTGGCTCACTGATTTGCCCATATATACTGTGCTTTTTCCCTGGCTAATCTACCTATCCAGTGAATTGAAAATAATTAATGGAAGTCCTGTGCCAAGTTTTCAGTCAATGCACTTGGTTGTAAATATTTTGTCAGGGTGCACAGGGGAGAGTATTGCAATATCTGTAAGAAATTATACCAAATGTCAGGTTCCTTCTGTAAGGCTTCGCACAGAATAGATGCTCTTCACAGCCACAGTTAAAAGCCCTTGATCCTGTGCAGTGGACCATTGCAAGTATGAATAGTCCCAGCCAGCAGTTTAGTGTGTGGGAAACTGTTCCTTTACTAAAGTTTGGAAGTGCACAGTAGCTCACTTTTCAGCCAGGTCTAGTGTTAGCTGCAGGGCACTGGGAAAATCCTTTCACAAGGTGAGAACAAGAAAGCTGCTGAGAGCTCAGAGAGGGTCCTGAGTGTGTTTGTTTACATTGCAGCTCTCTTGGCCATCCTCGTGAAGGCAAGGTGAGCCCTTCTGCCTGGGGTAGGGAGCTGCCTCTGACTGCCAGAAATGTCTCTTTGAACAGGTAGTGCCCGAGCCTCTGAAATGATGTGTAGGCAACTGTTCCCTCCAACTGGCTGCTTAGTTAGGAACAGCAACATCAGCACAATTAGGAAATGGCAAGAAAGTCATCAGTGGGATGTATTTCATGGCAGCAAACCCAAGAAATGTTATCCTCCCATACTTTACCAAGTATGAGATCGCCTCCTGATCTCTCTCCGCAGAGACCTCTTGACAGGCTGGATCTCTGGGCTGAGCGAGGGCAACTGCGTGAGGTCCAGTAAGGTGAAGAGCCAGTGTGCCCCCAGGGCAAGGAGGCCCACGGCACCTGGCCTGTATCAAGAGCAGTGTGGCCAGCAGGACCAGGGCAGAGGTTGTGCCCTGTGCTGGACACTGGTGAGGCCGCACCTTGAACGCTGTCCAGGTCTTGGCCCCTCAGTGCAAGAGAGACTGTGAGGGGCTGGAGCGTGTCCAGAGAAGGGAATGGAGCTGGGAAAGGGTCTGGAAAACCTGTCTTGTGAGGAGTGTCTGAGGGAGCTGGGGGTGTTTAGCCTGGAGAAAAGGGGCTCAGGGAGGACTTTATCTCTCTACAACTGCCTGAAAGGAGGGTGTAGCCAGGTGGGGGTCGATATCTTCTGCCTGTCTCAAGTGAAAGGATGAGAGGAAACGTGGCTTAGGGATGATTATGGTGATGCTGGGTTGGTGGTTGGACAGGAGGATCTTGAAGAACTCTTCCGTGATGATTCTATGATGTATTCAGAGAGCAAAGAAATGTAACTTTTGTCCAGTGCTTCTTTAGTCTTCTGTTTTGTTTACAAGTGAGCATGATTTAAATCTGAATAAATAAGGAATACCACAGTATTTCTCGAAGGGTTTAAGCATTAAAACAAAATTTCACAAAAGAATAGTATACTGAAGATATTTGTGATTTATTTAGCCAGCTCTATATGCTGAATGAATACAACCTGATGCAAAACTCAGGGGAGTCAGTACCTTTCTAATGACTTCAGCATAGTTAGGAACAGGTATTACAAGGAAAAATAAAATTGACAAATAATTTATGTGAAAGCAATTCCATAAATCTTGACAAGTTGTTCTTGTTTTATGATGCACATACATTGTATTCAACCAGTGCCAAACACATTTCGTAAATTGTATCCACTGTTCAAAGACAGTTTGTAAACAGAAAATTTTAGTCTTTCCACCCACTTGTTGTGTGGGTGTAACTTTTCGGCAAATCACGTTTTGGAGAAAGCCAACATTTTTAAGGGACAAGAAATTAAAACTAACTGTATCATATTAAATGTGATTAAAAAATTAATTTTTAACAAGAAATAGAAACATTAAAAGCTTGACATTCTTTTTGATCTTTGAGGAGATTGATTTATTGAGTTTTATAATTAATAGCAATAAAACACACCTTGTTGAAAGAATTTCTTTTCTTGGGGGATAAGATTACAAATGTGTCTAATACAGGCGGAAAGGTGACATCAGATGGGGGCATGTGAATGCACGTGTCTCGGGTTTAAAAAGTAGACAGACACAAGATAAAATATACAGTAAGCAGATTAAAATGTCTTCAAAATGGTGTATTTTGCTACTGTAGCCCCACAGTTCTAGGACAAATCAATTAACTGCAATCTCATGAGCTTTTCTTCATGAAATTGTCTGACTGGTTGATCATAAGGTCTCGTGCCATCCTAATTTATGAGTCTGATGGCAAAAATCAGGAACTACCAGCATTTGTCATTTTATTGGCAATATAACTGCTACCATTTTGGATGCTTCTGTCCTGAGAGGTGTCTGCTAACGACTGAGCAATCACTGATAAGAGTTCAGATTTTAGAGTTGCTCTAAGATTTTTGATTGCCTCCTCTAAAAAAGGCTTTTTGCCTTTGTGCTGGTGAGAATTTTTTTCTGATTAATTTTGCTAAGTGAGAAGACATGTTTTTATTATTTTAAGGAAGACTGAGCCAGACTTTCAGCTGATGCACCAACAGAGCAGTTTGGTTTTATCTGTACCAATGGGACTGTGATGATTACTATTGATCATAGCTCAGCCCCAAGTCTCTGTGCTTTTTGTGAAATGTTGTTCAAATGTAAGATATTCTGAACTATATTCTCTCACATCAATTAACTTGTTTACAAGAGGCAGTAATTGCATTTGTCCATGGAAGCATATGGATCAGAGCACAATTTCAGGCAATTAAGTTCTATTTTTGAAACTCACTGAATTATAGAACCTGAAGCTCCTTTCTCATCTGATTTTGATGGATTAAGTGATCTATTCTACTTTAAACTTAAACTGTATGTATAATATAGTTATACTTACAACTCTTTTTTTGTGTCTTGACTACTCATTTAATTCTTAAGTATTCATTTTGATAAGTTAAGATCTATAATATTTAGTTGAGATGAATGATTAGATGTTACATGTACAGCTTGCCCTCTGCCTGTCTCCTTAGAGCTATCCATTTTAAAATAAGTGGGAAAATATAGGATTTTAGAATTTAAATTTTACAATTTGCAGAATTTCAAAAAAAGCTGGTTTAGTTCTCTTCAGAGACTCATCTGTGTACAAATCATTGGTAATGGTTCTCACCAGAGGAAACACCATGCTGGAGCTCTGGCTCAGCTCTCTGTGTTGAACAACACAACTGGGCAGGTGTGTTAAGATACTGGTGCGTCTGGAGCACCAGAAGATGATAGGAAAAACCTACTCTTCCTAAGGCAACAAGTCATGTTCAATGTGTCCAAGATCAAGCCAGAAATCCTTGAACAGCTGTAAAGGCAACAGCTTTTGCTCACTATTGCATAACCCAAAGACTGGATAGGAGGTGCTAGTACTTCTGGGGTTTCGGCATGAGAAGGAGCAGGGAGTATTTAGACAATGCATCTTGTGTGCCACTGCCTTTGTCCATACTCTGTTTCTAAGTCTTTAAACAGATGCTTTCAGCCACTGTCTCCTGTTCAGCATAATGCATTTGAACAAAGTGGAGAATATTCTACCCCAAAGGATGTCGTTTGGTTGATTGTGACTTAAATTGTTTAATAGTGTGCATAGAATCTGTAAGAAGAAACAGAGTATGATGCTGAATATCTAAGGAGGATTTAGATCTGAATTGTTCCCATGCTCAGGTAATCACCCAGACAGGACAAGAACATTCTTTGAGGACATAGGCACTGGCACAGAAAATCAAACAGAGGTACACTTAGCCTAGATATAAGAAAGGTTTTTACAATGAAGGATGTAAAACAGCATCTGAAGTTGTCCAGAGAGGTGGTGGATGCCCCATCCCTGGAAACATTGAAGGCCAGGTTGGACAGGGCTCTGAGCAACCCAATCTAGTTGAAGATGATGTTCAAAAGTCCCTTCCAGCCCAAAATAGTCTGTGATTTAGCCCAGTGTTCTTCCTCTGCTGGTGACAAGCAACTGATTCCTTCAGAAGCAGGTGAGAAAGGCCTCTCAGCTGACAGGTTCACATCCCCACACAGGATTCAATATTTTGGATACTTGAAGAGGTAAAAAGAATTTTGATAAAATCTCAGGACTTCCACTCTATTAGTGCACCCCCAAAGCTATCAGGAGGTTTAGGGAGATGAGCTCAGACCTACTGGTACAATAGGCAGCAGATCTGCATCTTCTTCAGCTGTATATGGGATTGTGGAGCCACACAACATTCAAGAGACACAGTTGTCATAGCCCAGCCATTATTGTGAAACCAATTTGTGTCTTCAGGGGGCAGGAATGCCAGGACAGCCTTGTACAGGGCCTTGGTGGGCTTTTGAGAAGGACAACACTGTTCCTATGGGAATTAGTCCCACTACTACACATCCACAGATGATAAGAGTGTGACCACTTTGCCTGAATGTTGTTAGAAGCAGGATTGGAATGAAGGTCCAACATTTCTAATCACTGTCAAAGATCATTTGACTAATTTCTCCGGGGAATCGGAGGTGGCAATTTCCAGCTGACAATTTTGTCTATTTTAGCTGTGGCAGTTACTAAGACTGTTTGCAGAAACACCATCTCTTCTCTGTCTGTGTTGGGATGCTATTATAAACATGGAGTTTGTGAGCAATCCTGCCTCACGGACAGAGTTACATTCCCTGATGGAAGGATATCTTGCTATGTGAGGTACCACAGGTTTGGTGTGTTTGGTTTTTGTTTCCATTTCCCTTTCTCACACATTTCAATTCACTCAGCCTCAGGAGAGGCTTGGTATTACATTTAAACTGCAGATTTACATAGCAGCAATTTGTCAGTAAACCTAAAAGAAGCAGGTGTGATGCTTCAGCTCATAACAAGGATGTGATTCCTGGCTGAACAAAGCCTGACATGCTTCTAAGTGGCTTGTTTATACCAGCAGCACTGATGTTTCAACAGCCAAGCTCTCCAGATCCTCATATTAATTGGGAGCTGCAGCCAGAAGGTATCTGGTGTTGCTGTAAATCGCTGGTGGTTGAATGACTGAAAATTAAACTGAGTCTCTGCCTTAAATGTGGCAGAGTAAGAAATGCAGGCTTAGCCCACAGACCTGTCGCTCCAGCTCTGGAACAGGGAGTACCCCCCATCCAGCACTGCCCTATTCCATTGTCTCTGGGGGCTCCAAGGTGAAGCTGGGGGTGCTGCGGCTCAGTAGCAGCGACACAGATGTGCAGTGCAGTCAAAGCAGCACTGCCAGCTGGTTACCAGCTCTGTGAGGTAACTGCTGACTGCAGTGTGGTGAAGCAAAGCTCCGAGTTAGCAACAGCTCTTGGAGAGTCTGTCTTTTGAGGGCTTGCTCTCTTTGCTTCACTTCATGCCTTGGAATCTGTTTCCTCACTTTTTGGTCTCCCTGTAACCTCTCGTGCTTTTCAGCCATTTTAAAGTGCTACATTATCATTAAACTCAGTCTTTCAAGCATTTTCCTTCATGCTTACATTTCCTTATTTTTGGTTACAATGCCAGTCTTTGGTCTTCTTTTGCTTTCTGACTTAGTGTTCATGCTTAGGTCTCTTTTCATTCTCCTTCAAGTGCTAAATCTCTGGTCTATCTTTCAGGCCCCTTAAATCCACACTTTTTCACTTCATGCTTCTGAAATCCTGACCTGAATTTTGACATCCCTTTTTGACAAGTGCAGTCTTTTTTGTCTTTTAATTTTTATTCTTCCAACATCCAAGAGCAATAGCAGAAATCCCCTCTCCTAAGCCTTGTATCCTAAATTTAATTTTTCTTGAATAGCTTTCCTTTCTTTAAAACTAATCTGAGGTGCACTATAATCTTTCTCACTAGCACTGAGTATTTCATTGTTGAGACACTCTTCTTTTTGAGGCTTGAGTCAAAATGGAGCCCTCATTTCATGGGCCTAGTGGCTTTTGATCAATCCCTAAAGCCCTCCTTCCTGTATCCACAGAGAACCTCTTTCCCAGTCTGTTGCAAATGTCACATCTCTCTCTTTTCTCCCTTATGCAATAAGAGGAGGGAACATCTTGCTCTGTATTTGTTAAGCCTTGTACAACTCTCCGAAATATACAAGAAAACCTCATATTTATCTATTTTTAATAGTATTGAATTTCCAATCCTGTTGGCTCACCTCAATATAAATGCAACAGAAAATGCTCAATATATTTGCTTCGCCAGGATGGGAAAATTAATATTTTATTTCTTTTATTAAATAAATAATGTTTTGCAGGACTACCATCCTTTGAGGCATAGAGATACTGCATTAATTACCACCCCAGCCCCATTCCCTTCAATCCTCCCAACGAATTAAAGGAGAACCACTAGACGTACCTTTGTCATTTCCAATTAAACAAATCCTTTGAGAATTTATTTTGATCTGAGAAGAATTTGTGCCGTTCACAATCACTTCTGAGAGTGTTTTTATCCTCCCATTTTCTTGGATAAACGTGTGTCCCTCAACACCAGTTTGCACACCAGTCGTAGCATGGGTTTGAATGCAGCAGGAGAGCAGTTGTAAGTCTCCAGCTTTTGCATCTTCTTTCTCTAGATCACTCTTTATTTTGACCTGTTTAATAGCTATTGTTAGCATCTTTATCACATCAGGACTGTCATTCCAGTAAGTTCTCCACGTGTTCCTCTCTGGCTGCTCTGCCACGTTAATCTGCTTTCTGTGCTGAAGATGACTGGAAGCCATCTATCCACTCGTGCAGCACTCCAGGGTCTTGCAAAACACTTTGGAGAGAGTGTTTATTTAAACATTACCATGAATGCAAAATGAATGTCATGCTTTTCACAAAATAGCCTTGAGTAGGTTCATTTTATGAAAATCTCTCTGTGAAATCTCACTGTGTGCTAAGAGAACAGCAAAATGTTTTTTTGTGAAAGTAGACAGTAGATAGAGAGTCATAAAACACTAGGAAATTAATAATGGCTGGATTTTCCTAGCTACTCAACATTTCAAAATATTAGTGCTCTTGCAGAATTTCTTCATCTATTAGCAAAGTATTCCATATGTTTTAAACAGTACTGGAAGAGTCAGTGTCTTTCAATATCTTAGACTTCAAGATTATTTACTCCTTTTATACAAAATCATGATGAATGTAAAACCAAAGCAGTTGCCAGAGCAGCATAAATCAAACTCAGGACTCTCCTGTTCCCTGCAATTGAAACTCTAGGGCTGCTTTTATCTTCCTGCAGACTCTTAGTTTCCTGGTCTCTGAATTCCTATAGAAGAAGGTTTAAATTCCCTTTACCTCCAACTTCTTGTCCAAGTGCTTTAGCTGCCTGACACCATAGTCCTGTATTTGTCTGCTGTCTTTAGGAAAATATTCCTGATGAAGTCCTGATCCTTTCAATGCTGGTATATGGTGCCTAATTTGGGGTTCGGGTCTGCTTACAAGAGGGGTCTGCCTTCACTCTGGCTTGTGAAGGAACGAGGATTTAGTACACAACTGGTGACGCTGCTGTGCTCAGGGAGCTGAGCACTGTGCCTTCCACTCTGTTCAAAGCTGAGGAAACTTAGCCCCTTGTTCATGATCTTGGGTGTTAGAGAAGGGAGAAACAAGGGCTGATGCAACACAGAGGGATTAAAGAAAGGAAACCCCTTGGGACAGTCTTGGGCATGGAGCTGGCTTTAAATGCACTAATCTGTCCCACTTAAATCAAAGTTAATCAGAAGCTGAGAATTTTTATGACTGGGGAAACATTAAGCATGCACTTGAATGTTTTCTTGAATTAAAACACTGACTATGTTTTTCTTCAGTTAAAGATGGACGTCTTGGAGGAAACCAAATGTTAGACTATTTATAGTGGAATGTTTAATGAGATCATGTGTCTTCAGAGATAAAATGGCACAAATTAAGATCAGTGACAAAACTGAGGATGTATTCCTTCTTTCCACTTACACCACAGTTATATCTTGCTTTTCTAAAACCCCATGAACTTCTGGTAGTAATTTCTAATAGTAATTAGTAGTAGTTAATTTAACAGCTGTACATTATTAAATAATTAGCCTGTATATAAGTTATCATAATTATCATATGGTAAGATGTGATTGTAATGAGTTTTTCCACCCATCTTCATTATTGTGTGATTTGGTAACTGCTTGCTGTAAGTTACATTCCAAAGTGTGTGTATTAAATCTTATCATTCAAACAAATGAAAATTATAAAAGGGAGTCTTAACACTGTTTCTTGGCCACGGGTTTTTAACAGCACTTGTGAAAGATTCTTTATGACAGATATAAAGACATGTTACTAAAATACTTTGTCTTTCTGGAAACCTATCACAGTCTATAAATGTCTCCCAAAATAATGCTGAGAGCATTCTGATATTGCCATCCCAAATATACACATTTTTCCTTGTCTTGAAATAAACTATAGAAAATCTTTAGTTTGAACTGTCAGGAATAACATTCATCCCTAAAGGGAGATGTTTGACTTCCATCTGTTTGGGGGTTGTTTTTTCACTTCTTTTTTCTTTTTTGTGCTTCAAGTCTCCTAATTTTTTAACTAGCTTTTTCTTTTGAAGGAACCTTATTTAACCTTCCTTCTTAGTTTTGAGTATTCAAGCGAAACACAAGGAACCAGCAACGTACTAGCACAAGGATTAGCATAATTTAGAAAGAGAAATTCATCCTCTCACTCTAAAGGAAAACCTGCTAGCAACAATTTGATGTCTTTGATCACATTGTGTTATCCCTCGTGTAGTTATAAATTTACTTTGCTGTGTGAATGACCATGAACTTCCTAACTCTGTTTTTCTGACTGCGGCATTCCCACAGCACATTCCCCTGCTGGCTGTGGAGTCTGCCACTCTTAGCATGCGGAGGGTCACCTGAGGTTTGTGATCATGTCTTTCATTCATGCTGCTAAAGATCACTTTGTCTTTTGGTAATACATTGTGACTTAGGATCACAGGACAAAGCCCCTGTAGGCAACTGTTTTGTGTTATTTTTATTCAATACCTTAAGCCAGTTGCATATTTTGTGCTTTATTTTCCATTCATGGTTTCATTTTCCAAAATGGCTTTGTTTTCAGCTACAGGCATGGGTAAAATGCACATATTTCCTTAATTCTCTAGGGGTTTTAGCTTTGGATTAAGACATATTTTGTTAACTGAAATGAAAAACAATGTGTCTAAAAGGTTCTGTGGATCTGCAGCTAGTAATAAATATGCTGTTATTTACAGAAGTGAGCAGTAATTTGGGGCACTGAACACAGTAAATAGCAGAGTCCAGCTTCCAGCAGCCACCAAGCAGTCCTCGGGAAAACACAGATTTCCTCAGCCTGCAAGGTGGATCTGTCAGGCAGAAGCAGTGATCCAGCCTGCAGTGCCTCCTGCCTGCGACCAGGCCCAGAGGGATCTTCCTACAGTGACCACCTCTGGCTCCAGGTTCATTCCTAGGATTGGCTGTTCATAGCAGTGAGGGTTCAGCAGTTTCATTTCTAATCCTGCAAAGAGTCCCCTGAATGTTTATTCTACAAAAAGCTGTTACTGTTTGAGGAATAGATATTTTGGGATAGAAGGATAAGAGAGGCACATCATTTTAGGAAAAACAATGATTATAGAAGTACCTGATAATTCTTGGTCTCAGTGTTTTCAGCTGGGAGGGACTGTGGAAAATACCACATTTCCTATTGCATAGGATGCACATTTTCTTATCACTTTTGGTTTTTAAGGTTAAAAGAAATAAGGGCTTGGGGTGGGGCTGATGGTGAAAGGAAGGTTCAAAGAAGTCTGGAGAAATACAATTGTAATACATAGAAACTAATTAAAACTAAGGACACTTGGAGTTATCTCCCATAGTCGTGGGTAAACCAGGTCAAATTCACCTTTTAGCTGTACTGGAATGACTTCTCTTTGTGTAGGAGGAGAGGGATCTATTTTGGAGGTATCTTCCTCTGCTGAGGAACTGATAAAGTACTGAAGGTGTTTTCTTAACGGAGCTTGCATTTCACCATCCATTTATGTAAGGAGGATTGATACCTTCTTTTGACAATCTGTCATGAGGTAACACTTCTAAGGAAGTGCCAAGGATCTTTGAGCACTGATTTAAAGAAATATATACTTCAGCATTTGAAATAAGGAAGAACAAACTTTCCTTCCCACAAAAAAACACATTGTGGAAGAGCACAGCGCTTTGAGCTGAAAATGTGTGCTGTCCTTCCATGAGCTAATACCACCAGCTTTATTGTAGAACAAGCACCAGGTTCATTGTCATAGCTGTAAAAACTGTGATGTTCTGTCTAGAAAAACATCCTTTTAATTTTTTCTGTTTATAAATCTTTCCATTGCTACTCTCCAGTAGAACTTTTTTTTCAATTCTTCTGCATTCAGGACTCAGTGAAATAAAATAGAATTATTTGTACTGTCACAGTCATACTGGGTTTTCTTAGTGGCAAGAAATAGCATTTGTTTTGGATGTGGTGTGTAGCAATGCATGACTGTTTACAATCAGTACAGACAAATTTATCACCTTTATTGATTGCATTGCTGGCTCTACACTTTGTGCCAAGTTCTGTTCTGCTTTACTTTGCCACGAAGAGCTACAGATGCAACTGGCTACAAAACAGGACCCGAGGTGAAGACTGGGAAATCCTTGCAAGTTTAATTGTAGAGGAGCCATACTGCCTAGGGAGGAAACTTGTGTGCAGACCATCAGTTAGTGTTGCTTAATTAGCATTAGTGGGAGCTAAAAGAGATCTCTGAAAGATATTGAAGACCTAATAAAATAAAATATCTTCCCTGGTATAGCACCACATGAACTTCTGTACTTTTCTGTAACATAAAAACCCTACGTTGCCTGTGAGTCCAAAGTACTGTCAGGATTTAGAGTTCTGTGGTTATGATGAGGTGTCTCTCTGTATTCCTTCTCTTGCTTTCTGCAAAAACACTAGGATTCTCTGGATAACCTGTTACTTTATTAAGGTGTGGGCTGGCTTTGTGCTAAAGGTTATGCAGCAAGGGTGAAGGGCAGTGCATCCTGCCTTGTATGAATTCATGGAAGCCAATATACGAGTTCTTAAGTTCTTGTTTCCCTACAAGTCCCCCTCCAGTAGTGATTATTCTTCTTTTTTCCCCTAAAGATGAGTCTTCCATGATTAAAAAAGTACTTGTTAAATCTGGCATTATGTATTACACATGAAAACTTTGCAGCAAAGTGAATGGACTGGCAATAAACTCCTGTTTCTGTAAAAAATCCTGTATTCCTGTTTTGCTAAATCTATGGTGTTTCCAAAGCAGTACCTGCTGTTCTCAAACCAACACATGCTGTTTCCAGCTCTGTGCTACACCAGCTGCCACGTTCCTGACCGAGGAGATTGGCAGGGCAGGGCAGTGGGAAGGAGGAATGCCTGATGTAAAGGAGAGTGACCTGAAAACATGCTTTTGGCCATGGTTAATTCCATAAAAAAGCTTATACCCCATTGCCTCCTCAGCTCTGGTACTGTTGCATGAGCTGTAACATTGGAGTACAATCCTACTTCAAAATATTTATCTCTTAACACTGCAGTGATATTGGGAATTCCTTATCTTACTGTTCATGCACAAGGTAGAGCCTGAAAGACTCAAATGCCTCCCTGTGCTGCTGTCTGTGTGGGAAAGCTAAGACACACTAAAACTAAAGTCAGGCTTTCCAAGTCCTAGTTATGGTTCCCAAAAAAAACAAGAAGCAACTTTGCTCCAAAAGATAAATGCCTGGCAGGCTCTCCTTGATGCCATTAGTCCCTGATTTCCTGAGACTCGATTCAGTGGCATGTCACATGTAGCAAAGCTATGGCCAGCGTGCTATGTAGCAGTAAACCACTATTTTTGGATATTGGCAGTGGGATAAATATAATTTTACTTCCCACTTCACAGTGTCTAATGCAGCATAATTTCACTGTAAAATAGACATGGATGGTGTGCAAAATATGGCATGGAAGATGCAGGACCATGAATTACAGGTGCCTCTTCATGCAAACAATGTTATTGGTATAACATAGCAGCAAAATGAACTACAGAGTATTATCAGTCCTCTTGTAAATTCTGGATTAAATACATTCCAGATGGTAACAGGATTAATATATTGCCAAAATTGCCCCTTGTCCTTTCTTGGTGGTTAATAGTTTATCTGCATTCCTTTCCCTCTAGACTAAAGCAATACTAATAACTTAAAGAGTGGGAAGTGTCCTGTGGAAACACTACTTGCAAAGCAAAGATCCCACATGTGGTGGTGATATTGTGGGCCATGTGGAGTTTGGACATACTGGAAAGTCCAGGACCTTTAAGAAACTTGACTTTAACACCTTGGACATATATACACACAGATTCCTCCTCCTCTGAGTTACCTTTGTCTAACAGGCTGCAGTGATGAAAT
Organism: Atrichornis clamosus; assembly: GCA_013400975.1. Lineage (NCBI taxonomy): Eukaryota > Metazoa > Chordata > Aves > Passeriformes > Menuridae > Atrichornis > Atrichornis clamosus. The sequence continues at coordinate 49,147 of WBMZ01002223.1, read as the reverse complement.
GTCTTACTGGTCATCAAGATACAGGAGCTGGGAGAGAAGTTTACAGTCAAGATGAAGAGAAATCACAGAGTACCTTCAGATGGCAGAGAAGGTTAAAACTGCTCTATTCCACTTGTTTAAGTCACAGGATAAAGCTTAACAACCTGGTTGTTCTGAAAGCAGCTTCTTTGTGTCCCGAATAATTGATTTTTTTGAGGGAGAAGCAGATCTACTACTGTTCAGAACTTTCTCTGCTCAGATTTAGGGCCCTGATGCTCTGTGAAGACAGAATTTCACAGTACCAGCTCTCCTGGCTGTGGAGAAAACAGGAATTGAGTGCAGGTGGGGCAGTGTCTGCCTCCCAGCAGAGGAAGGTCCTTGTCACATATCTGCCACCCAATTGGACAGGGGGAGCAGGAGGGGCCACTGCTGCTATTCCAGCTGAAAGGTGGGTCAGTGCCCTCTCTGCTGGCTCTCATCGGTTCTGAGCCGGTCTAAGGTCCCATTTTCCTGAAAGCAAGTTGGATACTTGCATTAGGCAGGAACCAGGCATCTTTGCCTGAGACCAATGGGCTCCTTCTCCGGTGCTGACCTGGCACCAGTAGGTGCAGCCAGTGCCTGTTCTCAGTAGGGTTGAACACCCTGGGGAGGGAAGTGGCAGGAGCCTAGAGCAATCCTTGAATCTCTGCCATTATCACTAAAGGGTGGCTGGACTGGGTCAGAAGGCAAGGTGATGATGTACTGACCCCTTCAACTGAATGAAATTATCACCAGTTTCTGGTCATAGCATAAATCTGCGGCACTTGGCAAAATACAAGTACACAGAGTTGAAGTGAGGTGGATGGCCTAGAGTCAGGATCCTGTTTTGGTTTAAAGCATTCTGTAATGCTGCTTCTACTTCTTCCCAGTTCAGATTTAGAAGAGGCAAGGGCAGGGATTGGGAAATCATATGGATTCCTGAATAAATTTAATGTTGTTCAACTTGTTGGCCTAAGGAGTAGGGAAATTCTCTGTATTCACACAACTCAAGTGAGGAGCAACCATACAGAATTATGTAAAATCTTCTGTTACAGAGTCACAAACTTAGCCCATTCATTTCAGCTGTGAATGTCTCTCAGTTACTAAAAGGGCTCTGTTGTGTCATTTATCAACTCTGCGGTGCATGAATCATTTATCATGGATTTCTCTGTGGTCTGAATTTCTGTTGGACACTGTACCTTGTACCCTACTTTTTCAATGCTGCTTAGAGCTCTTTGTGCTAATTTGGACTTTTATCTTCCTGCTGTCACAGTTATTCTTTCAGAATTTGTTTTGAGCAGCTTTCCAAAAGGAACCCTGCAGAGGTGTGACCCTCTTGATATGACTGTCTCATATTGAATCTCTCTCCCCATATTTCACCTCCTATTGCTGCCTCTGCTAAACCAAGAAGGGCTAAATGGATACATAATTCATCAGACCTAAAGGACAGTAGGAAATCATGGGAAATAACAGTTTCCTTTCAAAAGTCAAGAAAACTGCTCATTAGTTGAATTATTCTTTGCAAGTCTCATATTTTTTTGCAGAGGGAACTGATTTTAACCTGTGGACCTCTGGCATAGAGACTGTGGTCTCCAGACTGCAGTAACACCATCCATCATAGTGTTATAGGTGGTTATAGTAACATTTCTGCTCTTTTACTTAGATTCAGAAGTCAGGTTTACACTAGAACTAAGGAATTACCCAGCTGTTTTCATGATTTATCCCCAGAACCACACATCCACTTGTACTTGCAGTCTCACAGCACTGCATGATTTCTTCTGTGAAGCCTCTGACTGGGAAGTAGCTGAGTTTAACTTCCAGATCTGAGCCACACTGGAATGATTGGAAAGTTTTGTAAGGGAAATTACTGCTCCAGGCAAATAAAGATTAAATAATAAAAATCTGGTCAGCTCAGCTCATAGAAACTCTCTGCCCAGAAACTGCATGTTCCATTGGAAGATAAAATATTCAGTGCTTTCCTACTAGTGGCTGCCTCATATTCAGCTGGTCAGTAAAGTTTTTGCTTGAGAATTTTGACCACACTTGCTCATACAATTGTGGGGTTTTGGTTTTTGTAATAGAGTCCAAAATTATTTTAAATAATTTTAAACCTTGTATTTCAGCTGTGTCTAAGCAGAACAGAAGAAGGCAGTCTAGCAGTCGGTCGCTTTTACTGCCGAAGATTTGGCCCAACAGATCCAAGTCTGAACAAAGTGTCTTGGAAAAGCAGAAGGCAAATTAAATTGTTCTTTTGTCTTCTGGCAGCGCACCTCTTCCTCAGTATTGCCCCCTATTTCCATTCATAGAAGGCATTTAACATGACACTGCACTTTGCCTCCTGCCACATTCCTGTGCAAGGCCCCTTTGCCTGCCTTCACATCACCAGCTTCTGTTCCTTCCTCTGCTGCACAGAGGCTTCTTGCAGTCACAATAAGGATGAGATGTTACTGAGCAAACTATTTTTCACATGCTTCCAGAACTCCTTTAAAATCATTTAATTTGATCTGGCAGATGGTTCAAGAATTCTGAGACTGCAACATTACCAGAATGATTCTTCTTGTTTGGGGATCTCATAGTAGTGTTACTGGCTGTTGTCATATAAAATTTAATCAGGTTAGTCAAAATTAAATGGTTGCCATGCAGTCATCACTTCCTAGTGCTGTTGAGTCTTCTTAAAATCAGAACAAAGCAAAGCAAGTATTTTTTTCCTGGCTTTCCCGGCTTTATTTTCACTACATTAAGTGATCACAGCATGCATGAGGCCTAGGGAAGAAATGCAGCTTCCCTTTGGGCAGGACTCAATTATGTGCCTGTCTCAAGGTGGTGATGCAGTGCGTTGGTGCTGTTAACGTGGTGTCTGATGTATGGTGCTTCTGGAGCCATATCACTGCTCTCCCAGGGGGGAATGAGGGTGGGGAAGAAGGGAGGGGATTACTGCAGTGGGGATGCATTTATATTTGGAACCAGCATTGTCATGCCATTATCTGGATGTCTTTGGGTAAATTTCAGGATTTAACATCCATCAAGCTGCCTGACAAAACTGAGACTGCATCTGTGAAATGTCTCATAGGATAGAGGCATAAATCTGAGTTATCTACATAACAGGGATATTGAGTTATGTTGCACAGGAGAGGCCATAAACATAGCTGCTCTGGAAAGCATATCTAACACGAGAGACCTAAAACACAGCTCATTAATAAAAACAGGCTTGCTGTAATGCATAGCTCTAACTTTTAGCAGAAGAAAAGAAATAATTTTAGGATTATCCCTTCAGGACACACATTTATGTGACTCCTAGGAACATGCAATTCCTTGTGAAGATGATGAAGAAGACTTTAGCAGATCTCATCTACAGCTGACATTCAAAGAACTATATGCCTAGGTAAACTTAGTTGAAACTAATAATTCTGGCCTTAGCTTGTTATCTGTGATAATTAGAAACAAACCGAAATGTCAAGTTTATTTGGCCTGATTGTTTGTCATTTTACTACAGCAATTGTGTATATCACTTCTACACTGTGATACCGTCTGGAAACTGATGGCATCTCACCAGCATAAAACGGATCTGACAAGAGGGAATCAAGACTATCACTGTGTCTTTTCTTTTGAGTTGTGTTGCTGTTGTGACTTGAATAAAACATTTGTTGGCATTTAGTGTAAAATACCCAAGATTCTGCACTGGAACATAAAGCTCACATTTTCAGTAATTATACTGAGATGTTCTTTCCATTCATCAGAGAAAGCATGTGTTACTCTGGAGAAAACTGGTTCCAATAGACTGAAGTACACTTGAAGCACTCATTGGGATATTTCAAGTCATTCTGTCTTTAGGACTTTCTAGCTTTTTGTTAAAAAACTTGGAGTGGACTGAAGTAAATCACGATGTGAAAGAGCGCTAAGTTGCAGCTTGTTCTATAAAAAAAAACCTGAGCAAGTATTTGCTCAAATCACTGGTGTCTGGAGGAGTAATTGATTTATTTTTCTTTAAAACTTGTGATGAATTACTTTGCTTCTCACATAACATGATAATTATTTAATGGAGTGGAAAACAGTGTGATCATACATTGATGAGGCTGCTGGTCAGTGTTGGAGTATTCATAGATTGTTACCGCTTTGAAAACAAAACATAAGGGGAAGCTGAGGTCCCTCTGATCCCTGCTTTGTCAGCTAGGCTGACTGCAGGAATGTTATTTGGCTCCCTGGCTCTAAGCACATTGGCATCTAGAACAGTTACCCCTCTGGTCTTCTGGAGAGGGTCAGAGACAGACAGGCACAGCAACGTGCCCTGGATGCACAGGTTCAACTGCACAAGGATCAGAGATTGCCACTGAGGGGATGAAGGATGGGGTACCATGTGGTGACCACAGCAATAATCACCTTTTTTGATAAAGAAACTTATCTATGAATAGCTGAGATAAAGGGCTAATCCACTTGCTGGTTATATGCTAAAAAAGCAGCAAAGAGTGTGAAAACCAATTAATTTAATATGTTAGAAAAAGGGAAAAAAACCCCAAGCCTTTATAAATGGAAAAAGCCATGTCAGTTATTAATGCTCTCTTTTCTTGCTAAAAGAACAAATGCAACTTTGCCGGGGTTTTTGCTCATAGGTATCCAGGAACTCAACAATTTTTAATAGTCTTATCCTAAAAATAACCTTAATTACTGCAGAACATATAGAATACTTTCCAGAGGCACTGCTTCTTAATTCATTACAGCTAGTCATTACCTGGTATTTAGGACCAGGCCTTTATACACACTGTGGAGATGGTAGCTGCTCATCTGAGGGGAAAAATACTGTTTAAAATTGGGCATGTCCAACAGTGCCACTGAGCTTTTGGAGGCTCAGCCTAAACCGGTCCCAAAACGAGGAAGGGGCAAACAGAGTTAAAATCCTGTGCTCGTAACTATGTTCTGCCCCTTGACTGATGAGCAGAAAGATCTCTGCAAACAAGGAGCTCTGTGGCCTCTGAGACCACCCAGAGAGGACAGATCACACCTGGTGCACTGGCTTTATCCTCGTTGGAAAACCTGATCCTACCTAATCACCCTGTGAAGCAGTTGAGTCAGAGCAGTCTTTCTCCAGGGGCTGTGGGAGTAGTATCACAGCAAACCTCCTTTTCAATTCTCAGAGTAACTCAGTATAATAATTCTTTTTGTTCTCTCATCATTTCTCCTCTGTTTTCTCTTACACTCAGAGCTTTCCTTATTGAGACAGTCTGTGATTGAAGACAACAGAAACTGCATATCTGGAAAACAATAAAGTGCTCACGATCAGTACCAGTATAAAATGTAAGTGTGTGGACTTGCAGGAATTATAGGATCTAGATAACATGCTGGGAACTGGTTTTTTCTATTTTAATAATAAACTGGTTGTGACTTAGAAGGATAACCTACACTATGCAAGAAGAGATGTTGCCATGTGGCCAGGTCAGCATGAACAGGTGTATGCAGTACCTTAAAGGAAATAAACAACTTTATTTCTCAGCAGGAAAGGGTTGTTGTATTTGTGGTGATTTTTTTTGTTTGGTTGGGGGTTTTGGTGGTGGAGGGGGGTGTTTTGTTTTGTTTTGTTTTGTTTTGGGGGGTTTTGTTTGTTTTGGTTTGGTTGCTTGTTTGGGTTTGGGGTTTTTTGTTGTTGTTTTGTTGTTGATTTGTCTGGTGTTTGTTTTAGAAGAAGTTTAGATTAATTGCTCTATGAAGCAGTTTTAATTGAAAATTAAATAAACCAATTATGTGTAATTTTGTGCACTAAAGGGAGTAGTGTATTAATACTTTTGTTAAGTGCATTGACTACGAAATAGTGCCTTAAGTCTTATCTTTGCATCCTTTATTTCACACATAAAGAGTAGTAGAACTTGTACAAATGTAGATATTTTTGTAGATTGATAAGATATTTTTATGAGAATAAAAATAGGGGGAACCACTCACAGAAACAATCAAACAAATGCAAAACCAGTAAAGCTGTCAAACCAGCAATGCACATGTGCCACTTAACACTGTGTGTTACCAGAGACTGTAAAATAAAACTAAACTGTGAGTTTAGTATATGCAAACTTCAAGTTTTTAGCTTCCTCCTTTCATTAAGATAAATTTTGTTTAAGCAGCTGCTTTCCTTGGAAGAGCAGTTGTGACTGGTGTGCAGTGCATGGCTCAGATTTGCTTTGGGAAAAACTGCAAAATGTCTGATATGGTGTCACAAAAGTAACGCAGCAAATGCAGCTTTAAACAAGGGTGTCAGTGCTTATAACCAATGCATGAGAATGTCGGATTGTAAAAAAAACTTAATTAAAGGCATCTTTGATGTTTGTGTTTATAGGTCATTAGTTTGCTGTATGTTGTGCAGATGTACTCAGCTGTTTGCCAGAAAGGTCTCACTGGCATAATATGAACTGTGATTTTTGTTTGCAACTGCTTTAAATTGTAAGTTTTGGCTTTTGAAGCTTGTTGCTGGTTTGTCAACTTAAGGGTATTTTCCAGGCTTAACTCTCACTTTTTATGAAGTAAGTCATCCTCTCTAAGTACAACTACTGAAGTAGGAAAAACTATTTTCCATCATCTCTGTTTTTTGGCTGAACTCCAGGTTAGTAGCCTTTCACCAAGAGTGTAGGCTGGATGGAAGCATAAAATCATTCATAAAAAGAATACTTATCACTGTCAGGTGAAGGATGAGCATGAACTTTCCTTGAGAGGAAAAAGTGGAATATTTTGTTATGCTTTTGTCAATTTTTAAACCTTTGGTACTGCCCGTAGGATAAACTTGTGTGACCAGCATCACATCATTTTTTGGCTTCAGATTTGGCAGAATAAGACCTGTGCCTTAACGTAATGAGAGGATGTGCAAACAGTCCTTTTTGTGTAGAGAGGATTTCAAAGGCAAGAACCAAATATTCTGCTGCTTTGAATTTGACCTGGCATCATTACTTCTGCTTCCTAATGGAGGAAAATCAAGTAGCTGCTCAGAAATCAATTAACACTTCAGAGGCAGAACTGGAAAAGGAACCTGTATCACCTGGACCCTGGCTATGAATTCCTTGTAACAACATGGCAACATCAGAACCAGGGGCTGCAGAATGACATCTAGATTAGCAAGGCTTATAATCAGTGCTCCTGCCAGTGCTGCTGAGTCCTGCAGTTGTTTTTTTCAAATATAGGCCATATAAAACAGACACAGGATTTAGTAATAAAAGTGAAGAACACAGCAATGAGATTAAAAAGCAGAAAGTTGTTGTAGGAAATAAATATTTCTGGTTAAAGGGGTAAATGCAACAAGTAATCCTTAACAGGTAGATTCATAAGGAAGCAATATTTAAACGTCAGCATGTTAATAACCATGTGGAATCATGACACATGACAATTGATGTAATGTTTTAAATAAGGTAAAAGAAAAAAATCCTTTGAAGTGCAGCTATTATTTAAAGTACTTTTAAAGTGATCATATTATGATCCATCAAAGAAAGATCAGTAAAAAAGAGCATGGCAGAAGTTATACTTGAAATGTACTTCTGGATTAATCAACTTATGATTCATGCTATATTATGCTGTGCTTGAAGCATGGCTAGGGGAACTGTGACTAAAATACCAAATGGACTCAGTCTGGAGGGATAAATATCTTACATGTGAGGTGAGTGTTTGTGTGCAGGTGAGTGAACTTCAGTGCGGGACCTTTGCCACGGCTTTCTGGGGCAGATCTCGTAGCTGTTTACTCAGCTGACCTCAGGGCAGTACTGGCCATAGTGTAACTCTCCACTGGACCCTGTTTGCCTGTTAAAATAAATCTGTGTCCTGAGCCGCTGCAGCAATGGCCAGTTTGGGGATGGGGGAGGTTTCTCTGTGTGTGTATATTTGGCAAGAGGCAGGGTGGCATAGGCAATGTACTGTATAAAAGTATGAAACCAGTTAAGACATTTTTAGTGGTGCAATCCTGTAATTTTAGTGGGATCCTGTAATTACAACAGAGATGGAATTGTTTCAGGCTGTTTGGATGCTACTTTATACACCAGTGAACTGTAAAAATGTGAACTGGGGAAGAGGCACTTTGTGCTTACGTGCAGTTTAGCTTGTGTTCTGCATGCTCAAAAAGCAGGGATTTGAGTTACTGAGTCTTTCATCTTCTTTTATCTTGTGGGCATACGTGAAAAAATCGAGACTATTTTCCTTTCCTATCTTTGCAGACATCTGTGAGAGAAGAGGAAAGTGGCTGTTCAGTTCATCAACAACCTCCTCAAATTAACAGGAATTGATAGGCACATGCTGCATATGACTCTGAAAATCTCTCAAATGATATTTGTTTGTGCACACAAGGGATTTTCAACTTTATAAGCAGATACCAACCTTGTGTGAGTAACATCTCACTTTAATGGAAAAAATATGTAAATGTACTTTTTTCTAAATCCTTGTTGTTAGTTTCTAATATGAGCAGGGCTACTCTGGGGAAAACTGAGCAACTTCATCCTTATAAGAACTTTGCTGATTTGGCTTTAAGCCTGGGCTCAATATACCTAAGGAGTGCTGGTAGCTGTTGCCTGGCAAAGACACTCTTACAGTCTTTGTGGTATTACCTGGCCTCAGGGGGATGTGGTGCATTTCTTGGCTAAAGTCATGCAAATCTTTAATGTGCTTCTGGTACATTTTGGCAATATCTGTGCCTTGGCTCTCTAGAAATCTTTATTTTAAGCTTCCCAAAGGAAAGGATAAGAAAAATCTTTGCTAGCAGTGTTTTCCCAAAACCTCAGAGAGATCCAGACCAAGAAGTCAATTACCTTTGTAGTCCATAATGATTAGGGACAGGAAACCTAAAGGGGCTTTAGCATTTACCCCTGTTTGACTGTCAGATCTGTGCCTGAATTCCAACAGGGGCTTTGATGGGGTTGTAAAAAGAGCATGACCCATGTGTTACTAACCTTTTGGGTTTACAAACCTGATAAGGATCAAAAATGATCAAACCAAGAGCATGATGGACCTTACTTCAGCTTTGTTTAGGCAGTCTGCAGGAGCACTAAGGGCACATGGTCCAATGTAAAGCACACAAAGCTGTTCCAAAGTGGAAAAGCAGAATAAGATTACCTGGGTTTGTCACTCTGCATCTACTGCCCTACTTTTGCTATCCAATAGCAAGACTCAAAACCTGGATTACTCTTGTCAAATTGTAATGTCCTTCCACTGTGATGTGTCCAGAAAAAACCCAAAATACTGGGAGCCAGCTCCATGCTTTTTGCTGGGCTGGGGCTGCTGTTTCTGGGGTTGAAGTAATGGGTGGTACCTCCATGGATCTGCCTTCCACTGGTCTGTGTCTTTACTCCAGTGCACAGAAAGCATCTGTGGCTTCCAGAAATGCCCAGCAAAGCTGGTGGGAGAGAAAGTGCATGGTCAGTGCCTCTGCTGCCTCCAAAATCTGGTGCATAGGACCAAATGGGAAGTGCAGAGAAATAAGTGTGTTTGACTCTTTGTCGTATGCAGGGAACCTAAAATATTCATAAGCTGTTTCACTGTCAATAGGAGAGCAGAGGGATCTCCATTTCTAAGAGTGGTGTGAGCTCTAAATACTGCACCTCCAGTGGGATTTTAGAAATTTCAGTGCAAATGGCAATTAATACAGATGTCTTGCATTTCATTACTATTGCATCCTAGTAGAGCTTGGCAAAACCTGTACACTGGTATCATCAAGCACTGCTTTTCCAAGTTGGATTATGTAATCATGGCACATTTTCTCTTGTTCCAATCTGGCCGATAATAAAATACAAGCAGGAACCAAAATTACCTGGTGTGGTGGAGAAAGCAATCCCCACAAGCCTGCTGAACAGTGGGGAAGAGTTGTTTTGTGGGAGGAGAGCTCAGCAACATCCCTGTCCTTTGTGATAGCTTGGAGAGCTCCCTTGTCATTTTAAATCTCTGTCTCTGCTGGTGAGGATCAGTTCCATTCTGATGGACAATCCCCAGGATATTCCAAGAGTTTGCAATTTAGACTTTGGGACCAGGGGTCATCTTTGTTCTGTGTGTCCTCGTCTACTGTGGAGGCATCTTGTTTGCTAGTTTTCTTGTAACCTCACCAGTGGCTGCAGTCCTGGAGCCTGCTTAATTAGTTCTGCTTAGAAAAAAATCTGCAGAACTCATAAAGTTCCTTTAAAGCAACAGAGCCTTAGCACATATTGCTGTGCTGAAAAGTGATAGACAGTAGAGCATTGTCAGCTGCTTTGCTGAACTACAGCTTTAACAGAGCCAGTTCTGCTCTCCAGTAGAGTTTGCCACGCTCACTGGCAGTGTTAAACAAGTGGTGGAAGGAGCGGGGAGCAACAGCTCAGCTCTCAAATGTTACCTTAGTTATCAGCCCTTTTCCTAAACTACTCTTATTCATTAAAAGCTAATGATGTTCCACTAATAAAATCTGATCCTTGCTTACATAAATGTATTCTGACACAACCTTTAATAAATTGAAAGGAGAAAGTGCCAAAAAAACCTCGGTTGTGCACATCTCTGGTATACGATACTGATACACTTTGACACCTGCACATTTTAGTTTCCATCAAAGGTCACTTTAAACTGGGAGGGAAAAGGAGCTTAGCATAAAGTCAGCAAATTTACTTTAGTTGTTGGGGTTTTTTTTGCAACAAAAGTACCTCTTAAGACATTTTTAAAGAAAACTAACCCAAAACAGCAAAAAGTTATGTCGTGTGCTTCAGACTCGTGTGCCTGAAAAAGCAGAAGCAGCAGGTCTTTGAGGAAAGATTCTTCTGCAGGAAAGACACATGTGGGGATTGCTATACCCCCATCTGACTTCAGCATTGTCACTGTGGCTGTGTCCTTAGTTGGTAACTGGTGATATTCTGCAAACAGTTGTTGATCTTTATTGACAAGGCTCTGGGAGACAATCCTGAATAATGTGTTAGGGCAGATTACTTGAAGTTCCTTCACTGAGGGAAGATAATCTCAAAAATAATTTTGGAAAGTGGAGACAATGGGAGACTATATATGTGTGAAATCCTATCTAATTATAATTTTAAAAAAAGACGAAGCTCTGATTCATAATTTAAACAAGATTACAGGCTTTAACAGGTCAAGAAAAAGTCCTGATCCTATGAAAGTTTCTAGAAGTCTTGACATGACACAGCACTGTACTGGTTAGTAGGAAGAACAACTCTATCCCCACCAAGACCAGCACAAGCTCTATATCCATAGTCACTTTAAGCCCTCATAACTTTTTGGTTTTTTCCCCCTCATTCCTAATGGTTAATCAGAACTGGTACATGTAATTTATAAACATGATTTTCCTTAAGCAAAATAAATGTCATGTTCAGGAAAGAACTTGGATTTCATTTTCCTCTCAGGTTACCCAGGAAGATATCAAGGGCATATTTATTTTGTCAGTTCCCTGAGTACTTATCTCTGAAAGAGATGAGTGAAATCTCTTGTGGGATGAACTATTTTATTGTTATTTCTCAGATTGTATCTCTAATCCCAAAGTATTTAACTCCACATTTTGTAGTCTCTGTTACATTTTTAAAGCAGAGACTTGTGATAAAAAGGAGAATTACTGGGGTCAAAGGCAGGACTATAGATATTTTTCCACTTCCAGCAACTGGAGACAGTAAATACAAATTTATTTTTCTGAACACAAGCTGCTTTGAGCTTCTCCTCCAGCACTGCCATCTCATCTGATGTCTGTGTCCTGGAGCCTTCTTGCTGCCTCAGGAAGAGCTGTGAATTTCCAATCTCCCTCCTCAGGCCTTCCTAGGACACTTTGGGGAACTCTGCTTCTCTCAATGCCATAAATCTTTGCTGCTCCCAAAGCAAAAGGATTAGGCAGTCGCTGTTGGCCTGGCATTGCCTTTGCCCGCAGCCAGTCCTGTGACAGAATATTGGTCTCCTGGGATGGAAATGGCAGTGGAAATGTCCTGATTTCCTGTTGGGGTGAGAGCACTCTGGGTCACAGCCTTGCTGAGGGAAGCTGTGCCCTGGGGCTCGGGCAGAGCTCTCTGCTCCCACTGGGCCACAGTGCCCAGCGTGGGCACCTTGGGGAGGCAGCACTGCCCAGCCCTGCCCCAGCACTGCCTCTGCTACCTCAAATCAGCTTCAATCATACTTAAAATACAGCAACCCCTGGTTCTGGGTGTGTTTTCACCTTTGATATATCACAATTCATAATGCTCCAAATCCTGCTTTGGTTTGTGCGCTGCATCTCCACAGAGAATCCAAATGCTGCCTTGTCCAGACTAATTGGCGTTTGTGGAAGGAGAGGCACTCTGAATTTAGAATGCTGCTTCTCTCTAATCGAGTCTGAGAGGTGGAGACTGCTCCACGTTTCCCTGCCCCATGACCTGATGGAGTCAGCAGCTCCCTGCACATACTGATGAAAAGCTTTTGAGATGGGCGTTTGTCCTGCTGCTGACATTCACCCTTGTGTCTTCAGCAAACCATAAGGTTGGAGACCTCAGCCGTCTCTCTGTTTTTAATGGGCTGTTAGGTTCAGGTTTGAAGCCTATAAGGAGAGTGATTTACCATTTTTACTCAATTGTTTAGGCAGTTTGCTTTTTGATGTGGTCTGGATTGTGCTTGCTATTAGTTTCTCAGGCTGAACTCCTGCTTTATTTCTACCCAATTAAAAAAAAGAACCAACAAAAGAACTTTAAGTGGATTCAAGAGAGTGGGAATGTTGACTGTTGCTTCTGTGGAGTTAGAAGTTCAACCCCTTAATACCTGATTTTCTGCATTGATGAAAAATTTCAAGTGTTCTTTTGGGAATAGGAAGTGATTGTAAAAGTAGATTGTAAACCCAGTGATGCTTCAGAGCTTCCATGTATGCACTCAACTTCTAAAATGCTGGACATAATTTGGGGGAATGTAATTCTCTAGCTAACATTACATCTCCATTTTACTATCACTTTTGTTTCATGTCTTCCTGTTTCTTAGGAACTCATGATATATGCCTGCATGTTGAAGGAACTGGATTGTTCTTTCCTTTAGCAGATTACCTGTGAGATCATGATTTATGCCTTTCAGGTTTAAACACCTAATAATTTCCTCTTTCTCTCTCTGTCTGCTGCAGGAAAAGACCATGCAATGTTTAGTAATGCATTGGTTTTGAGTCAAACTATTGCCATGTCACATAGTTCCTTCTTTTTTCCGAACCTGAGTCAGAACACACTCTAGTTTTCTTCATCTAAAAAATATCGTAATTAACATATTACAAGATGTTGAACAGTGTTTTTTTTAAGTGTGACCTGAGGATCACACTGTATAGCTGAGTATTTAGTGCATGGAGACATTTAGAGATGCTTTGAAAGTCTCTCCATGGCAGAAGAACCTCACCCTGAGGACTGGTTTGTGGGCAGACTTTGTGGCCTCTCACTGCAGACGGATCCAGCAAGAATTGTAAATAACCTGCCTGTTCAGTTGCATAACACAGAACTCGAGAAATGTGGTAGTTCTGATGCTTTTTCTGCAAGTCACTTGAAACACACATCAGTGATGTTACACAGCTGTTTGATTTCCTCTTACTACACAGTAGCATCTGTGGCTGCGCAGTGTGGTTGATCCTGCAGACATGACAGACATAGCACAGGAACTTTTCCTCTTTGTACTGTTATGAAATAAATAGCAGCAATCCAACCCTGTGACCCCTGGAACTGCCAGCCTCTTACTCATTGGGTATGACCTTGTATTTGCATGAGATGGATCCTTCTTGATACCTTCTAACTGACTATTTTGCAGGGAAAATGCAGAAAAATTAATTCTCTCAGACAGCAAAACTGGTTCTATTTTCCCTGGCTTCAGACACAGCCTAGAAAATGGTTGCTGATTGACTAACCTTTCAAGGTTATTTGTCTGCAATTATGAAATGCAACCAAGGTGTTTTAAGAACTATATGCTTTCACCAGAAAGATACATGTTTACTTTCACCAGAAAGCACATGTGATACATGTAGTTCCAAACTGCTGCAGAAGGATGAAACTAAAATGAAATCTGTTGTTTAAAAGTCTCAGTACACTACAGGGGTCCCTGCTGCTCTTAATTTTCCAGCTTAATTTCCTGGAAAGATGAAGATTTAAGCCACATTAGTGGAAGGCCTCACTTCTGAGAGATTTATATGATTTCTAACCTATGTTTATATATATGCTCATCGTGATAGTTTATTGACTTCTTTCATTTCACATTGAGCAGACTTGAAATGCTTGCAGGGCCTGTGGCTGCATCTCAGCTGTTCTCTGCTGCAGATAATCTGAATTCTTACCTCCTCTCTGACACTGTCAGGGACAAATGTATGTCATCAAGTGGTTTAGTCCTTCACGAGCAGGAAAAGTCTGGCTTGTTTCTGCCTTTTCACCACTTGCTGCTTGACTCCAGAGCAAGGCAACTGGAACTCAACTCTTGTCGCATTCTTGGAGAGAATGCGATGTAAAAGGGAACTATGAAAATGAAAAGTCTTCTGGCAGAACTGAGGATGTGAGTTTACTACTTAAAGTATTTAATAATCCTAAGAGTGCCTTGTAGGACCCTTATCAAGATCTTATGAGAAGGAAATTGCTCAGAAAGCCAATAATCTGCATTAAAATACAGAAACAGTGAAGCCATTGCTCTGTGGCAACTGCTCCGTTTGTGCCATGGCTGTAGCAAATAAGCTGCTGAAGTCATGACTGCAGCTGGATTTTGAAGAATTACTGACAAGCTTTATAAGACATAACAAGTAATAGAGTACAATTGTCTCATTGAATCGTGACTTTTTAACAACCCAGCTGCTCTGAGCTTGGCATATCAAGTATGTGCTAAAGATAAGTTGGTAAATAATCACAGAGTCATATATAACACAAGGAAATGTATTTAGAAATGGCAAAGAATAGAGAGTAGAAAGGATAATGTCTGGTGTTTGTACAGACAGACCTTTCAAAGCCTCTTTATCACTTAGGAAAAAAATTCCCCTGTTGATAGTCTTGTTTACATGTCAATAAAGTAATACTGAACACCAGTAGAGAGGCAGGTGCAAGAAGTAAGTCCTCTTGAGGAGAGTAATGTTCAAATCCTACATGTCCTCAATAGCCTGTGCACTGCTCTGATTCCCACCAATTTTCAGTGGAGCAAAGACTGCCTTGCACACTCACAGGGACCTTCACACTGCTCAGCTGTGGTTGGCTAAGGCATCCCTCAGCAGTCCCAGAGCCTCTCACATTTATACCTTATCAGGGATATTTAATTTACCTTTGATAGATGGTCAAAAAGGAAGTATGTGTTAAGAAAACATTTTATTTCTAACTTGATATAACCACCTGCTGACTTAGAAAAAAAAAAATCTCTTCTCTGGCATGTTGCTACAAGTATGAGAAGGCAGAACAGATTTATTCAACTTTCAGTTCTTTAAATGACTGAAATCTTTTCCAGTTTTAAGAAACCTGAGACTGTACTCTTGAGTAGGTGGCTCATGAAACCTCCCTGTCGATTCAGAGCCCTTCCCTCTAAGCTATTTGTTAGCAGGAACCTCATTCATCCTTCCATTTAAAGCACAATATTCCGTCTCACTTGGTTAAATGAAGATTTTCAACAGCTGCTGAGGGAAATGCAGCTTGATTTAATCTCATGCTTAATGATGGACACAATACTAAAATTAACAGGATCTCTGCCACAGGACTTTTGATTCCATTCTTGCTGCCATCAGTTCGAGTCCTCCTTCTATTAATAATGAAGTGAAAAGCAGCAGCGACGGCAGGAGTCAAGGTGCTGTTTAATAAGTCATCTGGCTGCAGAGCTGAAATTCAGGCTCCAGTGTCCTCTGAGTTTATGAAGCACAGAAAGTCTCTAACTCTGAGTGAATAGGGCCCTAAGCCTTTACATGTTAAACACATTAAATGTTTCCAGTTAATTTCATCTGACATCAATCAAAGCTCCACTAAAATTACTCTTGGGGAAGGTGGTGGGGAGGGAGGGGAAGTGCAATACTTCTTAGTTGGCTTTCAGTCCTTTGCATGAAGTAAAACCACTGAGCACTGTCGGGGAGGAGGAAAGACCTGTGTCAAGAACAGTTCCTTCTGAAGGCTGTTACCTACTGAGCTTCTGCTGGAAAAGAGAACAGGAAACATGAGGGGTTTGACTGGACTGCAACAGAAGAGTTTTAAAAACTGCATACAATTCTTTATTCCCAGCCTCAGCCAGCTGGGGCTCACTCACTCCCCCACCAGTGGGACTGGGGAGAGAATCAGGAGGGTAAGAGGCAGAGAACTCGTGGGTTGAGGTAAAGACAGTTTAATAGGGAAAGGAAAAGCCATGCACACAAGCAAAGCAAGACAAGGAGTTAATTCACTGCCTTCCATGGGCAGGCAGGTGTTCAGCACCTCCAGGAGAGCAGGGTCCCATCATGTGCAAGGGTGACTTGGGAAGACAAACACCATCACTCCAAATGCCTCCTTCCTCCTGCTTTCCTCCACCTTTTGTACTGAGCATGTTGCCGTGTGGTCTGGAATATCCCTTTGGTCAGTTGGGGTCACCTTTCCTGGCTGTGTCTCCTCCCTACCTCCCAGGCACCCCCAGCCCTCTCACCAGCATGGCCATATGAAAAGCAGAAAAGGCCTTGTCTCTGTGTGAGCTCTGCTCAGCAACAACAAAAACATCTCCACATGATCAACCCTGTGCTCAGCACAATTCCGAAACCCAGCCCCGTACCAGCCACTGTGAAGAAAATTAAGTACCCCAGCTGAAACCAGCACAACAGGTTAAAACATGGCAAGTTCACTCATTCGGAAAATAACTGGAGCAAGGTGCTCTGAGTTGCCAAGAACTGCCCAGTGGTAGGGCAGTACTTGCAGAAAGAATTAATTCTTCTTTGCTGAATAATCCATTCTCAAAAGAGAGGAAAAGTTGAAGGAAGGAGAAGAACTGATACTTTAGTGCTCATAAAAAGGAAGAAAGCTGTAAATTACCATTTGATAGTCTGTTCTGTGGAGCAAATGAAACAGCCATGCATTCAGGTAGTATTAAAATGTTTTTGAATATAACATAAAATGGGATGGAAGGTGTGTCCAGGTTGTTGCAAAACTAACAACAAAGGAGGTAATGGAGGCCAGCTGCTCTTGATGAAACTGAGGAAGTTTTAATAACTTCTACCAGCACCCCTATCTGATCAATCACACCCTACAGAGAATTTATCCATACTTTCCACTAGTCTGTGGAGAGATAAGTCTAATCTCGGTCATTAATTTCTCAATTCTCTTATCCTACTGGCTGAAAGGTTCCTTGGCATGGGAAAGCTTTCAGTGACTTCCAGTCCACCAGCCAAGTCAGCCTACTTTTGTTTCATCCCATGGTTCCCTCCCCATTCTTTTTCCACAGAGGTGCAGTCAGACTCTGTCCCCATGCTGTTCCATCTGTCTTAGCTCCCTCCACTTCTCAAGTCTCTCTCCCTTAAGAGGAGAGGCTCAGACAAGGTTGGGACAGGGCTCCTGGAGAAGAAAGTTCTTGCAAGTGGCACCAGAGGCAGAAAAGGAGAGGAGGGCCCACTCCTTGCCTCATTAGGTGTCTCTTGTTCTCTTCCACTGCCTCCACAGTCACGTTACTCCCTTCCACTCTCTGCAGGTGCCAGTTCCCACTTGACTGTGCCTATATTTGCTGTTTGCTGTGTTCATTGTGGCTGGCAGCCATCGTGTCTGGTTGGTGCCCCATAGTTCATTTCTAAGTGTTAATTGAAGCATATATAATTCTGACTATTCCTGCATTCCCTCAGTTTTTTTCGCTCTCAAATTAAAACTGCTTAAGAACTTTAATCAAACTCAACCAAGCTCTTGACTAAACTAGGAAACATTGAGAACATCTCATTGCATTTCGATTTAGTAGATTTTAATGGAAAGTAGGAGGTACAGATGCTATTGAAAAGCACAAATAAGCCCTGAGAGACTTGGCAGAATGCTATCACGAGAAGGAAAGAGTTGAATGCACAATTCTATAATCCATGTGTTGCCAAAAGCAATGGCCACATGCCACAGACCTTCATGTGCAGCCAAACTCTATCAGCTGCACTAACTGCTATAACTAATCCTATTTACTGTCATCACTGACCCTAAAAATAACCCCAACAAAGATCAGGGAAGTCACAAGGTGTGAGCTGCAAATGACCTGTATCTTGCCTTTCCGCTGTGACTGTGTGGCTGAGTGATGAGGTGATTTTTTGAGATGTACTGGATAATTGTTTGAGAGGGCATTATTGCCCTGGAATTCTAGAGGAAACATCAGCTCACTTATCAGTGCTGAGAGAATGGTCTTCTGTAGAAACAGGTAACATGAAAGCAGAAACAACTAAAAATTGCTAAGGAGCTGCGAAGACTAAGCAAAACTAACCACTTTGTGACAAAACTGCTGATACTTGTAAACCAATGTCACCTGAGTCAGCTCATAAATATTTTAGAAGCAGGAAACTCTGGCAGTTAAACTGAGGATATAAAGGTAGGCATATTTAAAACAAACAAATAAATCCAATCAGATTACTCAGTTCTGAGCCATAATGTATTGGTATTTCCTATGGAAATTAGGCAGTCTTGAGCAGCAATTAATGGCCATAGAGATGATTACATTTTTTTTTTCTCATAAATTCTTAGGAAGGGAGAATACTTAGTTTCACATTGTTCAGGTAGCAGTTCAAAGCTATGTGGAGGTTTAGGCTGCCTATGGAAAGGTTTCATGTGCCTTTAGTATGTAGAGGATGTCCTGGTTTTGGTTGGGGTAGAGTTACTTTTTCCTCCCAGTAGCCAGTACTGTGCTCTGTGATGCCAAGACTTCTAGAAACTCTCATAGGGTCAGGACTTCTTCTTGACCTGTTAAAGGGTGTGATCCTGCTACAATTATACATTTAATAGAAACTTTATATTTTAGGGCCTTTTTTTTTGTTTTAACTTATCTTTGGATATCATTTCACATATATACAGCCACATATTGTTGTCTCAATTCAGTTCTGGAATGGAATTTGAAGATACTCGAAGGCAGGAGCAAGCAGTGCCAGACATCTGGTGGAGGAAGCACCGTGTTGTGTTCATGTAGGGACAGTCAGAGAGTCTCACAATTCTCTTGGAAGCTGAAGGGCCAGAGGATGGGTAAAATCCCCTCGCTGTGGCTGGCACAGATGAGCTGAGTGGGCTCTGCAGGGACTGGAGCTCACCCCCCCTCGGGACTGAGCCTCACCTTGATCACCCTCTTGCCAGTGATGGGGTTTAAGCCAATCTCAAAGTGGGCAGATGAATCCAAGGCATGTGCTTTCACTGGCAAGAGAAGAGAAGACTTTAAGTTGTGGGCAGATCAAGTGATACCTTAAACTGCCAGAAGTTAAATTTTTTTTCCTCTTAACATCACTCTCAAACAAGATACAACAATCTTTTGTTTGAGCCCTTATCTTCAGCTCACACTCAGAGCAAAGGAAGCTCAGGTGGCAGGGAGAACTTGCTCTTCTTGTAATAAAAGTTGGGTGTTTTCAGGAGTGCAGTGGCAGACCAAGCTGGCCATCCTGATGTGTGTTGCAAGGTTTCAGTCTCCCCTCCCCACAAACATGTCAAGACATGAATAAATGAATATAGTCTCATTTCTCAGATTCATAATGTGTTTGATTTGTATACTGGGCCATAGTCCTTATGTGCTGGTCTGCTGTTCTGGCTCATCTCATTTAAATTGCATTCTAGCTCAGCTTATTCAAAGGGAAAATGAATTCTGACAACTGGCATATCTTCTTCATTATTGTGATTGGTGTAAATCTAAAATTTATGTTCTGAATTTTAGCAAAACTATTGAACTCAGAAGCTATCTTACACTATTATCCTTTTAATAGCAAATAAGCATTCTAAGTGAAAATTTGAATAATTGCCTTTTTTCATCTTTAGCAGTGGCATTTTTCTCTTTCACTGCTCAAAATTGTGCTAAATAATCTACAGTTTGTGCAGCCTGTGAATGAAACTTATAAGAAATTTCAGTGCTTACCAATTTCTCTCTTAATAGAATTCAGAAAACATGCAAACAGACAGGGTTTCTGATTACTAAACGGGCTATGCACTCGAAAATGAAACAATAGGGGAAAAGTAGAATAAAAAATTGGTAATACAGAAAGACTAGAAGAAGAGATGAAGAGAGCTACTTTTGGGGAGGTGGGAGCCTTTTGTAAGGATTCTAGGAAGCTGGGTGGAAGAAGGGAAGGGATTTTTAGCACCTTCTTTTTTATTTGTTCCCTTAGATTTGTGTTTGACCCTGGCGATTTTGAAGAAGCACCAGTAACTGTGTACGTTTGCTGTACAACTGTGTGCACTAAAGCTGTAAATCAGAGGTAAAGCTGTGATGCCTTTGTTCTGATACCAATATTTCTCCTCATAACAGCTAAAGACATCCAGTTACACAACACAAGAACAGCTTCCACTATTTTGCTTTTATTTAAAAGATGTTTCTTAAAGAAACTGGAAACTTAATGAGATAGAAAAATTCTTCATGTATTATTTAAAACCTCTGCCATCAGAACAGTTCACAATACCCATCTGTTCTGCAGTATGCAAGTTTTACTCTGCAAGTAAAACAGGCTGCTCTGGCACATTCATTAAGCAGTTCAACAAAGAAAATTAAGACATTTTTCCAGAAATTACCCCTAGTATAAGAGCAAGAAGAAAACAAAAACTTAAATTGAAAAAATAATAAAAAATTCATCTTATCAATATGCAAGCGTTACACTGTCACAACTTTTTGTTAATTTATTCATCTAAAAGATCATCCATGCATAAAAAAGCAACACATGCTCATTCTTATTTTCCAACAGCCCAATAGAATGACACTATCAATTACTGGTTTTTTTCTTAAGGAGAAATGATTGATAATCCTATGGTAGTGGTGGGAGTACACAGGGAAGATCAGGATCTTTAATTGGTAGCAATCAATTATTGAATGTTTAGATCATTTTACTTGGTGCCCAGTAATTTTGTATTAAGAAAGGAATAATCTATAGCCTGTCTGTGCTTGGTAGAGTGACATTCCTTGAAATTTGTAATAGGATTATTTGAAGGAACCACTGCTAGGACACAAATAAAGAACATTTTGTTCCTTAATTTGATAGTTCACTTCTGCACATTCATAAAGCATCGCAGTTCCTGATGAGTTCTGACTTAAACTCGTTTCATACAGATTTAAAGCTTTATCTAGACTAGAATAAATACATTTTAAGATTCCTGCAGCACAAACCCATCTATCTTCAACAGGAAAGGATCTTGAGGTTATGCAGAGGGTCTCCTTGCTCCTTTACTGCGTGTTTAATGCGGGGTACAGCTGTGACGGGTTTCTGTGATGAACAAAATAATCAGCCTTACAAAACAAACCTTTTAAATTCACACTCTCTTCTTCCCTTCAAGAAAGAAAGGGTCAGCTAAAGTTTCTTCAGAAGATAAAAGCTCCTGCAGACGAGTGTTTACAAGCCTTTTGGCTGGATCTAAATCTTGTGTTGGATACTGCTTCATATAATTCCTGCCATTCCTCAAGCCTCCTGAGACTGAGCACCAAGGCAGTCAGTGAAGGGAGGGACTGAGGCAGGAGCAGTTTATTGTCTGCAGTGCAAGGAGAGCTTGTAAATACTTGGAGTGGTGGCTAGGGGAGAGAAGGAGGAGGCCAGTACCTTCCCTCAACACACTTTGCATCTAAATGGGACATGGTTGCAGAGGGATGGGGAATGGGTTTCTTAGCAGCTGCAGACCCTCCTGGGGTTTCTGACATCTCGATGCAATTCCCAGCTTTATGCATTTGGACAGAGAGAAATGAGAAGTGTTTATTCAGGGCAGAGCTGGAGATGCCTGGACACAGCAGATTGCAGATGCACACAAGGGGAATTACTTTTGTGATTGTGCTGTGTGAAAACTGAACACTGAGTTAGATAAATAGCAAATAAGAATTGTTTCTAGTTCCTATGCTATTTCTCATAGCTAAAATATTATTCACATTAATCTGAGATTTCTTCCTACAGAAATATGAGATGATCAATTCCTACTGAAATTCACATTCCTGAGTCTTTTACAGATAATCCATGAACTTTCACAAATTTGTTGAAGTTCGGTGGTAGTGCAGTTAAATTTTAGACTGAGACTGTTCTGCGATTCTGTGATTCTACCCTCTGTTCAGAGGGAAGGGCAAGCCTTCCTAAAGGCAGGGACTGAGCTTTCCAGGCTAAATATTTGTCATGGAGGGTTTAGAAGAGAACAGCAGCATCTCAGGTCAGGTGTGACAGCAGCTGCCCTGAAGTTTGTACCTAGAAATCCACACTTTGACCCCTGCTTGCTTCAGGCATAGGCTGTGGAGGAACCAGACTAAAGGATTCAAGGGTCCTGAACTCAAGGGGTTAATTTACTTCTGGAAATGCTGGTGCCCTGCCTGGTGAGTCACTGCTGAGGTAAAGCTTTAGGTGGGGCACTCACACTTGTTTAAAAGTAGCTCCTGAAAAAACCTCTACTATGCTACTGGACCCCGCCAGGTAGAAAGGAGACATGGCTGTTTTCTCTCTTAAATAATTTTTGGTTTTATTTTCATGTTTGTAGCAGTGGTATCAGCCAAGCATTAAATTATAACCAGTGAACCTTGGTAAATTATCAAGGCACTGTGTTTTCCCAAACTTTTCAGGTTTATAAAGAAATTTATCTTTCCTGAGAAGTAGACTTCAAAAAAACTTTAGGGCACTGAAGTTGCCATAAAATTATACCTATAATTTTCTTTAAAAATTGTCATCACGTATCTCTAGCCAGGCACTTTGCTGAAAATCTTGCAAGGTGCTGTACGGACCCTTCCTTTGGTTTGGAAATTGTTCCACATTGGGGCATGGTGGCAGCTGATGTGAATGCAGACTGTCTAATAGAATATGAATGAATGTGTGATGAATCCTTGCAAGTATCCTGTATTGATGAATTACAACAGCAGAAAAAACATGGCCCTGGCTTTGATACATGAGGTCACACAGATTTCACTTTATAATTTATAGCAAACACACTCAGAAGCAAAATGGCTGCAGAACAGGCATCCTCTTAGGGGAAACTTATTTGCACATAATGTAAATCAAAATTATTCTTTAGGGGGGAGTGGATAGACAAGGTTTTGCAGTCTAGTTCAACTCTGCTAGGGAGCAATGAGAGTGAAGGAGACTTTTCTGCTCCTCTCTCAATGAGCATGGTTACCCCACTGCAACGCCAAAAATTCAGGTGATTGCAGTGGTCCAGATAATCTTTAATGGGATGAAGGATGATAAAGGAGGAGTGGGTTCCAGCCTGGCTGCCACCCTGTCTGGTAGCTCAGAGCACATGTGCTGCAACTTCCACCAATATTATAATTTATTGCCTCCCACAGAAATAATTTTGCCTGGGATAATGTTCCCTCATGCCCACGTGTCAGTGTCTCTGTTTCCTGACACCCAGCATGAAGCTGCCATAGGAAAAGGGGGATGTGGGGCCAACTGCCTGGTGCCATATCTAGCTGCAGTGTCGTGCCATGGGGAAGACCTGCTCAGCTCACACAGCTTGCTCCAATTAGGATCAAAGTAGTTTAGTGACTTATTAGTGGTACATAACTAATAGGCAATAAGTGAACTACTTATTCAGCATCAGTAATACAAGAGGCAACATTTTCTCTGCTGTTGTGGTTTAATAAATGACTGTGAATTCCTCAGCACCCTCCTGTAACTGAGCCTGCACAGCCCCACTCCCCTTGCATGGTACTTGCACAGCCCTTCTTGCAGACATGGGGGTCACAAAGCCCCCTCTCCTGCAGACATGGGGGTCACAAAGCCCCCTCTCCTGCAGACATGGGGGTCACAAGGCCTCCTCTCCTGCAGACATGGGGGTCACAAGGCCCCCTCTCCTGCAGACATGGGGGTCACAAGGCCCCCTCTCCTGCAGACCGGGGTCAGTGTCCTGTGGGAGCTGCAGAGGCCGTAGCTCTGTGTGTACCTGTGCTGCTCCCTCCAATCTCCTCACCCACGCACAGTGAAAAAGCATTCCACAAGTTCACATGCTCAGACCCGAGATGAGAGTCCATAACATGAACATAATTCATTGATTCAGCACCCAATTTAAACAGTGAGTCTTAATTCCTTCAGCTCTCGCTTTGTGACACAACGCGTCGTTTGCTAACAAAGCTCATTTTCCTACATCTTAATTTGCTAAGATTAATATTGCAAAGTTCAACTTTCTGCAAGCCCTTAGCGAGACAAATTTTTCATTAATTTTAGTCAACCATCAAATTATACTGAGTAATTTCATATGCAGCAATGATTTAAATTAAGGAGATAACCTATTCACTGATGCAGACTAAACTGATCTCAAAATTAAAAGGTCAGAGCCTCAACTGGTATAAATTAGTGCAGTTCTTCAGAAGAGAAGGTAGCTAAAGTCAACAGAGCAGCACTGGTCTGTGCCAGACAAGCCCATGGCACAAGGACTCCCCCTCGTCTGGGTAACAAGGCTCAGCTGGTGGTTGGGCATCAGGGATTCCTGCCAGGGACAAGCTGGAATCCAAGCAGACATCTCGGAAGGGTAGGTGGAAAGATATCGGCCACAACTTAGTGAACATGAAGGAGCCTGGCAATAGTATTTTATTTTGATACAAGCTGGCAGACAGCCACTGTGCCCCCTTTAAAGGTTCAGGGTGTTTTCCTGAACAGAGATGATTTCAGTCCTTATCTACTGTAAATTAACAGAGGAGAAAGATGCTGTGTGTTTCAGTGGGTCAGACCTTGTCACTACTATCCTGTTAGGATGGCAGCTGGTTCCACAAACAGCTATATTATAAACAGTAACAATACTCAGGGGTTTAAACACATAAATAAGGGTCAACCGGAGCGACCTGAGACCTGCTAACCCTGTGGGTAGGGCATCACTTGTCTCAAGCATCAGACTCTACTGGTGGCTACAAATTGTAACTCTCTACCCACGGAAGGTTAGGTCTTGCTCCCAACACCCAGCTTTTGAGCCACATTTGGGTGGATATTAATCAGGCATTCAAACATAGAATCTGTCTTTTGAGGAGTTCATACAGCAGAGGAATACTCCCTCTCCCACCGCTTTTTGCCTGTTTGCTGTGAAACAGCAAGAAATGGAGCCTTGTTGCCTCGGGAGTGCAGGAGCCCTTCCCCGGGAGTGACCCTGCTCTGCTGGGATGGCTGCTCCTGGCTCTGGCACTGCAAGCAAACCCAGCAGCTCACAGTGGCTCTGAGCCTGGGGAAAGCTGATTTTTTCATTGATTTGGGGGAATTTGGAGCAGGCCTACATCCTGTCGCTGAGAATTGATTGAATAAGCTGTTTATTCTCCTTCGCTATTCTACTGGCTTGGCAGGAACATACTCTCTATCAGGGAAGAGAAAAGAGTCTGAATTTCAACCTGGCTCTTCACTGGCTTCTTTTGGCAGAGTGGCCCCATTAAGTGCACCGAGAGCAGAGAGTCTGTGAACCTGTCTGAAATTACTGCTGACAGATTAATGTTCCTGTAATTACCCTAGAATGTGTTGGAAATACAAATATTAATTAAGAGTATTGAACGAATTTGGGACAGTCTTCAATAGCATTGAACAGAAATCCTGTAAAAAGGAAACAAAATATAAGCATTGGGGAAATAATCAGCATTAGTCACAGTAGATAAAGTAATTATTAAAGGGTAAAGTGATTTTTGGCTCAGAATTTATGTCATGGCTATGAAAATCTTGCTAGTAGAGATCATGTAATATAGCAATAATAGTTTTTCTGAATTTATTTTTATGTCAGATTTTGAGTGGTATCAGAAATGGGAGGTATGTTATACATATATGTATATTTCAAAGTTCTGTGACCCTGCTTCTTCAAGCTATTCCATACATGTCCTGAGGTTGAGAGGACTTCTAGTCAGTTAAGAAGGCCATAAATGCAGTCCATAAAAAATCAAGTGCTTATAAAATAGCAAAGACTGGTGTCTTTTCTAAATACTAGGGATATTTTGTTCTCTTTTAATATTTTGTCCCCTAGCTATTTTACTTACGTTGGAGAGAACTAGGAAACTATGGCTAATGGGTCAGATCTCTGAATTGTGGAGGAGAGTCTCATCTTTAGCCCTTCTTGGCCTCCCGTAATGTTCAAACGGTGCCTGTTTTCCTGCTGCAGAACACCCCAAAGGCCCTCTGGTTCCCTTCCTACAGGGTAAAACCGTGACAAAGCCAACAGGAGTAGCTGCCTCATAACTCAGTGATGTCGATACGAGAGCACACCTTCGGCTGACAGCATTGATTGGCTTTTGCCTTTCCATGCTCCTTTGTGCTTTGGACGACAAAATTTCTGTGTGTTCCTCACTCTGCACAAAGCCTGAGCTCCAGGAGATGATGGCAAGGGCAGCTCTGGCTGCACCAGGGCCCCTCCAGAAGGGCACTCGAGCATCCCTTTGGTCTGACACTAGGGCTGGAACAGGCCTTATCCCTTTTGCTTAAGTAAATTACTAAATGAGAATAATTAACCGTCCTTCCATCTGCGTTTTAACACGTCCTTACTATAGGGCTAAAGTAAGAGAACGAGCTAGTTAACCATGTTACATTGGCAAGGTTTTAAAAAAAGTTTTCATGTGGATCATTTTTTTTCTTCCATTTGCATGTCTTGCACATCCTCTGAATTTCCTAAGTTTATGTTTTGTGTTTAGAGATTTGTGCCTTCATGCTATATCTTCTCTCACAATAAACCCACAAATTTAAAAGGAGAAAATCTAGTATAAATACTAAAAATGTTCCTTCATGGCTGAAACAAATGAAAACACAGCTTGCCCTGAAAATTATCAGCAGGAGGAATAACCAGAGACATGTATATTCTCTTTTACTAAAGCTTTGGTTAAGACAACAAAATAAGAAGACCATAACATTTGGTGTGCATTTTAAAAGCATAATCATACTTCAAATGAGAATATCTATGTATGAATTCACATCAGATAGGTAATTAACCTTATGCCACAAAATATTTCAAATCTCCCTGTCCTTGAGAATTTACTGATGGCATATAAACTATTTACATCTTTTTTGAATAATTTATCCTGTCCTTCCATTATGTCAAATGAATTTATAATCTGGGATAATGAAGCGTTCCTGAGTGAAAGTTAATATAGAGCTGCACCTCCTACTGAGTACAAGTCTGTGAAAATACGTTTTTTCCCCCACAGAACTTTATAAATTCTTTAAATATACTTATCCCAGCAAGTCTAGGATCAGAGAGCTTGGGTTTGTGCAGGATTTGCTGATATAAAACAAGGTAATTCCATTTATCTCAAAACAGCAAATCCTGTTTTTTTGACAGTGTTAAATAAGAGAATTGAGCCCAGAATACTGAACTCTACCAGAGACGTGTGGATCTTAACTTTATTTAGATGCATATTCTATCCCAATATTACCCTTCATGTCATGACATTTAATTAAGAAAGGTCATTTTTGTCTTCTTCTGAGTACTTGTAAATATTAAGCTATGTTTCCCTTATGTATAGGCTCTTCTGCACAAAGGGATTAACATCAGCCCAGTTAAGGTCACTTTAGCTAATTTTGTGTTGAAGAAAAATGATCAGAGCGAGCTGCCTAAAATTAAATTGTCGCATGCAAGTTTGACTTTGTGCTGTGCTTGATGACCTGTGAGTACTTAAACACCCACATTTATGTCATTCTAGGACACAAAAAGATGTGGTCAATAACTTCCATATGATTATAAACCACAAGATAAGCAACCCACTTTTGTTATTTGCCTGTTATTGTTTGTAACTGTTCAATAAAGTTATAGGGAAGAAAATGCTACTGATTAAATATTAGATCTTTTAATAAAGTTTAAAACAGGAGGTAGGTGCGGGTATTTCCTCTTAATTGTACATGTGCCAGTAGGAATGGATTCTTCATGGGGGCTGGTGACAGGGTTCCTACACCATGAAAGCAGGTCTCTTTCTTCCTCCATTTCTCTTTCATGAAAGTGCCCTTCAGCATTTTATTTGTTTGCTTGACTGCAAAGTCTACCCTTTCTGTTCTATTTGTCCTCGCCCTTAATCTTGTTAGGTGTTCGGTGCTCTCCTCTTTCTTTCTCAGATAATGAAGGTGTTTGCTCCCCTTCTTGCATCTGTCACTTGCAGTCTCCTTCCGCGTGGCCCCGCGTCCCCTTTGCTGCGGCGCTCTGTGGGTCAGGCACCAGAGGCTCCGTGCTGGTGGGAGCCCGGGCTGCTCCTGTATCCCTGTGGGCACAGCGGGAAATGGGTAATGTTGTGACACACACGGAGCCCGTCAGTGCCTTTCACTGCCCCTTTCTGGAGTCTTCCAGTTTTCCGACAGTGTCACTGTAAAAAGGCAATGTTTGAGAGAGGGGAAAAGGGACATCCAATCGTGGCATCATGTAAAGGAGCAGGGATTTGGTGCCCGGCTCTCAGAGCCACTTCTCCAGTGGGAAATGGTGTCAAAGTTGTAAATATTTGCCAGGAAGACAGATAAGGAGAAAATCAGAAATGCTACTTTTGCTAAATAGCATTATATTTTAAAGCCTAAATTTTTAGGAAAGATTGCTAGCAATGGGAGAGCCACTATCCATTCCCAGTTTTTCCCACCTAGTAGAGAAACATTCAGCTGGCTCTGCTGACTTAACACACAATAGCACACACCAAAGACAGGCTTTGCTTTTCCTTCTGCAGTATCTACATTTTGACTCTCCTGAAACAAGAAAAGGGTTCAGGTCCATCCCACATGGCACAATGCAGAACCACAGCATTTGACAACCCTTCCCTGTTCCTTTTCTTTTCCCTCTCAGAACTAAGGAACAACTCACAGGTGCAGGAGTACAGCTGCTGAAACTCCAGGTCTCTAATTTTGCAAATATTTTCGTTTTCTCTCTGCCCACCCTGGAATTCCTGACACACTACACTTTTTGCGTAATTGCAAAAATAACAGAAATTATTAACATGATGGAAAAGTAATAAAGCCAAGGAGAAAACTACATTCCTACAATCTGAAAGAAAGCTACAAGAATGGATAGGGTAAGGACTGATGCCCTACAGGAATGTGTCTCTCTAAGTACCCTAGTTACAGCTTCCAATGGGCAGATCACTTGGATGAAGCCCCAGAATGTGATTTAGAAACATCAGGTTGGGCCAAATAAACAAAGATTCCTATTAAAAGTCACATTTGGATTTCTGGATAATTTAACGAGATAATTTTATTTTCCCCACTCCTGAAGCTTTTCTTAAACTACGAGCCTAAATGGGAGGAAATTGATGGTTGTTTAATGAGTCTACAGCACGTTGGTATTAAGATGATATTTTAGGAATGCAAATTGGCTGATGGATGGATGGAAAGATGAAAAGAAAGAGCCTTCCTCTAAGAGAAGAGTCTCTAGCAAAATTTACATTTCAGTAATATTTGTGGCCAAAGGTGTGTTGAATGTATCATTAGGACTTTTCATACATTTCAGATCACTCCATTTATTTCAGATGAAAATGAACCTGTGATAATTTTTTCTTCTGGACAAGTCCTTAGTCCTGCAACGAAAGGGTTTTGCTGTAAGCTGAAGATACCCTAGGCCATGTGCTAGAGCCCAGAGTGTGCTCTGCTATTTTCCATGAAATTGAAGATTGGAGTCAGCTGTCAGACTTCTGTTTCCTATTTTACCAGAAGACATAATTCATCCTGGGAGCTGACTTAAAAGTGGAATTTTAGCCAGACTAGACAACTTGAATTTGAGGATATATGCTTTCCCTTTTGAAAAGGTCACTCTGTGCCTAGAACACAATCTCTCATTTCTGTTCTTCTTCCTTTGCAGCTTTGGAAAGTGAAATATTCTACAGAATTTGTGGAACTCTCTAGAGCAAGAAGATATGTGACTAATAGTTTTGATAATTTTATCCCTACTGTGTTCTTCCTGATGAAGTGTTTCCTATTTATCTTTTTTTCCATTAGCTTCTTTAGATTTCAGAACAATGGACTCTTCCATTTTGTATTTATACATCATGACAAAGTCCAGGTGCTCAAAATGCCTTAAAATCAGTAAACCAAGCAGACCAAGCCTGACTCAGAGGTTAAGTCATTTTACTCTGGAGAAAACAAGTCAGCTATGCTCATTATCTGTTGATATGCTGCTGGAATATTTTTTTCACAACCTAAATGAGGAGAGACAATACAACTTTTTAATGTAGGCCTGGATCATAAATGAATATAAAGTATCTTGTACTGTCAGATTTTAGCTTTATTGCTGGCCTATAGAGCATGAACCCATGGGTGAATCTAGTGGGGATGCTTCTTTTCCTTGGATGTGAAAGAATTAAAGGATTTCTGAAGAGAAAAGAGAAAAGAAATCTTGAGCTCTCTGGGGTGGGCAGACCCCAGCCTTCCCCCAGCCCTTCTCCAAAACCCCAAGGATGGCCAAATTGTAGAGCTCTGTCTTGCAGAGCTGGCCTCAGGCACAGTCCCAAAATTTCTCCAGAGGGGGAAAGCTCAGGGCGTTTACTGCTACCAGGGTCATTGCTTTGCCCTTAGAGAAAAACACCAATAATTACAACTTGTCATTCTTCCATGAACAAAGTGGCCAGGCTGGTGATGTGCAATAAAAATAACTGAAGAAGTCAAAGGCAGCGTTTCAAAGCAATTTTCATGAAGGCAAGAGATCAAGTGATACAATCTTTCTAGCCACTTCAATAAATATAGGGTGGTGATTAGCAAATAAAACTGAGTAATTGTAGTTTTCTGCTCAACTCAGTGTAATTTGCTGAAGTATCTATGTCAATCAAAATTATATTTAGATTGACACTGTAGGGATATGTAAAACCTATTTATTCTGAATAAATATTTAAAGAGATTATATAAGCAGTGATGTCCAAAGCTGAGGGATTTTCCCTGAAAAGATGAAGATTAGTTATTGATAATAGCTTAATATAAAACTATTCATCTGATTATCTAGAATA
Source organism: Atrichornis clamosus (assembly GCA_013400975.1). NCBI lineage: Eukaryota > Metazoa > Chordata > Aves > Passeriformes > Menuridae > Atrichornis > Atrichornis clamosus. The sequence continues at coordinate 18,268 of WBMZ01002223.1, read as the reverse complement.
GCCTAAGCATTAATAATTATAGCCCTAGACTTATGTAATGGAAAAATTCCTCCCTCCCACCCCAAACACTAGGCTCTGGATTTCTTTTCCCCTCACAGAGCATCCCCAGTGGCTTTAGAAATACCCACTCAGACTGTGGGATACACGAGCATTTCTGGAATGATAGCTGGAAGGTGTGCAGGACAGGCTGGGCATCTTCAATCATGGGCTCTTGAACAGCCAGCGCTAACAGAACCCTGTCATTCACAAAGTAAATAACTGTAGGCAATGGGATAAAAATGGTTTTAATCTGGCTTGACTTTCTCTAGGAGCTTTCACAAAACCAGTGTTTGAACAAACCCAGCAGATTTCAAAGCAATTCATTGGCAAAGCAAGACATTTTGTTTTAAAATGTTATTTTCCAAATATGTGCCAATCCTGATTTTCAAAAGGGAGAATNTTTTGTTTTAAAATGTTATTTTCTAAATATGTACCAACCCCTGATTTTCAAAAGGGAGAATGGAAAGATACGAGGGGTGTCAACGCAAACTCTAAATTTTAAACTTGGAAAGAAAGCTGATGCAAGAAGAAATCTTGAGTTGTCCCATTTTGCCAAAAAACTTGAGAATTATCAGTACTGGAATTTTGTTTTTTTAATATTGCCACTAAAGCAAAAAAAAAAACCAACCCAGCCTACTTCTTAGTTGCTCTGAAATATGATCTCTCTCAAAGCCAAGGACGACAGTATCCTTCTAGAAGCCTCCTGTCAGAAGCAGAAGTTTCCTGCTCTCAATCATTTCCTAGCCCTGAAGCTTGTAATGCTTGAAGTGAGTTCGTCTGGAGTTATTAATTTTCCCCAACTCTTTGGAAGGAGAACTATCAAAAATAGATACATGCAAATGTATCATTTAACCAAGAAGCATAATGCATGCAAAATTTGGCCTTGAGTAAACGGTATCAAGTAGGTCACTTTAATCACTGACTTGGAGATTTTTAGTTCCTTTCAAGTCTTTTCATCAAAATTTCAGAACTTTGTAACCAGTGAAGAAAATATGAGTTTTCCATTGCAAATTTGATGATGGCCTGATCCTTCCAGTTTTCTCTCACTCACACAGAGCACTGTTATTCCTCAATCCTCCACATCCACATGCTTTACTACTCACTGGCCAGTGTGTCCTGGGCACATTACCTTTTTGGTCTCATTTTTATAGAAATACCAAATGAAGGCCATTTAGTGTTCTGGGTGAACTACATACCAAATTTCCAAGAATTTGGAACTGCTGAGAATTCTGGATGCTCAATTCCTTTTAAAATTAGTGTCCTCTGTTCCTAGCTTTCACTAGCTGCCATACTGGCCAGATTTCAGTTTTTCAAGCTGAAATTTCTCTTCAGAATTCTATCACGCCTGCATTCCCATTCTGCTTCAGGAAGATCTTTAGGGTACACGTTTATTTCTTATCTTTCTGAGTAGAGGACAAAGCAATGAAAACATTTTAGCTGCTTTTTAAGCAATATGTTAATTGACCCAGCTCCCTTTGATGGTTTACACTTGTCTTACCAAGCACATAAAAACATCTGGTAAAAAAAAAAAAGAAAAGAAAAGAAAAAAGGGCATGAACTAACTCAAGCAACATTGCTATAATACTTTTAATTTACAACCAGACGAAACTTAACCTTATATACCTAAGCATTACATTTCTTTTATCACATTTAATTTAATAGCTCTTTTGCATGTGGAGAGAAGTTTGCCTGGTTTTATTTGGTTTTACTACTGTGTTATATAGACTTTTCTGAGGTTTTTTGGATCACAGATGGAGAAACATTGGACTAAAAATTGTGTATCCATCCCACCATCCCTCACCTACTTGCAAATGTTTGTGAAATCTTAAAACTGCTTTACTTTTTTATAGGTTCTTGGAATTCTATTTTCCCACTGAAAGTTGAAAATCCAAATAATTTTTAGTGGCATTCCATTGTGTTATTCCCAAAAGACTTTTGCTTAAAAACAAACAGATGTTTTGATTTTTTTCCTTTTTTTTTTGCTCTAGATGACAACTTATTAGCACAATAAACTTCCTCTTTATGTGACTGTTCTGAGCTCCTTTCGTTATCCCAAATGGACTCCTTACATTTAGATAATTCACTTATTTACAACCCCACTCACACCATCTGCTCCTTTTAATGTACTTTTTTCTCTTAGAAGGTCGGGATGAGCCTATTATTGTGATATGATGTTTGTAAAAATTAAGAAAACTGGAAGAGGTGGCTCCTCTGGTTCCTGCTCAGCTCGTTGCCAACACCAGCTCCCAAGGCTTTTCCTGCAGGACCATCCCAGCTTGATCTGGTGCATGGGCTTGTTCCATTCCAGGTGCAGCACTTCTCATTCCTCTTTGCTGAGCTTCACGAGGCCCCTGCAGCCCAATCCTGCAGCATTTGGGGTCCCTGTGAACGGCAGCACAGCCTTCCTGTGCAGCTGCTCCCACCCAGCTCAGTGCCACCTGCAAACTGCTCGGGGGCCACTCCCACCCCATCCGCCAAGCCTTAGATGAACACGTCAGGCCACATCATCCCTGCTACCACGTCCTGAGAAGCTCTGCTTCTGGAGAGGAAAACCTTCTCTCTTAACCAACAGCCACTATTGCTTGAGACCAATGGTCCCACTGGTTTTCAGCCTGCTTTCAGAGTGGCCATCCAGCCTGTTTGTCCCAGTTTAACTACTGGGAATCTTTGGGGCTTCTTGTCTATAGCCCTGCTAACAAGAAGGAGAATTACATGCACTGATCTCCTCCACAGAGTGGGTCATTTCAGAGCAGTTGGCCAAGCTGAGCAAGAACAGTTTCCTCCTGGTGAATCCATATTGTTCCTCATTGTCTTGTCCTCCGTATATTTGGCAGTGCCTTCTGGAGGACGTGCTGCACAGTTTTGTCGGGGAAGCGAGGTTAGATCTGTAGTTTCTTCTGCCTTTTATTGGAGAAGGTTTCCACAACTTTTCAAATGTGAACATCATCTGCCATGAATCAAATATATCACCAGTCTTGGACGCAGCCTGTCCAGTCCCGTGGATCACTCGTGTCCTGTAAAACCCGAACATGAGCCTTGCCCGTCACGGGCAGTCCTGCTCTCCCACAGCCTTAGCACGTGGTAGGAAAGGACTCCATGTTAATACTGTAAGTGCTACTGATGAATGCCAAGGTTGGAAAGAAGTGCTGGGATTGAACAGCTGGGAGGAGACAGATGGAATAAGAAATAGTAAATGGCTGACAGCCATTTCAACAGACAAAGGATATGTGTTATTTATTTTGAGTTGTTGATGTTGAAGACAAAGCACATTTAAGTATTTGGGAATGAAGCAGATGGGATGGACATGGCTTCCAGAAGCATGGGAAGAGGACAACATTTTACCAAATGCATATGTCAAGTCATATGCCAGCAGAGATAACAAAAATAGATATTTACATTTGCAGTAATTCTGTAGCAGCTTTCTGCGAGGCAGAAAACAAAGCTTTTCTCTTAACTATTGGTGAATGAATGTGCTCTTCCCGGAACAAACTGTACTTTAAAATGGCATATCTGGTGCTGGAAGTAAACTCATAGAGCTAATGAGAGCAATTACAAGCTCCCCGCTATTGTAATTCCTGTCTTTCTAGAAGCCATACACTGCGGATGTGAAAGACACAAAGCTGGAGGCAGCACAGGCTGAGCTGCAGTGTTTCCCAGGCTTTGGACTAGGGTGTGCTCCAGCTCCTGCCGTGGCATCTCGGCTCGTTCCCTGCCTGGCAGCGCACAGTCCCCCATCTCCCATCCCTCCTTCCCCTCACCAACTCGTTAGGTGCAGCCGTATGAGCTCTTTCTCACGGCTCAGAACACCATGGGACCTGTGCCTTGACTAAGCTGCCAGGGCCTGTGACTGCAATAAAAATATGTTATTTACCTCTGAAATGTAGCTGGTTTCAGTAAGAATAAGCACTTTACATTTCTTTACATCATCTGTACAGTCCTCTCCACACTCGGAGAACACACATCACATCGAGAACTCATAGCATTCTTCAATGTTGGCAACTGATCTGGCAAGAGAGAAAAAGAAGCCTGTTCTTTTTAAATTAACTGATCAGTGAATATTTGCTCTAAGATTTAGTGATGCGGGTTATATATGAAAGACTTAATGGCCCGAGGTGAAAAATAGAAAGAAATTAGCTGGTTTACTGAATATGATGATAGGAGAGAAGCATATAATTAGATTGAATAGACATAAAACCACCTCTTTAAAACCTGCTCGTTATTGTTTTAATAGTTGGAATGTTCATTTGCTATGGTAGTTGTGTGCAGCTACTGCTAAATTACTGCTACAGCGAGGCTGTTATTCAGGTCCTTGGGTTTTGTACTTGCCCCTTTTCCTGATGAATTCTTTTTTTAGCTTTAAATACTTTTTTCCTAAAAAAAACAGAATCAAAGGGAAACAAAAAATCTGTATTAGTCATAGAGGAATATCACATAATTCACCAAATTGCCCTTTTCTCCTATAATGATATGATATTTTACAGAAAGTCAAAAGCATGTTGAGGGATTGCTGCAAGCTTTTAAAAGGAGGATATAGAAGAAATTTCTTAAATGCTGTGAAAGTTACTTTTAAATTGTGACCATCAGAAATATAGAAGATTATTAATGTGATTTCATACTGAGCTGCACATTTACTACTTAAGCTAAATGTAGCATTTGTCAGAGAAAGTAATTTTCCTGTCTGTTTGTGTTCATCACAATTATATATATCATGTTTTATGCTTTTGCTATACAAAGAGGTGTATTTTCCACTAGGTATATCATCCATGACTACACTGCAAGAAAAATAATTGATTCTCTCTCAAATTTTTGTATGAACTACAGTCAAGCAAATGCAGTTTGGTTTGTAATCAAACATATTGTGCTGTACTGCAAGAGTGGCAGTCAGGAAACCACCTTTGAGTAACATATGAAAAATTAAGACATTTCACAAATATTTCAGAAATAAGAATGTGCTTTTTATTTCTCAAAAGTTGTCCAGTGTTCAACTTTTTTTTTTGATTTTTTTTTTTCACTTTAGGCGAGTTCAGGAGTGTTTTTCCAACAGTCATTTTGCATTTTTTAATTTGATATTCTCCAAGCAATTTGAATTACTTCACTGAAAACAGCTCCTATTGTTTTGAGGTGCAGTTGCACAGCAGTCTGCAGCTAATAAAGCACAGCAGTTTTCAGAGTGAACCTCCTAGGATCACATCCATCTTTTTCTTTCTCTGTGAGGAATCACGGTAACACCTCTTTTGGGAAGAGCACTGGGTCTCCATCTTTCCAAGACAGACGTGTCAGTTTAACAGGGATGCATGGAAAGCTCCCTCCCCGTGCTATTCAAACAGGCATATCTCTTAAGACAATCAAGTGTCTAAATCACTGCATTATTAATGATGTACCAAAAAGCCTCCTCTTTCCAAGTGGAATGCTCAATCATTTAAACTTTTTACTCTGAAATTATCAGCAGCAGTTTAATGGCGCAGCTGGCTATAAATGGAGGCAGGTTGCCCGTGGCACTGTCAGCGGGGATCGCGTCAGGCTGAGGGCCGTGCCAGTAATCCGTGCTGACAGCTCCCCCCATTACTGCCTTTTCCCGGCCGCTCCAGCCGCACCGCCGTGATGCGAGCGCACAGCGCCGGCCCCGCGCATCCCAGGGACCGGCACCGCGCAGCCCAGGGTTTGGCACCGTGCATCCCAGGGACCGGCACCGTGCATCCCAGGGATTGGCACCGTGCATCCCAGGGACCGGCACCGTGCATCCCAGGGACCGGCACCGTGCATCCCAGGG